>BLSH010412621.1:73624-96919 GCA_018402905.1 Glandirana rugosa
GTACGGGTGAACATCATGCCAGAAATTCCAGAAATACCAGATATCTCCTACTATGACATGCCTGGTATTTATGGAATTCCTGGCATGTTTGCTATGTGAACACCACTCTTCCCCCTGTCACAGCCCCATCGTAGCTGCGCTCTGAAGTGCATATTACAATATGGCAGGGGAAAGCAGAGCGATGTTCACACATGCCAGGAATTCCAAAAATTGCAGAAATCTCTGCTATCATTAATGAGACAGTGGGCGGGCGGCGGACGAGGGAGGGAGGGGGTGGTGGCCGCTGGCAGGGAGGAGGAGGAGGGAGGAGTAAAACCACCTCTATTGGCGGAACAGACCAGGGGTTTGGAAACCCCCTCTGCCCACTCCAGCAAGTAAGTTATCCTAGCTGCTTCTGCTAGAGGACTACAAGTGGGCATGTCAGACCTCTGCTAGCAGTACAGGACGGAGAGGCTCCAGCGGTCTTACAAACCGGATGTCACTGGGGTTTTTCAGCAACTTCAGCAGGCTACTACAGGGGAACTACAGAACTCAGAAGAAGATGGATGGCATAGTTGGTGAAGGTAGGGGATCAGCAGCCAGGACGTGGAAAAAGTTTTTTTCCTGGAGATCTGCTTTAAATACCTCATGCCTGTACCACTACTCATTTAATTAATGCATTTATTTGTTTATTTCCTTCACTGAATTGCCTTTAACAGTGTTTTAGGAGTTATTTACCTCATGTTTTTGGCTTTTGAGGTAAATAACTCATAGGCGATAGTGAATAGACATTTTCAGCATCTCATGAGATAATTGTAAAAAATGTGTCCCCTGATTTAATTATCTCATAAAATATTTTTTAGTGAATAGAGCCCACAGACCGCCCACCGTACATATACTATGGCACCGTGGCCGTGCTGTACTGGATCCCGTACCTAGTATGTGATTTGCGCGCTGGGGTAGAGAATGTGCTCCCGAGTGCCCGTCGTCCCGGCTGTTCATTGATTCGCTGAAGCACAAGCCAACCAGCAGGTGGCAGCCACTGACTGGTAGCTGGCACCCACCGATAAGCTCCAATAATTACCGAAGGGAGCCCTGTGCTTGTAAACAGACAGCAGCAATGTGCTGTTTTTTTCTCCCTGCAAAATAGGGAACTGGCACATTGCTTAGTGAAAACAGTACACAGTACACACATTAACAATGATTAGGCACACATTTAACCCTTTAATCCTTTACATGTTTAACCCCTTCCCTGCCAGTGTCATTATTACAGTGACAGTACATATTTTTAGCACTGATCACTCTATTAGTGTTACCGGTTCCCACAAAGTGTCAGTTAGTGTCAGAATGTCCGCCGCAATATCGCAATCCCACTATAAGTCACTGATCGCCCCATTACTAATATAAAATAAATAGATAAAAATTCTGGTATATATCCCATAGTTTGTAGAGGCTATAACTTTTGCACAAACCAATCAATATACGCTTATTGGGATTTATTTTGCCAAAAATATGTAGCAGAATACATATTGGTCTAAATTCATGAGGAAATTTGATTTTTTACATTTTTTTATTTTATATGTTTTATAGCAAAAAGTAAAACATATTGTTTTATTTTTCTAAATTGTCTGTCTTTTTTTGTTTATAGCGTAAACAATTTAAAAAAAAATAGTGTTAATCAAATACCACCAAAAGAAAGCTCTATTTGTGGGGGAAAAAAAGGACATACATTTTGTTTTGGTATAGTGTTGTATGACCACATAATTAGCAGTTAAAGTAGTGCAGTGCTGAAACAAAAAAATGGCCTGATCATTAAGGGGGTAAATTCTTCTGGAGCTGAAGTGGTTAAAGCAGATCTAAAGGCAAAATGTTTTATTTTTTTATTTTGGATATATCTATCGGGCTGAGGCACAGGCCAGTCAAGTTCCTCCACCCAAAACTCGCTCATCCATGTCTTTATGGATCTTGCTTTGTGCACTGGTGCGCAGTCATGTTGGAACAGGAAGGGGCCATCCCCAAACTGTTCCCACAAAGTTGGGAGCATAAAATTGTCCAAAATGTCTTGGTATGCTGACGCCTTAAGTGTTTCCTTCACTGGAACTAAGGGGCCAAACCCAACCCCTGAAAAACGACCCCACACATCTTTGGATACAGGAAGATGGTGAGTCTGTCGTCACTCTCCAGTGCTCCTGTACACAGAAGAAGGCGTTCTCAGAAGGCATCCTCTTCTCTTCCGCCCACAGGCTGCCATAAGAGGAAGAGCAGAATCCTTCCTCCAGCAGCTATCAAGTTCCCTGCTATGCCTGACGGGAGTGACACTGCTGTGCACCTCTTCCCCATTACATTACACAGCACCGAGGGCATTCTCCCCTTCTGACCCCAATTCCCAGCCCTGGTTAGAACCCTTTTCAGTTTTTTGGGCATTTGTGTTCAATTGGGCAGAAATTCCTTCACTTCCTGTACTATAGCTATAATGGTAAGTGAGAGGAAATCCCTCAAATGGGGGGGGATCCCTGGCTGTCAACAGACCCAGTGTCTTCATTGGAAGGTTTTGCCACTGGTAGGCTAAGTTTAAACATTGATAGGTGGTGAGGAGGAGATGTGACCTCACAACCTGTTATAACCCCATATTTGACACACAAACATGATGAAATCATGTGCATTACACACAGTTGTGGGTGTTTACAGCACTGCCTTATTCACTTGAACAGGTCCCGTTCAGAGGGTTTGCTGCCCATTGAGTGCAACATGTTGGATAATTTTTGCTGCTGGTGCAAAGTGAAGCATCGCAATTGAAGCATTTAAGCACCCCATCTGCTTCCATTATAGCTTAGGGGGGATCGGTGGGGGGATGCTCAGTCACATATTTTTAACACCCCTCCAAGTCTAAATAAGCCCTTACTGCTTTGTGGACAAGACAAAAGTTGGGATTTTCTTTTACTTTCAATGATAACAGTAAGCATGACAAATAGAGTGCACAGGCAGCAATAAAAATCTGACAGGGGTTCCAACCCCTCGTCACTATATCCAAAATGTAAAAAAAAAAAAAAAAACTTTCACCTTTAGTTATACTTTTAGCACAAACATAAACAAATTTCCATTTTATTAAATACAAAAAGTTAACCATTTTTAATTTTTTTGTTGTATCTAAGCGCTGATGATCTCCCTTAGCCGCTTTGCAGCAACTTTTTGTCTCCATGCACCAGCGATGGCTTTTTAATGGCATTTTCTAATAACCTCAACAATAGAGCATGCATGCATAATAGGCACTGAAATGGCCATTAGTAGTCTCTATCGCAACTTGTGTGGTAGGATGGCAATGCTGCAGCAACAGGGAAACGGGACAATTGCATTGTCTTAGTATAGGAGGATTGCAAGGTATTATTTTAATGCAAGTGTCAGTTTTAAAAACATTGAAAATGAATTTTGAATTTTCATTAACATATTAAAGCTTTCATAGACTATTAGTAATTTGGTTTAGATATATCTTAAGTATAATATATACTAAAATGTAGTTATGATATCTAGTTTTAGCTATGATCATTTTGAAGTGATAATAAAAAACATCTGTTTATGTACAATTTTGACTTCAAGTTTGGCATAATACATTTCATTTAAACATTTTTTCCAGCTTTTGTCTCTTTAAATTGTAAAGCAGCAGATTGTGCCTATGTTTATGCTTTCATATTTCAGGCGACAACTCCCAAGCGAGCAGAACACATGTCCCCAGAAGGACTGTTATATGACACTGTGATTGGCTCTGCAGATTAAAGGGTGGTGCATTCTCAAGAGACAGCATCTGAATTACAAACATAAGATCAATATTTCATCAAACACATTTTCACAAAAAGACTTTCTGGGAAGTTAAGAGATGAATTGTCTGGTTTCTAAAAGAAAAAGAGAGAATCTGCTGAACATTTTGTGTTTGGAATGCACAATAAAACTCTTTAGAAACAAAGACATGTTCATGAATATTACGTATTTACATTGGTTTAGTCTTTTTTCTTCATTGCAAATACTCACTTTATGTTTCAAGCTACAGCTATAAGACCTCTGTTTTACAAGGCATTGGAAAATGCCTCTTTTATAATTGTGAGGGCAGCTCACAAAAAATAAAATAAAAAAAATATCTAATTAGTTGTTTTAGCAGCAGTTTTTTTTTTTTTTTTGTTGCTGTTTTAATAACACAGTCTCTGTGCTTACGACTAAGTCTACTGTGTAGAGTAAGGGCCTGTTCACATGTGAATTGCACAGGAACGTGATAAGCATTTCTGCGTGATTTTCAGCACATTCGTTTGAATGGCCTGAAATTGCACTGGATCTCACTAAAAGTAATGCATGCACTACTTTTAAAAAATGAACTACATCGGATCGCATGGTACTGTGGTACCATGCGATCAGGTGTAGGCAAACTCACTGCCCTTGCAAATTGAATTTGGTGTGTCGTTAGGATTATATTGACACCCACAGCAGATTGTACACCTAGCATATTTTGCACGCCGTGCAGGAATTGTGGGTTTCCTGCACCACATTATGATGTGGACAAGTCCTAACTATTTGGGGCAGCTCAGCGGGAATCTTCTGTTGACTAGCCCCATCTCACCCAAAAATATTATTCATTAAAAGTAGTGACTATCACTTCCGGTTCTGGCGCCTGCATGTGAGGAAGCAGGAGACAGCTCCTCCGGGTAGCCTACACTCAAATCGGCTTAAAAAATCGAGCTTGCACTCACCATCCACTAATTCGCCCTCACCCCTCAGTGAGGACTCCCCCCGGGCATGGACCGATTCGTCCTCCACGGCCCTCAGCAGCCAGATCAGGGGCTACGCCAGGATCCGGCCTCGGCAAAGAAGCGGGAGTCCGGCATGGCGACGGGAACGCAGTCTGCCACGAACGCGGGTTCGGCAAGTATTCCGATCGTTTCCACCACGAACTTTCCCACGACACAGAACGATCCCCTCTCTACGAACGCCCCCACCTCGGCTGGTACCTTCGCTTCCTCGACTACGATCGTTCCCACGCTAACGATCGCAGAGGACCAATATGCAGGACTGGCACAGGCTGTAGCAGCCCTCATACTTCCGAACATCATGGCAGCTGTGGACAACGCAATAGCTAATGGCATAGCCCAGCTACGAAAGGAACTCGGAGATCACTCAAAACGCCTGAATGACCTGGAATCACGAGTCTCGGACATAGATGATGAACTGCATAGTGCAAGATCGTTTGAGCAACAAGTAACAAATACACAGCAATATATCTTGGAAAAGTTGGATGACTTAGAAAACCGGTCAAGGCGCAACAATCTGAGGATCGTGGGTCTTCCAGAGTCCTTCAACGCCGACTCGCTGCAAGACCTCTGCTCCAAACGTATACCCACGGTGTTGGGAATCACCCACCTCTGTGTGGTGGAGAGGGCCCACCGCCTTGGATCTCCTTCCAACGACAGACGCACACCAAGACCCATCATCGTCCGCTACCTAAATTATATGGATAAGTCCACGATCCTGAGTTCATTCCGCAACTCGAAATCACTCCAGATAGATGGGCATAAACTTCTCTTGTTTGCAGACTATTCTCAAGAGGTATCACGACGCAGAAAAGCCTTCCAACCGATTTGCCAGACGCTCTACCAGAAAGGAATCAAGTTCTCGCTAGCATATCCTGCAACCTTACGCTTTGCTGACCAACAAGGAGAACAAAAATCCTTTTCTCACCCGGAGGAAGCGCTACACTATATTCAGGATTATCTCCACATCCCCATGGATACCACGGAGGCCACTCCTTCCTCACGCCTACTAACACCCAGAGACCAACGTAGTCCCAGAAAGGACCCTCCAAAACGCCAGCGCCGCTCCAGGGCCTTAACTATGGAGTAATCCACGGATTGACTAACTTCAGTAACGGATGCAGCCCTTCCTTCTTTCTTTCCTGCAAACCTCCGGAAACACGTCCGCCGTCGAGACTTAACACTCCCGATTAATGACTCTCTTACACCACTATCTTGTAGGTACCTGGATCTCTCTCCACCTGACTGTGGGGAATACCTGTCAAGAATCTAAAGCGATATGAATACGGACCGTACCCCTACCCAACGGAACACTGGGCAAGACCCCTACTGCCTCAACCGCCTAAGACTTTCCTTCAAAGAGGGCACCATTATCCCTTCTTAGCAAGCAAAGCCAAGGCTCCCCGGTAAGGCTGTCCAATGCTTATCGCACCCACATGGGGAAAAAAGAGAAGTGCTACCTTCCAGAACTCCCCCCAGCCCTTCCTTCCCGTTTAGCCCCGGTTGGGCCATCTCCCCCTTACCTCCCCCTAAGTCCGAGATACCAGACAGACCAGCGCTCACTCAGGCCACACAGACCATCACCTCTGCACGCCTCTCACAAACACCTACCACTAAGCTTTAACATCTTTCGACACATCCCCTCCTTCCATACACCCATAACATGAAAGTGGTGTCCTGGAACGTGAAGGGACTACGTTCACCTCAAAAGCGAATGACAGTCCTCAGACATTTAAAACGCCTGAGGGCTGACATAGCGATACTTCAGGAAACCCATTTAAAACCCACAGACTTCCACCGCATGAAGAAATTGTGGGTAGGGCAAGTCATAGGCTCCTCAGCTGCCAAGGGTAGAGCCGGGGTACTTCTACTCATACACAAAGCTCTCTCCTGTGAGATAGTTTCCTCATCCAAAGATGAAGAAGGTCGGATCCTCATAGCCAATCTAAAGTCAGACAACCATGAGTGGGCAATTTGCAACGTCTATGCTCCTAATAGCCCTACGAGTTCGTTCTTTCAGAGCCTCACATCATTACTGGCACCCCACATCCATCTCCCCCTTCTGATAGGAGGGGATTTCAACCAAGCTCTAGACCCGTCCGAAGATAGATCCAACCCCCCCACACGCTCATCACCCACAGCTACCCCCCTAGCCAGTTTCGTTGAAAACTTAACCCTCATAGACCTTTGGAGAAGGGCCAACCCCACAGGCAGAGACTTTACTTTCTTCTCCCCCCCTCATAACACTCTATCAAGGATTGATTACGTCTTTACTAACTCCGAGCTAGCTGACCACGCGACTGACCCCATGATCCATCCCATAGCGATTTCGGACCATGCCCCCATCTCAATAGAGATCTCTGAACTAGGCCCCCGGACCCCCCTAAGGATATGGCGCTTCCCTTCCTATCTAGCACAAAACAAGTCTCTTTGCAGTTCCCTTAAACGGACTTGGGAAGACTACCTACATAACAATAGAGAACACTCCTCGAACCCAAGCCTTCTATGGGAAGCGGGGAAAACGATCCTCAGAGGCCACATCATTTCCTTTTCGTCTGCCCACAAAAAAAGAGTCAAAAAGGGATATACAGCAGCCAGCTCAGCACTGAGAAAGGCCCAAACCCTACTGAACCTAACAAATACCCCTGATCATAGGGCACAATGGTCGGAAGCAAAATCCCAATTCGACTCGTGGGCAGAGGAACAGGAAAAACTATACAAATCGGTTTCAGAACTGGGATACCACAAATTTGGGAACAAACCCGGGAAACTCCTTGCTCGCCTCTGCAAGGGCACCTACACCCCCTCTCACATATCCGCACTCAGAGACGACAATGGGGAACTGACCTCATCTCCAGAGGGCATCAACTCCATCCTAGAGAAATTTTACTCTAACCTCTACAAACAAGACCCCATAAACGAGCAGGAGGCACAAAAATTCCTAAACTTAACCTCCCTTCCCACAGTGTCCGACACACAGCTAAACAAACTTAATGCTCAAATCACATTGATGGAAGTGCACTCAGCGATCAAATCCCTCTCCCCGGGGAAAGCACCCGGTCCAGACGGTTTTACCCCAGAGTTCTATAAACTCAATGCGGATGCGCTAGCCCCTACCCTAACCAAAGTATTTCAGCACATCTTGGATGGCGCCCCTTACCTCCCATCAGGCTACCAAGCCCACATAAAACTAATCCCCAAGAAAGACAAAGATCCTACGGAGCCAAGTTCATACCGCCCGATCTCCTTACTCAATATAGACTCCAAACTGCTCTCGAAGATCATGGCCAACAGACTGGCGTCCATCATGCCAGACATCATCCTGTCCAAGCGGGCTTCACCCAGGGGCGGTCAGCGGTATCTAACATTAGAAGGGTGCTCGCGGTGCTGGACCTTGCGGGGACTGGCCCGGCCTCGGACAACGCCACAATAACGCTCGATGCCGAAAAAGCTTTCGACAATGTAAGTTTCCGATGGCTGCGGCTGGTCCTTGAGAGGTTCGGCTTCGCGGGGCCCTTCTTGCACCTTATAGCCACCATGTACGCAAACCCCTCAGCCCAAATTATATCCCCTGGATCCATCTCGAAGACCATCGCGCTCTACAAGGGCACGAGGCAGGGTTGTCCGCTATCCCCCCTCTTATTCAATCTCGCCCTCGAACCCCTATCTAGTCATCTCCGTAATCACCCCAAACTCCATGGGATAACCATAGGAAACGTCGAAACCAGGCTCGCGATGTTTGCGGACGACATTCTGATATTCACCTCTAACCCCCAGCTAGACATCCCATGCATCCAACAAATTTTCACTACCTTCAAAAGTTACTCAGGGCTCAAAATCAACTTCACTAAAAGTGAAGTGCTTCCATTATATCAGGCCCACTCCCCCTCCTGGGCTACTAACTCCCCGTTCCAAATAGCCAAGTCATACATCACGTACTTGGGAATTAAAATAGGCAGAACCCCACATTCCCTCTACCAACTCAACTTTCCTCCAATCATATCAAAGATCATCACACAATTGGACACTTGGTCCAAATTACCCCTCTCCTTCTTTGGTCGATGCCACCTTTATAAGATGGTGTCCTTCCCTAAATTACTTTATCCTCTACAAACCATCCCCCTGCTTCTGAAACACCTAGACATACAGAGACTACACAGGGCCCTATCAAGGTTTCTCTGGCAAGGCCGTAAACCAAGAATTGCACTTCAAAAATTATTCCTCCCCAAACACGAGGGTGGGACAAACTTACCAGACACACGGCTCTATAACCTGTCCTGCCTCCTGAGATCTGGTCTGGACTGGATATCCCATAAGTCTCAGTACGCAAACTTCGACCTAGAGTCGCAAATGGTCGCTCCCTATGCCTTGGCAGCCCTTCTCCACTGTGAACCAAAATCCATCCCAGCAACACTAAGACACAACCTAATCGTCAGAGATACGGCACTGGCCTGGAGGGAAACGAGGAAGAAGTTGGGAGTCCCATCACAAGTCTCCAGACACCTCCCGATATTAGGCCACCCCCTCTTCGCCCGTGCTTCTCACCACCCGGTTTTTACCTGCTGGGCTACCAAAGGCCTTACCCACTTCTATCAACTATATGATGCCTCCACGGGGTCTCCCCTGGCTCTGCAAACAATTGTGGACAATTATGATATTCTCCCTCAACATCACCTTTACATCAACCAAGCCCTCAGTTTCATCAACAGCATAGCTCCTAACAAGAACAAACGTTTCGAACTTTCACTCATAGACTCCTTTGTCGACCTAAAAGCCCTCAAAATCTCATACCTCTACAAGCCGTTGGCATCCTCTGCAGCTAAACCGTTAAAAGGCAGCCTACTCTCAACTTGGAACAAAGACCTCTCATCCCAAGAAGCATCCCAAAATATCATCAAGGGCTACAACACAACCAGATCATTCATTGCTAATGAGCTCTGGCGTGAGCAACAATTCAAAATTATGCACCGCACTCATGTCCCTTATAAGAGACAGATCACGGATCCCCTCCAACAGACCTGCCGTTGGTGCAACGAACTCAAGCCCTCCCTTCTACACAAGCTATGGTCGTGCACTAAAATCGTACAACTCTGGGAAGCTGTGGAGAGCCTAGCGGAGACAGTCACCGGCTTACGCCCCCATAAAAACCTATACCTACTCCTATTCAGATCATACTACTCCCCAACGACACCCCTCCCACCTCACCAGCAGAGAACTTTGCAAACTCACTTACCGTGGCTTACAACGTGCTATATGATTGCTAGAAGAGCTATACTTAGACAATGGATCCAACCCTCTCCCCCCTCTATAAGCTCAGTTCATCAAGGACTAACGACCCTGATGGGCAAAGAGAGCTTGGATCTAGATCTTCAGCCCAAGGATCCCTCTCCTACGAGTCGAAACAAAATCCGTCAATTCCACGACAAGTGGGACCGATATCTAGAAGCCTTCCCCCCAAGTAAACCCCGCTCACCGATGCCACTAACTCAATCTCACCTGTCATTATCCTTCTAACGAACTAACAGTGCAGTGCTTATAACCTTAACTGGCAATGAACAATCTATGGTCTCAAGTTACCTCTTTGAACCTGGAACGCCTGTCGTAACTCGAGGAGTCTGCAACCTGATGGTCGGTCTGTTATTGGACTCCCCCTCCCAACCCTCACCCCCCTCCCCCCCTCCCCATCCACTTATACCCTAACCCCCCCCTTCCCCCCCTTGATGGGTGATAACAGTTGCTACTCACCGCATTAGTACTTCGACAGTTAACCCTGTTACCCCATTGAGATATTGCAGCAGCTACTTATTGTATTTGTTGTCTTTACATGTTATGTAATGTGAAAAAACATTCAATAAATATTATTTCAAAAAAAGTAGTGACTATTTACAATTTTTTTTGCACTATTTAGTTTAGTCCCAGACACACAGACAAGGTCCCCGGTGCATGGTTATTAACAAATACATTATATGGTGTGGGGACACAAGGGATTAGCTGAACCTGGGTGCTGTTCAGCAACTGTTCGGTGAGCATTATCAAGCTCAGATCTGAAATACAAACCCATTGAAATCAAAGGGTACAAAACATCCATTTTCAGTGATGAACATTTTCTAAATTAAAGTCAAGGAACTATATAAAGAAATGGCTCAGGGGCTTGGGCTCTGACCTGGGTAACATGTATCAAAGAAATGTTTCATTAAATTATGATTCAATGGGTAGAGGGAGGGGAGAGCAGAATCCACCCAGCAGCTACCACATTCCCTGCTGTGCCTGACAGGAGTGACACTGCCATCATTCCTGCCAGTGAGGCAGCTACAGAACAAAACGGCTCCAGTGCGATTCCTCCCCTTCAAATAACATGGCGCTCAGGGCACTTTCACCTTCTGCCCCCCCTGTCCCATTTTAACAGCCCTGGTTACAACCCCTGTCAGTTTTTTTCCATCTGTAACCCACTAGGCAGACTTCCTTTCACTTCCTGTCCCATAGCCATAATAATAAGAAGAAAATGATTGGACAATACTTGCCAAGAACTATCCAGGACCTGGAAAAGCCCAGTTGCACATCTGTATAGGCAGTCCATATGCAGTGCTGATTCACACAGTCAGATGTAATTGACATCCAATGGAATATCCCAAGTGTTTCCACACTAAAAGAGCAGCCCCTGCAAACTGAAGGAGTCACAGGAGCAATTCTAGTATGAAATAGAAGTATCAGGACACACCACTAGGGTCTAGCAAGTCTCCTTACCAGATAATAAATCCAAAAGGGCATGTATATGGCAAATGCTCTTCCGGCTCAACTCCGCCTATTCAGGTGCGTTCTCAAAATTACCATCAATAAAAAATAGTGGAAACTCTCCATCACATCATGACATAGGAGAAAATAAAATAAATTCTCATAGTGAAATCCATGATGGAATGCACAATGCTCAAATTGTCCTTCCATTAATCAGGATGAGATACTGTGTCAGAAATCTGTACAATATTCATATCATATCTCCTCAAATATGCAGTCTAATTTAATTATGTAAACTTAAAGCGGTAATAAACCCCCACTACTGCTTTTACCTACAGGTAAGCCTATAATGAGGCTTACCTGTAGGTAAAATAAATATCTCCTAAACCTACATGGTTTAGGAGATATTCGCCCTGCATGCAGCCACTGACATTAGCGGCACATGCGCTCTGATGATCCGGCGGAGGCTTACGGAAAATCAGAGCTGGCTGCCGGAACGAAGAGCTCCCGCGCATGCGTCACGACGTCATGCAGCTCCGGCCACTCGCAGCGCCGGAGCCGCGTACCCGGAAGAAAGAAGAGGACTATCATGTCAGCGTCCTTAGCGCTGACCGACTCGGGCATCGGGGGGCTCATTCTAAGGTAAGTATTTCATAATATGTTAGTATGCCATGCATACTAATATATTATGCTATTGTCTTGCAGGATTTTTTTTTTTTTTCAGGCGGGTTTACTACCGCTTTAAATAACCCTCTCTGTCCCTTATAAATAGTGGTTTCTCCACATTATTTCATCTTCTGCTTGGAAAAAAAATAATAAATTGAAGCGGACCTTTGTTTTCTCTCCCTCTGCCACTATTATTAAATATCTGGCACATGCTCAGATAGCTGCCCGGTATCTGCACACATGCCAGGGATCTCACGCATGTGCACAGACATTGCTTATTTATGGGACATGATGGACCCATGCTGCATCTGTGCACATGCACAAGGCCACCTGGCGCCTATACAGATGTAGATACAGAAAAAATCTGTGCTAAAATCATAAAATGATACTAAAACATTGCAGCTGACATATATTGCTTTGATCAACAAATGAAATAAAGGTAGTCCATATGTAGTGCTGATTTACACAGTCAGATGTAATTGATATTGCAAACTGAAGGAGTCAGAGGAGCAATTCTAGTATGAAATAGAAGTATCAGGACACACCACTAGGGTCTAGCAAGTCTCCTTACCAGATAATAAATTCAAAATGGCATGTATATGGCAAATGTTCCTCTGGCTCAACTACGCCTATTCAGGCGTGTTGTTAAAATTACCATCAATAAAAAATAGTGGATAACAGAACTTCTAATTACAGATGATAGTGGTGATTACACCAATAGCTGACCCATTTCTTTTTTTTTTTAAATCAGACTGGTGTTTATTGACCAAAACATATACAAAAGGCAGTACAAAATAGAAAAAATAAAGTTTTTGAACAAATCTCATGCCAATTACATTTGCTCTTGTCTACTTGGTTACAGTATAGGATTTACATAAATTCAGATTGTGAACAATACATTAAGTAGGATAGAAATTACCATCATAACAGTTCTGCTCTCTTGTGAGGATTAAATGATTCCATTCGGCAATATCTACTTATTCGCCCGCATGGAAGAGACCAACAGACATGAGAATGAAGTGTAAATCAATGTTACAGACCTCCACTAGACCAATATTTCAACCTCGCTCCTTCCCTCCCCCGTTCACAACCGGGTCTCCCCCACATTTTTTGTTCCTCGCCCGTTACACTCCTCCTCCACCTCAACATCCCCTGAGACACAGAGGGGACACTTTCCTTACAGGGCGGTCAACAGCCGCTGACCAACCAGTTCCAGAGGACTGAGCCCTGGGGTGTCCAACCACGGTGCCCATAATTTCTCAAATTTACCGGGGCAGCCCCTACGTTGGTAAATGTAGTGTTCAAGTTTAAGTGTATCTCCCATGTGTGAGATCCATTGCCTAATTGACGGCGGTGTGTCCGACGTCCACTTTAAAAGTATTGCTTTCCTAGCTTGGAAGAGGGCCCTGGAGACCGCAACACGGGTGTGTTCTACCGCTATAACATCCTCTAGGGATCCTAATAGACAATAAATGGGATTTAAAGGTACAGTTGTGAGGAACACTTTGTTTATTGTATTCAGAACCTCCCTCCAATATCGGTGGAGTTTCGGACACCGCCATAAAAGGTGAATGAGGTCACCCGTACCCACATTGCATTTTTTACAGAGGGGGCTTGTCAACACCCCCATTTTGTGTAGCGCCATTGGAGTGCGGTGGGACCTAGTGAGAATGAAAAGCTGTGAAACTCTCTGAGCCTGATTCAGGGAGCAGACGGGAAGTGACTGCAGTGCATCCTCCCACTGATCCTCGGTTACCTCTCCCAAGTCTTCCTCCCATCTCTTCCTAGCTTTCATAGGGTGATTGCCCAGGTAGTCTCGTATAAGCATATCATAACATTGAGAGATAAAACCTTTAGTTGCACTAGCTGACTTGATCAGATTAAATATTGGGGTGGGCGATTGAGACCACTCAGTGTCATCACCCTGTGCCCTCACCGCATGCCTCAACTGCAGGTAGAAGAAGGCCATACCTGCTGGGAGGGCATATCGCTCTTGCAGGATAGAAAAGGGAAGTAGGTTACCATTACTAAAAATCTGAGTGAGGTGGGTAATGCCGTATGTGCACCACTTTGAACCGTGGGTTAGTTTACACAGTTCCTCGTATGTTGCATTATTCCATATGGGGCTGAATTCCGTAAACCCCCGTACCCCCTGGAGCTGCCTGGCCTTGTTCCATATTTTTTGTAGTAGTGTAAAAGTGGGCATTCGTTTGTTTGGTTTTTGAAATTGTTGAGCTTCCAGCCCTTCTGGGATAGACCTTGCCCGCGTTCCCCAGAGTAGTAACTTGGCCGTGGGAGACTCAGGTTCCCGTCCCATCAGTCCCACCAGTTGCTGCAGCTGTGCTGCTAGGTAGTATAGCCAGGGGTTGGGCAATGCTAACCCTCCCCCGTCTTTAGGGTATTGTAGCTGTTCCAGTTTAATTCTGGGGACCTTTGTGGCCCAGAGAAGGCGCCTAAACAGAGAGTTCACTAATCTAAAGGTTTTAAGAGGGATCACGACCGGAGTATTATGTAACATATAAAGAAGTTGTGGCATCAGGATCATTTTAATTAAGTTCACTCTACCTGCTAGGGACAGTTTTAGCCTATTCCATATATCTATTTTATCTCTAAATTTGGTGAGGAGTGGGTATATGTTCAGTTTACAGAAGTCTATTGGGTTGGATGAGATCAGGACTCCCAAGTATTTAAAGTTGGTAACCAAGGGGATATCCTTCTGGGATATCCTCACATCCTCTGCCAGTTCATCCAGAACTAACATCGAGGATTTGGTCCAATTTATGGTGAGGCCAGAGAAACGTCTGAATCGGACTATCAAAGACATAGCTTTTGTCAGCGATTCTGAGACATCTCCAAGAAATAAGAGCATGTCGTCTGCATACAACATGATTTTTTCCTGTAGTGTGCCATATTTAAAACCTACTATTTGGGCATCTCCCCGCACCTGAGCAGCCAGCGGTTCAATGGCCAAAGCAAAGAGCAGGGGGGACAGGGGACAGCCCTGCCTTGTCCCCCTGCCCAGAGCGAACGGGGATGACATCCTGTCAGAGACTCGTATAGCAGCCTGCGGGGATTGATACAGGAGTCTCGTCCAGGAAATAAACCTGTCTCCAAATCCCAATTTAGCCAGCACCGCCCAGAGGTATCTCCAGCTAACACTGTCGAATGCTTTATTGGCATCCAACGATAGGAGAGCTCTCTGTCCAGTATTGTCCGCCCTGGTCTGCATATTAATAAATAGTCTCCTGAGGTTGGTAGCTGTTGACTTGCCCGGCATAAAGCCTGCCTGATCAGGGTGGACAATAGTGTGGATGACTTTATTAAGCCTTAGGGCCAAGACTTTAGCGAGAATTTTGATATCGCTCTGCAACAACGAGATAGGCCTGTAAGAGCCAGGGTCTAGGGCATCCTTGCCTGGCTTGAGTATGAGGACTATTGTTGCCCTCGTCATGGATGGGGGTAGAGAACCCAGATCCCTGGAGGCATTAAAAACCTCCAGCAATCTGGGAAGTATCTCATCCCCATACTCCGTGTAAACCTCAGCCGGAATGCCATCATCTCCCGGGGCCTTACCGGCAGCAAATGTGCCCACTGCCTCCCGCAGCTCCTCTAGGGACAGTGGCGCGTCCAGGTCCCTCCTGTCCTCTGGGGACAATGCAGGGAGTGGTATGGGGCCCAGATATTCCTCCAATGAGGCATCTGAATAGTCCTCTCTAGGTTTGTAAAGATTCAAATAGAACGAGGCCAGCTCCAGGACTATATGGTCTAGGTCACTAACCACCCTCCCCGTTGCAGTCCGAAGGGCCCCTATAGTGGGGGGGGGAGTCTGGGAATTGGCAATTTTTGACAGTAAACGTCCCGTCCTCTCCCCCTCCTCATAGAAAGCAGCCTTGTTAAAAAAGCGTTTTTTCTCCGCATTTGAGGATCTCAGGCGATCCAGAGAGTCCTGGGCCGCCCTCCATGCCTCCCTCGCGGAGTCAGTAGGGTTTGTGATGTATGCAAGTTCGAGGCTGCTTGTCTGGTTTTCCATAAGGTCATTCAGAGCCTGTGAGTTGTGTTTGACATTTTGGATCTCGGCGATGAAGATCCCCCTTAGGAACGCCTTAAAAGCGTCCCACTTAGTCAGCGGGTCTCCATGGTCGATATGATCCTGGAAGTACTGTGTTATCAGGCGACTCACCCCCTCCCTTCCAGAAAATAATTTTAACCAAAAAGCATTGAGCCTCCAAGGGGCTCTAGCTAGCGTGGAGCGTGGTCCTGTGACCAAGTGTGCCACCACCGGTGAGTGGTCCGATACTCCCCTGGGATGGTAATCAACCTTATCCACTGCGTGGATTATGTTTGTCGAACCAATGCAAAGGTCTATACGAGAGAGAGACCCATGTGTCTTGGAGAAACAGGAGAACTGTTTGGTGTTAGGGTGTTTCAAACGCCATATATCCGTCCAGCCCACCTCGGCCAGTAGACGGCCTAGCACAGTGCCCCGTCCACTCACCGGGCCCACGGCCGGAGGATGCTTATCCAGTTGAGGATGTACATAGCTATTAAAGTCTCCCATAATCAGAGTGGGGACCTCAGGCTTGTCCGACTGGTATGTCAGCAATAACTGAAGCACCTCTCTAGAGAATGGGGGAGGTATGTAGATAAAGGCTAAAATAAGAATCAATCCAGACAATTTGCCATAAAGAAATACATATCGTCCCTGAGAGTCTATTTCTACATCCAGCTCCTGGAAGGCCAAGGACTTATGTATCAGTACACTCACTCCACGCGAATACGCGGAGTGAGTGGAGTGATATGCCTTGCCCACCCAGGCATACCTCAAGTAGGGAATAACGTCCTTGGTAAGATGTGTCTCTTGGAGTGATACAATCGCTGGATGGAACTTCTGCAGACAAGAGGAGATCATGGTCCTTTTCAACGGGTCATGCATCCCTCTAACATTCCAGGAAACTATTGTTGTGGACGCCATCTGGAGATCTGGTAAGAGCAGGAAGCAGCAGGGAAGTCCGTCGGTAAGACAGCATCAAAGGTCCCTTCTTGTCTATCTTGTAGGCCGGGCTTGGCAAACAGGCTGGAGGTGAACAGCGGAGAGCGAAGCAGGTCAAGTCTTGGTCTTCGGGGCATTGCTAGCCACTTGGATGGTAGTCCATGTATTCGCAGAGCAGGAGTAGGGTTTTGGTTTCTTCCTTTTCCATAAATTGGCACTGTTAGATGCTTCAGTAGTGATGCAGGGGTGGCAGGCTCCTGCCCGCCATACCCGGTCACCAGGCCGGTAAAACTTCTGCCAACAGGGCAAACAAACAACGGACATAGAGTCTTTGTCTCTATCAAACTGTGGACCAACATGGATACTCACATTAAGTCCAGAAACCGGTTAAGTGTGGTATACACCTAGAGAACCGGAGGTTGGCACACTGACAATAAGATCAGTAATTCGTCCCAAAGATTCAGCATTTAAGTCCAAACGATCATATGAGGATTTAAGCTTCCTTGCCGTCTGATTCAGCACCCTTTTAATGGTCTCCTCCCCTGTCCGCCTGGGGCCTGTTTCGCAGATTTTGTTCGTTATGATCCAGCCATTCGGCAGCCTCAGTGGCCGTTTCAAAGAAAGAGACCTGTCCCCTGACCGTTACTCGGAGCTTGGCCGGGTAGAGCATGGCGTAGGTAATCTGGAGGCGCTGGAGTCTTTGCTTGACATCGGTAAACTTTAACCGTTTGCGTTGTACTTCGGCCGAGAAGTCTGGATAGAAAGAGATTCTACTGCCATTGTACTGGATAGCCCCCTTTTCTCTCGCCAGGCGCAGGATCACCTCTCTGTCTCTATAGTTTAATATCCTGGCCAACATGGACCGAGGTCTGTTCCCAGGTGGTGGTGGGCGTGGTGGGGTGCGGTGGGCCCGCTCCACAGCAAACAGAGGGGAGAAGGCCTCGCGGCCAAAGATGTCTAAAAGCCAATCCTCCACAAATGTTGTGGGGTCCCGGCCCTCAATTTTCTCCGGGAGGCCCACGATGCGCACATTATTACGCCTCAGGCGGTTCTCAATATCATCTGTTTTGGCCGTATTCTGTGCGGCTTGTTGTGCCGTAGCTCTAGTGTCTCTAACCAGGGGTGGTAGTTGGTCTTCCATGTCACTAATTCTGCCCTCTGCTGCAGTAGTGCGCTCCCTGATCTTTTGGAGATCCTGGCGCAGCAATGAGACCGACTCTGCTAACCCCCCAAACTGTGTTTTCAGATCATCCACTGCCGCTGTACATTTATGCACTGCCAATAGAATATCGGATAACGTAGGCTGGGTGTTTTCCTCTCCAGGGCCCTCTGTATAATTCGCACTGAGGCCCAGTGAAGTGTCCAAGGGCAGCGTGTCATCTTGCCCCCCCACCTCCATGTCTTCATTCTGGGTGCTAGCTGCGGAGTGTACCGTGGCTGATACCCGCTGTGTGTAGTAGAGCATGTCCCGGGGCTGGTCTTTAGGGTTTTTAGGAGGTTTAGATTGCTTACCCTCTCGCTCCTGCGACTTGTCAGTGCCACGAGGAGCGCGCTGTGGAAGCTGCAGGCCGTCGCCATCTTGGGCTTCCCTGCTCGTACAGGCCGCGAGTTGTTTGTCGACTTTGCGGGACATTTCTCCCCTCGGGTGTGGGCTGTACGTTCTCCAGGGACCTTCCAGGCGGCAAGGAGCGGGTATCGGATGGTGTAGGAACGGGTGTTCAGTGGGATAAAGGATCACTGCAGGATATGGTCAGCGGGAGCTCCGTGAAGTGCGACTGTTCACATGCCCGTACAGGCCACGCCCCCCGACCCATTTCTTTAATTCTCTTTATTCTCTACTGCTTTACACTAACCCCCTTTTGTGTTTAATGTTTTATTATATCTAACTGTACAGCATATTAAAATGCTATGTTTAGTTACTATGCACAGATAAGAGCTGTACAAAAGCGTTAGTTACTACATGGTTGTTCGCAACAATGCAAGATTATATGCTGTATGTAATCCTTTTACCTTTCAATAAAAATTTATATTGAAAAAAAAAATAGTGGAAACTCTCCATCACATCATGACATAGGAGAAAAGAAATTCTCATAGTGAAATCCGTGACGGAATGCAAACACACAACTATAGACTGCAGAAGGAAATCCCAGCACCAATTAACTGATGAAGTAAGGAATAACACACAGCACCTCAGTGTTTATGTCATGTACCTGGTGGTGGAGTCTGACTATGCAGTGGGCAACCTCTCATACGGCCCTGGTTCAGGAACCCCTGATAGAGTAGACAGGAGGTTCCAGAGCACAGGGGGGCACGAGGACTGGTAGGGATGCAGTTGATGTTGTGAGGATCCTCCAGGACCCTGTGCAAGACAGAAGATTGGTGATGCAGGCCGGGTCGGTAACAAGCGTGCAAGTGTGGTACAGAAGGAGCAGGCAAGGGGGTAGTCGGGTACAGACAGGATTGTTAACAGGCTGGCAGCAGAAGTACAAAAAGGATCAGGCAGAAGCATTGTCGTAGACAAGCTGAGGGTCGGTGCAGGCAGAGTTCAACAAGGTCAGGCAAGCCGGGTCATAGACACAGGAAGTCTTCAGGAAACAAGTCAGGGAATACACTGGGAAATGCTGTAGAACGGACAGCACATGCTTCCTGGTGCTGTCTGCTTAAATGGCCGCTATTGGCACCATTGCCGGCACATACGCACGTGCACACGCGCAGAGGTGCGCATAGAAGTGCGCAAAAGTGCGCGCATACGCTAGGTGCGTCCGCGCATAGGCAATCCACTGGCCCGGAATGTTTCATTTTAGCAAGTCTCCTTACCAAAAGTAAGAAACTGTGGGCGAGTGTGAAAAACTCTGGTTCTCAGATCACAGGCATCCTCTCACAGCAGCCAGGGATAGTGATAGGGATCACAAGATGGAGCGTCTCTCTCAGTATATGTCATGGCACACCAAGGGAAATGAACAAAAGTACTCCATAGTGAAGCCCGTAACAACTTGAATAAAATTTATTAAAGATTCTACATACAAAAGGATAAAATTGATACAGCCTGTATAAAACATCAAAATCCACAGTTTTGAGTGTGCATCTGTGCGTCATGGTACCGGCTGACGCATTTCATCCAATTGGATGTCTTCAGAGGCGTGGCCACCACATGTCAGCATGTCAGCATTCTGGTGCTGTTCCCAATAAACTCTGTGGTGAGAGGTCAGATGTCCCTTTATAAAAATGTTACCCAAGCGGCTGAATCTATTTTCCTGCTGGAGACAAAGACTGCAAATAATAATGATATAATCTGCTGCACATTTGCTGAAAAGTGCTCACATAGGTGAGTCTTGGGGAGCGGACTGGGGGACAATAGTGCCCTGCACTTCCGGAGTTCTGCCACCTATTGGAACAGAACATCTGTTCCCTTCACTTCTTCACAAGCTGCCCCTGGATGACATTGTGCCTCACTAGGGTTGTATGTCTCCCTCTTTCCTCATCTACTCTGTTGTGAGGTATGGTTAGAAACCTCATCATCATCCCCTCCCTCCTCACCACTGAAGCCAACATGGCAATATGCTGTGGGACTATCACTGCCAAGTGGTTCTCCCTGCCTGGTTTGCCCTCCCTTTCGGCTCTCATAACTGTCCTCCTGAAACTCAGAGCCCATTAATTGCTTTGCATCCTCTTGCAGCAAGTGGCTCAGCAGGCTCTTCCGTGACAGTTGATGGAACAACAGCAGTAGTAGTTGTGTATGAGGAGCCAGAATGTTGTAGACTGTGAGCTAGTCTGCCCCTGGAGGAGGACAATGAAGACTTCTCTTACATGTAATTTAGTTGTTAAGCACATCCAGCACCTGAAAAAATGGCATGTCTGCATGAGTATCTGCATGGTATTTCTGCCTCGCCCTGTAGGCCTACCAAAAATAATACTAATAATGTGTTGTTTATTACTTTCTTTTATTTGCAGCTATTGGAAGAGCTCTGTGAGGAGGAACAGGTTGAACTGAATGGACTGGTGTCTTTTTTTCAGCCTTACCGACTATGTAAAAGTGGTGCTTGGGTATACTGTAAACTCTGGTGCTTAGGTGACCGGTAAACTGTGGTGTTTTGGTGGATTAAACAGAACCTCAACGATCTGTGTTGCTCCACTGCAAACAAAGGACAGCTGTTGTGGGGACCCAATAGAATCATGCTGCTCTTGCTGCTGGTGATCCATTAAAAAAACACAAACAGGAGGCGCGTGCGCGGTAGCACCCAAGATGGATGCCTGATCTTGGAGCTCCATCCCGCTCCGGCAGACCGCGGCTTCTCACAGTGCACGGAGCCCTGGATTGCACCCCCCGCTCCAGCTCATTAGGTAGGGGACATCCCCTGAACACCCCGAAACTACAGGGGTCAGCCAAAAGAGATGGCGGTACCCACCAATCAGCTCCCCCTGTGTATAATCACGGCAAAAGCGAGCCACCGACAGCACGCATTTGTGCCCACTATGGGAGGAGCCGGATCATGTATATATATGTGATCCAGCACAGAGGTGTTGCCCTGTGGCAGTAAAACTGCTGTAGGATGGACCTTAAGTAGTTAAAGCAACCCAGAACTGATAGAAATATTGCTGACCTCACAGACCTTAAACAAGTATGCTTGCTTGCATATGTTCAGTTACAATCTTGGAAATCGATTTAAAAAAACACAACAGCCAGGCAACAAGAATGTTCACAAATGGAGTTCAACAAGGGCAGTTGACACATTTTCTTGGTAAATGTTTCTTTTAATATTTTACAATCTTAATAAGGCTCCGCTGTTATTTGTACCTGTTCCCCTATATATACTTCATACAAGAAAAAATTATCATGTGGTAAATGATCTATGTGGATGTGGCCCAGATTGTTCATATTTTCCATGAAGCAGAGCATGGGTCAGAGAGGCTTTGCTTTTGGAGATGTACTTATATCTAATAAGCTCACACAATACTCTCAGTTATCATGATTTGAATTTTGTCATTAAAAGTTTGTTTGGTCTTACCTTATGTCTTTGACTAAATGCGTGAAGGTAGCACACCAGCAAACTATGGTGGTACACACTTTTCCTCTGTTTATGTTGATTTAATATGATAGATGTGTGTCCCGCCAGGATGCATTTTGCTGGAAAAATAAAATAATCAGTTTTAGTCTGTCATCTAATGTGACAGCATGGACTACATGGGTTCCAGGGTAGAAGTGAAGTATTACTAAACCAAAAAAACAGAAAACATAATATATTGATGCAAATGCGCCATTGTATATTGTGCCTGCAATAGGTTTCTTCTTTCAGGATAAAAACAACGCACTGCAAGGTGCAAAACTTTCTCTGAATGGTGGTGGTGCCAAGCAGCTGACCACCATTTGCTGGGCATGGGATGCAGAAGTAAGTGGAGATCACTGGAGTAGCGTTGCATAGTTTAACCGCTTGCCGACCAACCGCCGTCATTTTACGGTGGCAGGTCGGCTTGTTCCTGCAAAACGCCATCATGGTACGTCATGCGGGAACGTGTGGTGTGGGCGCACGTGCGCTCACTGACTAGTGGAGGAGGCAATCAGCGGGTGGGGAGGACTTGATGTCCGCCGGCCACCCGTGATCGCTCCCGAGACAGGCAGAATGGGGATCTGTGAGTGTAAACCAGGGGTAGGCAACCTTTCAGAGGCTGAGATCTACCTGGGCAACATGTAGGAAATCAAAGATCCCCGGAGGAAAGGGGGGATTGGGGCATCGGCGTCCCCCTTAAAAAAATAAAAATAAACCACCCACCACAGTAGTATCCTCTGCCATCCCCTCATCCACAGCTGTGTCCCCTGCCTCCTTTCACATAATTCCCTCCTTAGTATTACATGGTAGTGTTTTCTGACCCCCTAACAGTAGTGTCCTGTGCCCCCCAAAGCAGTGTCCTCTGCCCCCTCCCCACATTGTAGTGCCTTCTGCCCCCCATATTGCGGTGTCCTCTTCCCCCTCTGTAGTGCCCCCATAGCAGTGTCCTCTTCAGCCCGCTATCCCCCCTGTAGTGTCCCCATAGCAGTGTCCTCTTCAGCCCCCTTTTCCCCCTGTAGTGCCCCCCATAGCAGTGTTCTCTTCATCCCCCTATCCCCCCTGTAGTGCCCCCATAACAGTGTCCTCTTCAGCC
>BLSH010412621.1:161510-187168 GCA_018402905.1 Glandirana rugosa
ATTTTTGAAAGCGGCTCTAGTGAAATTTGGTTTCACGGGTACGATACTGGACGCCATTTTGGCCCTGTACTCAGCCCCCACAGCCAGAGTGCTCAACTCGGGTATCTTTTCTGATCCATTCACAATATCCAACGACACTCAACAGGGTTGTCCCCTATCCCCGTTAATTTTTGCACTCATAATGGAACCGTTGGCCCAATCCATACGCTCTAATCCCCTGATACGGGGTATCTCCATTGATCAGTATGATCACAAAATCGACCTTTACGCAGATGATGTGATCATCTCCATCACTGAACCACAAGTTTCACTCCCGCAATTGCATCAAACTCTAGACTTGTTTAGTAAAGCATCATTATATAAAATCAATTTCTCAAAATCCACCATGATGGGTGTTAACCTAGATAATACGCATAAACAAAGCATTAACGATATTACATCCTTCTCCTGGGCTCCAAACTCAACTCTTCCTTATTTGGGTATTTCTCTCACCTCTCCTTCTTCCCAGCTGCTTACGTTAAACTTTATGCAACTGATAAGCAAACTACTAAAGGTTACTCATGACTTAAAGAGTGTACAAGCCTCTTGGGCAGGACGCATTGCGCTCTCCAAAATGTTCTTGTTACCACACATCCTCTATAGTTTCCAATCTTTACCTATATCCTTTCAATGCTCCCAGATTGCTAAATTGCAAGCGATTGTGTCATCGTTCATATGGTTGGGCAAACATCCTAGATTGAAAAAAGCAACCTTATGCACCCCAACAGCACGTGGTGGAATGGGCGCATCCAATATTGCGGCCTACTACAAAGCGAACCTTCTTGAACAGGTAAAAAGTTGGTGGAATCCGGTTACTAAGTTTCCCTGGCTGCAGATAGAGCAAGCAGCCCTAACAAATACTCCGCAGGTGACTCTCTCCGCACTTTTATTACAAAACTACAAACAACACAACTTTCTAGACACAGTTAATGCCACACTCAGAACGTGGCATGCAATTTTACAAGCTTCAGGTGGTATCTCACACAAAGGTGGGCTAACCGTGTATAGGTGGGTTAACCGTGTTGCTCCTGCTGAGTACCAATTGTGTAGGGATATGTCCGGAATTACAGCTTGTATGACTTGTAGATGGAGGAACTACCTCTACAAGTCATACAAGCTGTAATTCCGGACAAGAAAAACTCCAGTTATTGGCCCACAAATTTTTCAAATATCTCAGAATCCGATCCGGACTCTCTAAGGTAACATGGTCGAATGACCTTCTTCTCTGGCATGTATTGCGATTTTATCTCAACTCAAATATCAAGCAAAAGGGCATTTCTTACTTCTATAATCTCCTAACCAATCCTCCATTATCCAACAAATCCATGACCATGCTTAATTGGGAGAAACTACTGCACTGCACATACACCTCACAGCAATGGCTTCAAGCACTTAAACGTCCTCTGAAATATTCCAAATGTCTTACCCATTGGGATGGGGGAACAAAAAATATTTCACAACTGGTACCTAACGCCTACAAAACTTGCCAAGATCTATCCAACGTTGGAACACAAATGTTGGAGGGGTTGTGGTCAAGCAGGGTCTGCTCTACACATCTGGTGGTCATGCCCTAAACTGCACCCCCTATGGCTGGGGATCGAAAAACTTGCCTCTGACATGTTCAACAGGCCTATAATCCTCTCTCCACAACTTATTTTATTAGGAATGGATCTAGAGTTATGGCCCTCGTCCACTTAAGCGATATTGACACACATGCTCATTGCCACCAGACTCTCAATAGCAAAGAAATAGAGAGCCTTGGAACCTCCCTCTATCTCGGACATCCTTTCCTCCTTAAATAATCAAAGCCTCATGGAATACATGTTTGCTAAAGCTCACCTCCAGGCCCCCCTCTTCCTGAAGAGATGGAACGTATGGCTAAAGCACCCGAAGTGCACCCTGCCTTCATGAGCAACACATTCCTTGGAGCTACGTGGCACTTTGACTTAGGCTACCCTGAACTCAATATGTATCCTTACCTGGATGAGTACAATGTATGAGCGGAGGGGTTCAGGTCGACGGCACCGACTTTGCTGGGTGGTGGGCCCTGACCCCTCATTGACTCTTATCCGTGCACCATTGTCTTGATGCCACATTCTCTCTATTGTTTTCTTTTGGTTACCTGTATTCTCCGCTATACTTAAGCAATGCCTTATATCATGTAACCATTACTGCAATGGTATATGTATTTACATGGATATTACTGCTATCACCTGTATTTGACTGTCTTTTAAAAATAAAAATTCTTTAAAGAAAAAAAAAAAAATCACAACTTCAAAAAACTTGACATGCCTCTTACTAAATACCTTGGGCTGTTTACTTTCAAAAAAGGGGTAATTTGGTCATGTGTCCAACTGCTGTATTGGCTGCATTGTATCCAGATGGTTTGGAGACAAATATAAAAATAGAATATAAATTCAGAGTACCCAGAGTACCCAAGCGCTGCTATGTGTGATAATGTGATAGCTAGTGAAGAAATATACGAAAAAAATGTGAAAAAATGAAGGACAGCTGCAACATCAGCTTTAATAGTGATCTCACACTAGATAAAAGTTATTTATTCTTAAATAAGGTTGCACTAACCCAAAATAAAACTTAGTGATGTAGTCAGTGCACAAATCCTAAACCAAAGTGTATAGCATTCACTTACAAAATAAATAGTAATACATAACATTCATAGAGAAAGCTTTCGAAAAAAATGAATATTATAATTATATTAAATCTCTTAAAAGTCAAAAAAAGTCTATATATATATATATATATATATATATATATTGTGAGGGATTAGCTCTTGTGGGGATCACTTTTCCTGGGATAAAGGCAGTTGAGACAGCAGTTTCTTAAAATGTGTCTTGCAGCCAGGTTTATTGAAGCAAATATTGCATTTTAAAACAAACAAAACATAAAATAAATCCTTGCCATCCAGGCTCTAATTAAATAATTCAGGATACCTCTCTAAGCGGTGCCAGGCTTCTCCCAAACACCCACAAAACTAAGTTAGCACAAACCTTTCTTTTAGTCCCAAAGCACAAAGCTCTGTGTGTCAGCTCTCTCAAGCTGATTGCTCTCGGAGTCCCAGGGCAGAGCAAACTTTGCTCTCTTCCTGGCTTATTTGTACAACACCTGAGAGTGGACACCAGCAGACCACAAAATCTCGTCCGGAATCAGCCCTGCCAAGGTGGCTCGGAAAACCCAGGCTGGACTCCGCTTCAGTCATATCCAAGTGTACATATGTAGAGTTGAGCGAACTTCTAGAAGTCCGGGTTCTGCTGGTTCGGCCGAACTTCGGGACAAAGTCCGGGTTCGGGTCCGGACAGAACCCGAACTTTGTCCCGGACCCCGAACCCCATTGAAATCAATTAGGCACAAAAAGTGCAGTAAAATAGTCCTGGAAGGTCCTAGAGGTCTGCAAAAGGAAGGAAATGTGGGTAAGGGTGGGACAAGTGACCTACAAAGAAATGGGGACAGGGAAATAACTTTAAATATTTTTAAAAAAATAAAAACATAAATAATGCAAAAATGGAGATCATCTTCAAAATGGGTCTGAAAAGTATTAATTAACATTAGAGGCCATAGAACTGTTCTAAAATCACCTTCAAACTGTGTCAAAAAAGTATAAATAAGCCGGGAGTACCCATATCACTGTTCTGCAAAATGTGTGTGTCACTTTAAATGAAACCGGAAATCAGTGCACATCTCTTCTGTACAATTATTTCAAGTCTGTGTGTCACTTTAAATCACTGTTCTTGGTCCCGGACACCCCAAAGTTCGGTACGGACCCAAACTTTACAGTCCGGGTTCGCTCAACTCTATACATATGTAAGGTGACACATAGCGTCCATTTATCACCTCGCCTTGCATACCGTCACATATCCCCCCTGCCCAAGCCCCTGAAGTTGAGCAATTGCCCCAACCATATAGTGGACCCAGGAAAGGGCATCTGCATTGTTTTGGAATTTTCCCGCCCTATGCTCCACTGTGAACTTGAATGGCTGTAGAGCCAGGAACAATCTTGTCATCCGACTGTTTTTTCCCAGTTGTCCCACATCCATTTCAGAGGGGCATGGTTGGTGACTAGTTTAAAGGGCCTCCCCAAGAGACACAACAAAATCTTTTGAGAAATCCAGAGTTACGAGCACCAGTTGTACACAAAGGGCTTGCTTCAACCTCTGAAATGCCTTTTCGGCCTGGGGATTCCACTTTACTATGACCGACCCTCTACTCTTTGTCAGATCTGTTAGAGGGACGGCAATAGTGGCAAAGTCGGGTATGAACCACCTGTAGTACCCAGGAATGTACGTAATTGCTTTTTAGTCAGCAGGTGGGGCCATTTTTGGATTGCCTCAAGTTTATTGGTTTGTGGCTTAACTGGTCCCCAACCAATAATGCGGCCAGGGTATTTGGCCTCCTCTAAGCCTAAGGTACATTTCTTTGGGTTGGCCATGAGCCCTGCTTTCCATAAGGGAATCCACTACTGCTTGTACCTAGTGCAAATGAGAATCCCAATCAGGGCTATGGATGACAACATCATCCAAATAGGCGGCTGCATAGAGGCAATGTGGTCTCAGCGTTTTGTCCATCATTCACTGGAATGATGCAGGAAAAGAAAGAAGAGCTATTTTACACAATAAAGGACTTGTCAAAAACTGACTCTTGTTTTTTTTACCACTATACTCCTTTTTTGGTGAATGGGTAGGGGTACAATGTAGCCCCCTGTTAAACAGACCCCCACAACCACCGGCAATGATTGTGGGGATGAGGTCCTTCTCCCCATCAACATGGGAACAAGGTGCTTTGGGGGGACCTCAAAGCACCCTCCACATGTTGAAGACATTCGGCCTGGTATGGCTCAGAGGGGGGGTGCTCACTCGTCCCCACCCCCTCCTGCCATGCCAGGGCTGTGTGCTCGTATAAGGGCCTGGTTTGGATTTGGGGGACCCATACGCCATTTTTTAAAAAATGTTGGCATGGGGTTCCCTTTAAAATCCATACCAGACTCAAAGGGCCTGGTTTGGATTTTTGGGGGGACCCCCATGACATTTTTTTGTAATTTTGGCATGGGATTCCCCTTAAAATCCATACCAGACCCAAAGGGTCTTTTTTAATTTTGGTGCAGGCCCTGCTGTTGTAAATTATTTTAAAAATTGTGATGACAGTCAAACAGGTGCCAAAAAACTGGGGCTTGGGTGTTGGCAGTGCCAGAACACTGTAATCCCTTATAGTTACTGTTGTTGGGCACAGGGACGGGCCCTGCTGTTGTAAATTATTTTAAAAATTGTGATGTCATGCCCCAGTCAAACAGGTGCCAAAAAATTGGGCCTTGGGTGTTGTCGGTGCCAGAACACTGTAACCCCTTGCAGTTACTCTTGTTGGGCGCAGGAACGGGCCCTGCTGTTGTAAATTAGTTTAAAAATTGTGATGACATGCCCCGTTCGCACAGGTGTTGAAAAATTGGGCCTTAGGTGTTGGCGGTGCCAGAACACTGTAACCCCTTGCAGTACCCTTGTTGGGTGCAGGAACGGGCCCTGCTGTTGTAAATTAGTTTAAAAATTGTGATGACATGCACCATTCACACAGGTGCTGAAAAATTGGGCCTTGGGTGTTGGTGGTGCCAGAACACTGTAACCCCCTGCAGTTACTCTTGTTGGAGGCATGAACGGGCCCTGCTGTTGTAAATTAGTTTAAAAATTGTGATGACATGCCATAGTCAAACAGGTGCTGAAAAATTGGGCCTTGGGTGTTGGCGGTGCCAGAACACTGTAACCCCTTGCAGTATCCTTGTTGGGTGCAGGAATGGGCCCTGCTGTTGTAAATTAGTTGAAAAATTGTAGTGACATGCACCAGTCAAACAGGTGCTGAAAAATTTGGCCTTGGGTGTTGGCGGTGCCAGAACACTGTAACCCCTTGCAATTACTATTGTTGGGCGCAGGAACGGGCCCTGCTGTTGTAAATTAGTTTAAAAATTGTGATGACATGCCCCATTCGAACAGTTGCTGAAAAATTGGGCCTTAGGTGTTGGCGGTGCCAGAACACTGTAACCCCTTGCAGTACCCTTGTTGGGTGCAGGAACGGGCCCTGCTGTTGTAAATTAGTTTAAAAATTGTGATGAAATGCACCATTCACACAGGTGCTGAAAAATTGGGCCTTGGGTCTTGGTGGTGCCAGAACACTGTAACCCCTTGCAGTTACTCTTGTTGGAGGCATGAACGGGCCCTGCTGTTGTAAATTAGTTTAAAAATTGTGATGACATGCCATAGTCAAACAGGTGCTGAAAAATTGGGCCTTGGGTGTTGGCGGTGCCAGAACACTGTAACCCCTTGCAGTACCCTTGTTGGGTGCAGGAATGGGCTCTGCTGTTGTAAATTAGTTGAAAAATTGTAGTGACATGCACCAGTCAAACAGGTGCTGAAAAATTGGGCCTTGGGTGTTGGCGGTGCCAGAACACTGTAACCCCTTGCAGTTACTCTTGTTGAGTGCAGGAACGGGCCCCACTGTTGTAAATTAGTTTAAAAATTGTAATGGCATGCCCCTGTAAACCAGTTGCAGAAAAATTGGACCTTGGGTGTTAGTGGTGCCCTAAATACAAAATATTGTTCTAGATTATGGACATGAAGAATACGAGCAGTGGCAGTCTTAAAGGGATCCCTAATCCCTAGCTAATTTAATCAGTTGCATCAGCATCAAGGGCTTGATAGCTGCTGATCGAGGACTGATTCATTTTTATAAATGTGAGCCTATCAACCGAGTCTGTGGACAGGCGCACTCTTTGATCAGTTACGAATCCTCCAGCAGCACTGAATGTCCGTACAGAAAGCACACTGGATGCAGGACAGGCCAGTAGCTCAATTGCATATTGAGCAAGTTCCGGCCAGTGGTCCATCCTCAATACCCAATAACTCAGTGGATGCTCAGTTGGAGGGTCTCCAAGTCTGCTCTTGCCCCTATATATTTCTGCACCTATCAGGCCTGGGCGCTGAGGACTGAAATTTTTTTAAAGGCATCGGTCAGCCGGCCACCTTCTCCACCCCTCTGCCTCTGAATGACCGAAGCTTCAGAAACACGTTGTCCAGCACCAGGACATGGTAGCCTCCCAGGGTCTGGAAAGGCATTGCACAAACTTTTTTTCAAGGTTTCCTGAAGATGTTTCATCCTCTGCTCCCTCTGCGCAGGAAGGATGAGCTCTGCAAATTTACCATTATAACGTGGATCAAGAAGGGTTGCCAGCCAGTAATGATCCCTCTCCTTGATACCACAAATCCTAGGTTCTTTTCGCAGGCTTTTCAGAATCAGAGAGCCCATGCAGCGTAAGTTTGAGGTGGCATGAGTGTCCTCTAGGTCAATGAGGATGACATTATCAGGAACTACCTCCTCCCAGCCATGTACAACTCCTTGGGTTTCTTAGGACTGAAAACCATGATCCCTTGAAGACTGCTGCGTGTTATCCTCCACATCCATGCTGACACAGTCCTCCTCCTCCTGTGTTTTTGGCAGCTCTGCAGGAATGCTCTCTGCATAAAGGGGGCCTTGAGAGGAAAGGAAGTCCTCCTCTTCTTCCCGCTGTTCTGCCTTAAGTGCCCTGTCCATGATTCCACGGAGCCTGTGCTCCAGGAATATTAGCGGGACAGTGTCACTGATGCATGCATTGTCGCTTCTCACCATTCTTGTGGCCTCCTCAAATGGTGACAGGACAGTGCATGCATCCTTGATCAGTAGCCACTGATGTGGCAAAAAGTAGCCAAGCTCCCCTGAGCCTGTCCTGGTGCCATGCTCACAGAGATACTCATTGATGGCCCTCTGCTGTGCGTGCAGCCACTGCAGCATTGCCAATGTTGAGTTCCACCTGGTGGGCATATCATAAATGAGGCGGTTGTTGGGCAGGTTGAATTCCCGCTGAATGTCAGCAAGCCGGGCACTGGCTTTGTATGAACGCCGGAAATGACAAGAGACTTTTCTGGCCTGCCTCAGGATATCTGGTAAGCCTGGGTACCTGGTCAAGAAATGCTGCACCACCAAATTCAACCACCTTTGAGCCTGCCCCCGCAGAGCTGACAGAATCTCTGCCCCAGTGTGGGTCATGTCCCAAGACAAACTAACTCAAGCACTGCATGGCATCTTTTAGCCTAACTGCTTGCGTAGCCCCTGAACGCTTAGGGAGCACTGCATGTTCAGAGGACAATTCTGCAGAAGAGGCCACAGAGGTAGAAGAAGAGGAGGGGGTGGAGGAGGTGGATGTGGCAAAATCACCACCAGCTTTTTGGAGGTGTGGTGGAGGAACTAACTCCAACACTGAACCCTGTCCTGCATCCTTTCCAGCTGCCATTAGAGTTATCCAGTGTGCCGTGAAGGAAAAGTAACATCCCTGGCCGTGTCTGCTGGACCATGAGTCAGCTGTAATATGAACCCTGCTTCTGACCACCCTGTCCAACAAGGCCAAAACATTGCCTTCCACATGTCGGTAGAGAGCTGGAATGGCCTTACGTGAAAATACATTTATTTTGGGAACCTGCCACTGTGGGACAGCACATTCCACAAATTCACGAAAGGGGGCAGAGTCTACCAGCTGAAAAGGCAGCAGTAGGAGTGCTAGCAATTTGGCCAAGCTAGCATTAAGATACTGAGCATGTGGATGGCTGGGACAGTATTTTTTTTACGGTTCAGCAACTGGGGTAGGGATATTTGCCTGCTGAATTCACTTGGTGTTGTACTGCTGGGAGATTGGCTGCTAGAACTTCATTCCTCTAAGTGCAGGTTTTGGAGATGACTGGAGGTATAGAAGGGGTTGAGATCCCAGATGAGGAGCAAGGAGAAGTCCGCCTTATTTTCTGGTGGGGGTTTTTCAGGTGCTGTTGCCAACGGACTGCATGGCTGGTCGTCATATCAACCATATCAGCCTTGTCAAGAGGCTGGAGTTCTGGCCGTGCTTGATGGCAACGGTGTGATCTACTGCACATGTGTTGAAAAGTGCCCACACCAAAGATGTAGAATAGGATGAGACTTGTTATTGGGCAGAGACAATACTTCCCCTATGTCGGTGGTAGAGCAATTTCTCACCAGGTGTCCTGAACCCCCACAATACAGACATAGGTTGAGGGACATGCACCTCTGTCGTTCCTCAGGTGAGAGAGAGGGACGGAGGAGCCCAATCTTCATTGGCTCTGGGTGGTCTTGCGGAGAAGAGGAGGAGGTTGCGGCCAGGCCGGGTTCTGGGTAACTGGGGACTTGGGGCATCATCCAGGTTGGACACAGAGATCAGGTGGCTCTCTCCGCTCTGCGTTCACGCAGGGCGATTTGGATTGCCAAATTTACCAGTGCATCCATATTTTAAGATACCACGTCAAGTAGTGTACTATATATCATACACCCCCAAATGCACTGATATATAGTGTACACTCAATACACTGTGTGTATATATGTACTAGACCAGTGTTCCCCAACCCAGTCCTCAAGGCCCACCAACAGGTCATGTTTTCAGGATTTCCCTCAGATGAATCAGCTGTGGTAATTACAAAGGCAGTGAAACTGATCAAATCATCTGTGCAAAATAATGGAAATCCTGAAAACATGACCTGTTGGTGGGCCTTGAGGACAGGGTTGGGGAACACTGTACTAGACTGTATATATTATAATACACGTCAAGTGTACTATATACCGTATGTACACCCACAAATGCACTGATAAATAGTGTACACTCAATATGCTGTGTGTATATATATATACTAGACTGTATATATTTTAAGACACCACGTCAAGTAGTGTACTATATACTGTACACCCCCGAATGCACTGATATATAGTGTACACTCAATACGCTGTGCGTGTATATATATACTAGACTGTATATATTTTAAGACACCATGTCAAATAGTGTACTATATACCGTACACCCCCGAATGCTCTGATATATAGTGTACACTCATTACACTGTGTGTATATATTTACTAGACTGTATTTATTTTAATACACCACGTCAAGTGTACTATATACTGTACATACACCCCTGAATGCACTGATATATAGTGTACACTCAATACGCTGTGTGTGTGTATATATATATATATATATATATATATATATATATATATATATATATATATATATTACACTGTATATATTTTAATACACCATGTCAAGTGTACTATATACCGTACACCCCCAAATGCACTGATATATAGTGTACACTCAATATGCTGTGTGTGTATATACATATATATATACCAGACTGTATATATTTTACGACACCACATCAAGTAGTGTACTATATATCATACACCCCCGAATGCACTGCTAGACAGAGTGTACACTCAATACGCTGTGTGTATATATATTAGACTGTATATATTTCAATACACCACTTCTAGTGTGCTATATACCATGTGTTCCCCCCCCCCCCCGAATGCACTGATATATAGTGTACACTCAATATGCTGTGTGTATGTATATATATATATATATATATATATATATATATATCCTAGACTGTATATATTTTAAGACACTACGTCAAGAAGTGTACTATATACCGTACACCCCTGAATGCACTGATATATAGTGTACACTCAATACACTGTGTGTATACTGTATATATATTACACTGTATATATTTTAATACACCATGTCAAGTGTACCATATACGTACGTACACCCCCGAATGCAATTATATATAGTGTACATTCAATACACTGTGTGTATATATATATACTAGACTGTATATATTTTAAGACACCACGTCAAGTAGTGTACTATATACCGTACACCCCCCGAATGCACTGATATATAGTGTACAATCAATACATTTTGTGTATACTGTATATATATTACACTGTATATATTTTAATACACTAAGTCAAGTGTACCATATACTGTACATACACCCCCCAATGCACTGATATATAGTGTACACTCAATACGCTGTGTGTGTATATATATATATATATATATATATATATATACTAGAATACTAGACTTTATATATTTTAATACACCACGTCAAGTGTACTATATACCGTACACCTCCGAATGCACTGATATATAGGGGCTAATTTACTATAACTGCAAAATCTACTCCAGCAGTGCCCTTAAAATGCCTCCCAATTAAAGGCAATTAAGACCTCATATACACGGGTGTTATTAACGCGGTGTTTTGAGCTGTTTTTAGAGCTTAAGAACGCCACACCATTTTATTCTATGGCCTCATATACATGTTGACGTTTTTGCGCTGTAGATGGTGTTGGCATTCTTAACCACTTCAGCCCCGGAAGGATTTCCAGCTTTAGGACCGGAGCACTTTTTGCGATTCGGCGCTGCGTCGCTTTAACTGACAATTGCGCGGTCGTGCGACGTTGCACCCAAACGAAATTTGCGTCCTTTTTTTCCCACAAACAGAGCTTTCTTTTGGTGGTATTTGATCACCTCTGCGTCATTTCTGATCGCCGCTATAAACAAAAGAAGAGCGACAATTTTGCAAAAAAAAACAAATTTCTTACTTTTTGCTAAAATACAAATCCAAAAAAAAATATAAAAAAACATTTTTTTTCACCGTTTTTGGCCGATTTATATTCTTCCTCATATTTGCGATAAAAAAAATCGCAATCGGCGTTTATTGATTGGTTTGCGCAAAAGTGGTCGCATTTACGGATGATGAGAATTCATTTTTGGGGTTTTTATTTTTTACTAAAAATGGCGGCGATCTGCGATTTTTAGCGGTACTGCGATATTGGGGCGGACATGTCGGAATGTTTTGACACTTTTTTGGGACCATTGGCATTTATACAGCGATCAGTGCTATAAAAATGCACTGATTACTGTGTAAATGCCATTGGCAGTGAAGGGGTTAACCTGCAGGGGGCGCTCTAAGGGTTAACTGTGTTCCCTGGGCGTGTTCTTACTGTAGGGGGACTTGCCTAGCTGGGGAAAGGAAGTGGTCACAGCCTTCACTTACAGGAAGGCTGTGATCACTTCCCTTCCCCCTCACACAGAGCGGAGGTCCGTGTTTACATACACAGACCTCCGCTCATTCGCTCCGGGGGGGGGCATCGCGGGTGGCCGGCGGCAATCGAAGCCACCGCACCCGCTCCCTGGACCCCCCCGGACACAGTGAGCGCGCACGCGCGCTCACAGTGGCTCTGTATCGCGGCCGCCGTCGTATGACGGCGATTCGCGTTACAGAGCCACATTGTCGCCGTCAATTGCCGATCAGCCGCCGGCAAGCGGTTAAGCTGTAAATCTAAGCATAAAATTAAGCGTCTAAAGGTGCAGAGTTAGAGCATTTTTGATGCTGAGCCGACAAAATGCTCAATAATACGCATTAGCGCCGTAGTGACGTTAATTTGCATTTTTAGCGCCAGCATTTTATGTTTTAAAATGTCCAAAAATAGCAGAGGGATGTCTTTTTTAAACAAAACGTGACTTGGCGCTGACACTCAATAACACGCATTAACGTCAATGCAAAACGCAGATGAAATGCATTATTATCGCCAATTTTTTCCTGGCATTGGACCCAACATTACAGCTCATTTTTTCAAAACACCCGTATAGATGAGGCCTAAGAGTTCAACTCTCACAAACTGGGAGGAAATGCAAACAGAACAGAGCTCTATTTGCCTGAAAACATGCCTCTCAGATCACATATACTGCACACTGGCCATCAATCGGATTCAAAACTGCAACTTTCAAATGCCTCCATTTAAAACTTCAATGCAAGTTCATTGCCCTAAAAAGTGTATGGTGACCTGGGTCCTGCTCTAGGGGAGCAGTGGTTTTAATAATGCTTAAAGTGAAACAAAAATGAAATATTCCTTCAACCGCTTCCTGGCCGAGTTGCATACATTATCTGCTGCAGAGTGGCTCTGTCCTGCGAATCGCTGTCTATAAATGGCGGCTTGCGTGTGCACTGTAGAGGGCGGGAGTGGGAGCAGGAGTGTGGCCGCGGCTCGGGCCAACGGGCCGCGATTGCCTAGCAGAGAAGAAAAACTGTGAACTGCTGATGTAAACACTGTCACTGGGATCAGTTGGATCTCTTATGGCCCTGGCAGCCCAGCCCCCTCATAGTTATAACATGTCTAGGGAACACAGTTAACCCCTAGATTGCCCCCTGCAGGTTAACCCCTTCATTGTCAATGACATTTACACAGTAATCACTGGATATTTACATTTCTGATCGCTGTATAAATGTTATTGGTCCCAAAAAAAGTGTCAAAAATGTCTGATATGTCCGCCCCAATATCACAGTCCCAATAAAAATCACAAAAGAGGGGAATTCCTTGGGCAGATTATCAAAGTAACCCTAATGAAAGTTAGGCTGACCCCATTCCTCGTGTTTGGAAAACAGAGCAAGAACCCCCTAAATGGGACTTTAAATTGGGCCAACCAACTCATCAAGAGGAGAACAAATCATAAAAACAATCAAAGTTTATTTGTACACATTAAAAATGGTAAGACAACGCATATAATCAAAGCAACATAAGACATAAATGCACAAGGGAACAGGAAGAGTGTGTCCCCTTGGGGGCAAAAAAGACCCGTGTCTAAGACCAGGAACATTTAAATGCGGTGGCTGCAATTTCTGCCACTTCATTAAAACCACTTCCCATCCGCAGGACGTCTATTGACGTCCTGGGATTTCAGTGGTGATATCTCAATGATGCCGGCACCTGCAGGCATCATTGAGGTATTGTTTTTTAGAGCAGGCGATTCCCATCACCGTAAGAATGATCATAGCGGCAGGTCAGCCGATTGATAGTTCTTACAGGCGGCAGGAGGGGACGTCCCCCCCCCCTCCAGCCGCCCTCCGGTGCTTCTCCCGACTCACCTGAGGTGGCCGGGAGAAGGAATCGCCTGCCGCCGGAATGAGATGACAGAGATTTCCGAGGGACAGAGGGCCCTCGGTCATCTCTATGGCTCTCGGAGGCCCGGGCACATGCCGTGATGTCACTTCCGGGTCTCCGAAGTAAACAACAGCCGTTAAAGGGGAAGGAAAGGCTGATATTGTCTGTTTTTTTTCTGATCTCAGCCTTTCCAGCCTGTAGGATAGATGTAGGGTCTTATAGACCCTGCATCTGTCCATAAAGAGGACCTGTCACACACTTTTCCTATTACAAGGGATGTTTACATTCCTTGTAATAGGAATAAAAGTGATTAAAAAAAATAAAAAATAAAGTTAAAGTGTCAAAATAAAAAAAATAAAAGTAAAATAAGAAATAAAAAAAAATAAAATTAAAGCGCCCTGTCCCCGCAAGCTCGCGCACAGAAGCGAACGCATACATAAGTCGCGCCCACATATGTAAACGGCGTCCAAACCACACATGTGAGGTATCATCACGTGCATTAGCGTGAGAGCAATAATTCTAGCCCAAGACCTCCTCTGTAACTCAAAACACCTAACCTGTAAAAAATTTTAAACATCGTCTATGGAGATTTTTAAGTACCAAAGTTCGGCGCCATTCCACGAGTTTGCGCAATTTTAAAATGTGACATGTTGGGTATCTATTTACTTGGCATAACATCATCTTTCACATTATGAAAAAAATTGGGCTAACTTTACTGTTTTGCTTTTTTTTAATTCATGAAACAGTTTTTTTTCCAAAAAAAAAGTGTTCGAAAAATCGCTGCGCAAATACCGCATGACATAAAAAGTTGCAACAACCTCCATTTTATTCCCTAGAATCTTTGCTAAAAAACTATATAGAATGTTTGGGGGTTCTGAGTAATTGTCTAGCAAAATAATGATGATTTATACATGTAGGAGAGGAGTGCCAGAAATGGCCCGGATGCAAAGTGGTTAATACCCACTCGACTGTTCTACCAAATGGTGAACCCTATAGACCCAAGCACTTCGGCAACTGCACCACAAGAGGGGTAGTGTATCTCCTCCTCTGTGAGTGCTCCGCATTTTATGTCAGTAAGACTATTAACGACTTCTGCACACGTGCATACCGACATATTGTAACAATGAAAAAAGGTATCCAGGAACTGCCACTTGGTAGGCATGTAATTAAACAGCATAAGGGTATTTTTCCTAAAGTGTCCTTCCTGACCCTCGATAGAGTCCATATGGGAGATAGAGGGGGGACTTCAACAAAATGTTATTACAGAAGGAACAAAGATGGATTTTTCGCCTGCAGGCCACAGTGTATCTGAGCCTGAATGAGGCCATCTCCTATAAACCCTTCTTGGAAGGTTTCTCATCAGGTGGCCCAGAAGTGAATTGATTTTATTCTACCCAGGGCTATAAAGCTTATCTCCTCACCACATCCAACATATCTGTCTATTTGTAAGTCCTCTCTTTGTCTTTCTCTCCTCTTTTAGTGAGTTTTCTCCTCTGTGCTATGACCTTTGCCAACAGCGTTAGACGAGTTGAAACAGTTTTGTATCTGTGTATTGCATATTATGTCAATCTGTGTTTATATATTTTCTGTACAATGTATACCTTTGTAAAAACCACTGACTCACCTATACGAAGGCATGTAAATCCCTGGAATTGCACATGACCCTGACAGGTGAGATGTTGGTTTCTTTTTTTTTTTTTCGTGAGCTTTGCTCTCTCTCCATGCAGTGGCTAGTGTTGTTTTTTGGTGCTGCCTCTTGAGGGCACTGTGTTATTCTTTAGCCCTGTCGGCTAAGTTTCCTTTTAGCTTTATCTTGATCTAAGCCGGATGTTCGGCTTTAGTCTGGACTCTGTCGCCTTGGTGTGACGTCCTATCCTGTCGGGTAGTCTGTGGCAGGCATGCAAGCATCTTCATTGCAGATAGTTATGGGAGGCTCCTCTCTGCCTCTTGGACAAGTCCGCCCACCGTGTTAGGCTGGACATGATGAGCGGATGAGTGCCACCTGGTATCTCAAATAGTTTGTTGGAGTGTCTCCGAGTCACCCCGCCTCCATTACATATTTAAAAAGGGTCCTTTTTGAGCGCTGTTCATTCACCCAGGATCGTTCCTTGTGGTGTCTTCTAGGACAGGTGCTGATGTGGCTTTTTGCTGGAGTATTTTGAAGGTACGTTTGAGGCTGTTAGTTTGTCACTGCAGGATTATACTTTGTTTTTTTATGGCTTCCGCTCTGGTATCATTACATGTATGAATTTGTGATCCACTTTCTGTACTGATGCTAACGCCACTATGAGCTTTCTATGCTCTCTTTTTTTAGATATCGGGTTGTTGACCGTTCATGGGCGGTGTGCCTCGCAATAACCCTTTCGGGTGCCCCCTTTTGGGGGTGACTAGATGTAAATCATTGGCACCTCAACTCTCTCACCACTACTACATGTAGGTAAAAACATTGTATAGTTTCATCGGCTTTTATGTACTATACAACATTGTGAGGTTGTTTTAAAGACTTAGTTTATTTGGCAGGCCTTTACTTTGCTTCATTACTGTTTTGCAGACTTTTGGTCTCTATTATTGGAATTCCCCTTTTTTGGGGAATATTTCCTGCCAGATCTATATTTGTCATCACATGGCCTTTACCCTTCTGGGTACGTATTTCTGAGGTAGTCTCTTTTATTAGACCAATAGGTGTACTTAACACATTGCAGTGAGGTACCAAAATGATTGATTTTTTCCTTCCCTTATTTTATATTTATTCTTATTTTCCATAATGTTTCCACCACCCAGGAACCCCTCTTGTTACCATTTTTGGCAACTAATCGTGTTTGGCCAATTTTTGTTTGTTTCCATATCGGTAAGTCGGGCTTTTGAGTCTATGGGAATGCTTGGCCATTCTTTCAGAAGTGCATTTGTGAGGTCAGGCACTGATGTTGGATGAGAAGGCCTGGCTCCCAGTCTCTACTCTAATTCAGCCAAAAGGTGTTCTATCTGGTTGCGGTCAGGACTCTGTGCAGGCCAGTCAAGTTCCTCCACACCAACCTCCCTCATCAGTCCATGTCTTTATGGACTTTGCTTTGTGCACTGGTACACAGACATGTTGGAACAGGAAGGGGCCATACCCAAACTGTTCCCACAAAGTTGGGAGCATGAAATTTTCCAAAATGCCTTACTGATGCTTCAAAAGTTCCCTTCATTGGAACTAAGAGGCCAAGCCCAACACCTGAAAAAAAAACTTCACATCATAATCCTCCCTCCACCAAATGATTTGGACCAGTGCACAAAGCAAGGTCCATAAAGACATAGATGAGGGAGGTTGGGGTGGAGGAACTTGACTGGCCTGCACAGAATCCTGACCTCAACCAGATGGAACACCTTTTGGCTGAATTAGAGTAAAGACTGCGAGCCAGGCCTTCTCATCCAACATCAGTGCTTGACCTGACAAATGCACTTCTGGAAGAATGGCCAAACATTGCCATAGACACACTCCTAAACCTTATGGACCGCCTTCCCAGAAGAGTTGAAGCTGTTATAGCTGCAAAGGGTGGGCCAAATCAATATTTAACCCTACGGACTAAGACTGGGATGCCATTAAAGTTCATGTGCATGTAAAATCAGACGTCTCAATACTTTTGGCTATTTGGCAAGATTTGCAATGGTGGTGGAACCCTCCTACACATAAATACTACATTTAGACATAATTGATGTAAGGCTTTGAGCCACCAGTTATGTTTACCAATATAGGGAGAAAAAACAACATCTCTACATGATGTGGTGTGATTGGGATCCCAACCTGGAAAATAAGTTCTGTTAGGCAGCAGTGTTACCTTGTGAGCCACAGAACTGATACAGATAGAACCTTCCTACATATATATACTGCATTTCTTTGGATATAGAGATGAGGGAATTGTATTAGTCAGGAGTTATCCTTTTTATTGGTGATTCCTGGTGTGTCAGTGTAGAATAGTGATGTTGCCCTCCTATTTTTGGAACTTACATTTTTATTTCTGATGTTGGTACACATAACACATTTTTTTTATCTCAAATATATATATATATATATATATATATATATATTAGACTGTATTTATATATATATATATATATATATATATATATATATATATATTTTCTTTCACTGCCTGAACGGACGCTATATACTATACACTGAATTAGCTGTATATAGTCTACACTAAAGGCTAAGGAAGGTATATATATATACTTGCACTGCCTGCACTAACTGACTGTATACAGATCGCCCTACCTATCTGTCTATCTAGCATATATTTCACTCTACACTAAACTGTCTGCACTAACTGACTGTATATGTATTGCCTATCTATCTATCTAGTATATATTTCACTCTATACTAAACTGCCTGCACTAACTGACTGTATACAAATCACCCTATCTATCTATCTAGTATATAGTTCGCTCTACACTAAACTGCCTGTACTAACTAACTGTATATTGCTTGCCCTATCTATCTATATGTTTTTCACAATAGTCAGCTAGCTACACTAAACTGCCTGCATGCTGCTACCTAAGCTCACTGCCTCTCTATCCACCATTATTCACACTACATAGAGCCACTGTAGAAGCGGCTTTATATAGTGCGGGGCGTGGATTGAGGCTGCTGAGCAGTGATTGGCTAAAGGCACCCTGCCTTTAGCCAATCATATCTCTCACAGCAGAGCACTCTGTGATTGGCCAAAGCATGCAAGTCATGTGTATGCTTTGGCCAATCAGTGGACGGCATTCCCCCCACCATTGGAATGCATTATGGGGCACTCAAAGTTCCCACAAATGCCCCACAATGTTCGGGATGCTCCGAACAGGCGAACCCCCGATGTTCGAGTCGAACGCACCGGGGGCCCATTCCTAGTGTTTAATGTAAATATTACATGCTAATGTCTCATATAAGAAAAACCTCATATAAGGAAATACAGTGCATACATACAATAAAAAGACAATAATAAAAGTATATATAATGTGTTAGGATAAAAAAAAGTTTTTAGTGAAAGTCCCAAGGTGAAAAAACTTTAACAAACAGGTATCCAGTGTAATATAGTGAATTGACTTCTGTGATTCACCAATGCCACCACCGACAGGGAATGCCAAGATGTCTGCTTATCAGAAATGTTGCATTCACATGACCATACGGCCAGCAAATTAATCGGGCTTGTGTGGGTTATACCCAACAGATGACCTTCATGCAATCAAGCCGATGGGGCCAACACCAGTAGCCGACCAATTCTCTGGAGCCGTAGGTGGAGGGAAAGAGGAAAAATCACTCCCCAGGTTCTCTTAGACCATCAGGTAACGTGTGGTAAGAATGTGGTCTAAGAGAATCTGCGGAGTGATTTTTCCTATTTCCCTCCACCCGCGGCTCCAGAGGATTAGTCGGCTACTGCTGTTGGCCCCATCGGCTCGATCGCATGATGGTCATCTGTTGGGTATAACCCACACAAGCCCAATTGATTTGCTGACCGTATGGTCATGTGAATCCAACATTTCTGGTAAGTAGACATCTTGGCATTCCCTGTCGGTGGTGGTATTGGTGAATTACAGAAGTCAATTCACTATATTACACTGGGTACCTGTTTGTTGAAGTTTTTTCACCTTGGGGCTTCCACTAAAGACTTTTTTTCACCCTAACACATTATATATACTTTTATTATTGTCATTTTTATTGTATGTATGCACTGTGTTTTCTTATATGAAGTTTTTCTTCTTGTCAAAGAAGTTTATTGATTTTCACAAGAACAAGAGAATAACATTAGACATTATACATAGTGCAAGTACTTCACATGTACAAAACTAGTATTCAGTAGTGTGGGTACAAACATATGTAAAGGGGGAGAGTAAACGGTAGGTTAGTAGAACCTGGTATAAGGTATGTGCGACACCCGTGTGTTTCCCGGGTCCTCACTGCCACCTCTAATGGGAGCAAACTGTGACACGTGAGGAGGGGGGAAGGCCCACAGGAAGGTAAGGTTGATGGGATGGGAGTGGGTGCCTTTGACTCAGCTGAGGAGTCATCTCTTCAACATTATTATTATAAAGTAGATGATTTAAGAACTGCAATCATTGGGTTATACACACTAGCAAATAGAAAGCATAAACAAGGATAATCGAGTAAGGCACAACACTCATACCATGATGTTGAGGTGCGAGGACAAAAGTGAGGCTATGAGCCTGTCCTAATTCAGTAGCATAAGATATAGAATAGAACGGCTTAACATCTTATAAATAAGTTCAGACAGTGAAGTGAGGTAAAGAAGGAAAGAGAATAGGGAAGTTGAAGGGTGTCAAAGCAGATCATGTGGGAATGGAAAGCTGTGACTAGGTGCGTGTTATTGGTCTGTGGGACACCCTGCGAGGAGAGGAGTTTAGGAGAGGAGAGAGAGAGAGGAGGTAGAGGACTTACCGAGCTTGGTGAGGCAGAGTATGGCCGGAGGCTGCCGAGTTTAAGGCGCATGAAGGACTGCATCATCATGTCAGATGGGTGGTCAGCAGGGTAGCAGAAGCGAGTCATCAAAGTCGGGGGGTAGGAAATGGGAGGTCCATGGACTCCAGATTTGCTCAAATTTGCAGATTCTGTCGTGTTCTATGACTTCCATGCCTTAGTGTTGGTTTGTTTAGCAGCAGTGGTGAGGTGCAGGAGTAGCCAAAATTGGTTGCGTGTCAGTTCTACGGGATTTAGATTTAGCAGGGCAGTGGCAGGGTCATCTTTGATTCTGACACCAAGGGCCTTAGAAGCTAGTTTAAATATGCGTTCCCAGAAGGCTTGTGCAGTTGGGCAGTCCCACCAGATGTGAAAATGCGTGCCCCGGCCCTTACAACCTCTAAAACATCTGTCTGAGTAGGAGGGAGCGAACTTAGCAATTCTCGCCGGGACCAGGTACCAGCAGAGTAGAACCTTATAATTGGCATCTTTAGCGAGTGTGTTTGGGGAGGACGAGTTGGTGATGGACCAAATGTCAGACCAATCCGTGTTATCTATAGTTTGCCCCAGATCAGACTCCCACTTAGTTGTATAGGAAGGCGAGACTACTTTGGCTTTCTGGAGAAGGGATTCGTATAAGATTGAGATGACACCCTTAGCATGAGGGTCGGTCCTGCATATGTTTTCAAAATATGTGAAACTACTAAGGGGGGTATCTACACTGGTGAAAGGGGCAAAGAAGTGTTTAACTTGCAGGTATGTAAATAATTCAGTATTTGGTAAGCCATGTGTTTCGCAGAGTGTGGAAGGTTAGGAACGTTGACCGGGAGACTAGTGAGTGAAGTCTGAAGAGGTTGGCCAACTCCCAGGTTTGAAATAGGGAGGGTGCCTCCCAAGCCAGGAAGAAGGTGGGGATCCTAAGGAATGAAAGGAGTGGGTTGTGCGCATTTTGAAGGTTATGGGACACCCTGCATTTGGACAGGGAGTGTTTGGTGATTACGTTCGTTATAAGGGAACGGTGTTTGGGGCCAAGCCATAGTAGATTGGCTGTAGAGATGGGGGTCTAGATTGACTGCCTCGACCGTCACGCACAGTGGAGTTTCCTTAGCGGCATGGTATTTAGCCAATTGAGATATTTGTGCTGCGTGATAGTAGCCAAGGAAGTTGGAGACCCCCTCTCAGTTTATGTGCAAAAAAGGGTGGACTTGGGTACTCGGGGCATGGTGGAGTTCCATATACAGGACATTACTCTACGCTAAAGGAGGTGTAGAAAATAAGCTGGGATGTGTATCGGGATGACTCTGAAAAGATAGAGGAATTTGGATAAAACAGTCATTTTAATAGCATTAATCCTCCCGATCCAGGATATAGGAAGAGCGGACCATTGCGACATTAGTTTAGTAATGTTCTTTAGGAAAGGCAGATAGTTAGATGTAAAGAGGTCAGACAAAGAGGCCGTAATTTTAACCCCGAGATATGTAAGGTGATGGGGGGTCCAAGTGAAGGGTAATGAGGCTTTTACTATTTGAGCTTCAGCCGGTGGGAGAGAAATATTTAGGATTTTAGATTTGTTTGGGTTAATGTGAAGACCAGAGATATTGGTGAATGAGTGCAAGAGGGAAAGGAGATTAGGTGCGGAAATGTGGGGTGATGTTATGAATAGGAGAATGGCATCTGCGAACAAGCAGGTTTTGTGGGGATGTCTACCTAAGTTTATGCCTTGATGTTAGGGTTAGCCTGAATAAGGTGTGCGAGGAGGAGGGCAAAAAGTAAAGGGGGGGGGCAAAAAGTAAAGGGGGGGGGAGAGGGGCAAAAAGTAAAGGGGAGAGGGGAAAAACCTTGCCTAGTGCCATTTCGAATATCAAACCATGCTGAGTTGTAGCCAGCATATTTCACAAATGCTTGGGAGTTATGGTATAATGCGTATATCCAGGAAAGGAAGTGTTGCCCAAAGCCCCATCGTTGAGGTGTGTAACGCATGTATGACCACGAGATGGAATCAAAGGCCTTCTTGATGTCTAAGGAAAGAAGGAGCGTGGGGATACGTCAGGTCCTGGCAGCATGGGAGAGTAGAAGGGCACATCATATGTTGTCACTGGTTTGTCTGGAGGGATTAAACCCCGTCTGATCTCGTTGTATAAGGTCCCCTATTATGAGAATAAGTCTAGAATTTTCACCAGCAATTTAATATCATTGTTCAAAAGTGATATGGGAAAAAATTAGACCCGGAGAAGATGTCTGTGTCAGGCTTGGGAAGCATGGTGATGATGGTTGTGAGAGACTCTGGTCTAATGTTTTGCCCCTGGAGGAGAGAATTGAAGGCTCTAGTAAGGATGGGGTTTAAAAGAGGGTAAAGTTTTCGTAGCAATTGGCCAAAAATCCACCTGGACCCGGTCTTTTGTGGGGTTTGAGGTTTTTAATTGCAAGTAGAACCTCAGATTCCGTAATGGGCCATTCCAGCTGTTCGAGCTGTGTTTCATTAAGTGGGGGAAGGGTGATTTGAGAGAATAACTTGTCGGCTGAGGAGGGATTGAAACTATGGTTATGATTGTATAATTTAGAGAGTTTGGAGTGAAAAATTTCTGCTGACATTGCTGTATCAATTTGCCACGAATAACTGGCTTGTGGGCTTCCCAAAGGGTCAGCGCTGGAATATTGGCTGAAGAATTGATATTGCTATAATCTGTAAGGGCTAGTTCAATGTCCTGTTTGTATGACAGGTGAGTTAGCATTGTGTTGTCAATACACCAGGTGGTGTCTTGGGACCTGAGGACCAAAGAAGAGATGGTGGTGCATGCGACCGAGTGATCGGTCCAGGGGAATGGGATAATGGTGGAGGCTAAAATTTCAGGAATCATGCTGGAGGCCATGAGGATATGATCAATTCGAGAAAAAGTGCCGCGTGGGTGGGAATAGTAAGTGAACTTCTTGCTAGTGGAGTTGAGTTCCAGCCAGGTATCGGTGAGAGAGTGTCTGGCTAGGAGTTGTTGAAGTAATAACTTAGTTGCGCGGTAGGAAGGGAGGGAGGCGATTTATCCAAAAAGGGGAATACTGTTTGGTTCGCTTCTCCACATTAAATAATAGTCCCGAATTTGTGCTGCCTAATGAGTTCCAGGAGGTGTGTAAGAAAAGGAATAGGATTCAGATTAGGGGCATAATATGACACCAGCGTCACGGCGGAGTCAGATAGGTGGCCCATAAGGAGCAAATATCTCCCATTAGGGTTGCCAATCTGACTAATAGGGCTAAAGGGCGTAGATCTGTGAAAAGCAATGAGAGTGCCATGCTGCTTTGTAGTGGCTGAGGCTGAGTAGAATTGTGGGTAAGAGGCATGCAGGAATTTGGGGGTTTGTTTAATTGTGAAATGGGTCTCCTGCAAGCATACTATATGTATTTTCTTGTGATGAGAGATCTCTCAACGCTTTTAAGTGTTTTTGTGGTGTGTTAAATACCTGAACATTCAGGGTACAGATGTTCAGGGGGGCCATAATGAAGTTGTGGTATTATTTAGGACATATCTGTGCAACTCAGCTGACCTCAAGACCGCATCCGCTCTCAGCAAGCCGGGGAAAAGGGAAGAAGTTAGTAGTTCAAGAAAGGAGAGAACAAAAAGGAAATTGTTAAACCCAATATCAACAGTTAATACAACAAATAAACAGTCAGCATGTTGGGTAAGGAGACAATCAGGAGGGGTGTATAAATGTGGGTGCAGGTATTCCAGCATAGAGATCACAACAGAGGAAGGGGACACTACTGAAAAAGTAAGTCCAACAAAGTAGGGCTGCTGGAATGTAAGGGAGCGCAAGGAGAGAGAAAACAAATCTGCAAAAACAAAACAGGGAGACATATAAAAATGGCAAAATGTCTAAAAGTTCACAAAAAAAGGGAAAAATATATTTCCAAGGCACAGGTGGTCAAAAAAGCAGGGGGGGGGGGCACTGTTTCGGATTATGGAGGGTTATGTACAGGATGTGAGGCTCTGCTTGGCCTGGTAGATGGTAGGAGGCAGAACAACTGGAAAAAAGAAAAAAAAGGGGGGGCTCCGTGTTTTCCAAGTGCTGCCTAGGCAACTATGGGTGATATTGAGGGGTCCACATTTGCTGTTGGTGGGAAGACATGGATGCCATTGCTGGAGACAAGAGTGTAGTCAAACAGGTGCAACGGCATCATATGGAGGATTGACGACATGGCTAGGTGTCAACAGGGGATGGTTTCAGAGTCGAGGGGGGTCAGTCCATAGAATCCTCTTCGTTTGTTGCCCCACTGTCAAAGTAACCTCTCTTGTGGAAACTCTGATGGGAGCCATTGGAGTGGTGCAGGGTAATGGAAGCTTGTTGGGGTGACCTCGAAGCAGAGCATCTGTGTGAGTTGTCATTGCTATGGGTGAGGCTCAGTAGGCCCAGACTGCAGTTCTGTGGCTGAGCGGCAGGTGTATTTTGTTTCCGAGTGATTGAAACAGACAGAAAAGGGGAAACCCCAGTGGTATGTAATTTTATGCTGCTAGAGAGTTTGAAGCAGGGGTTTCAGGGTTTTCCTCTTGGCCACGGTTATACGGGACAGATCAGAGAAGAGTTGGCATGAGATCCCCTGAAAGGAAAGAGAGTCTTTACCCCTAGCAGCTGCCAGTAGCTGCTCTTTGCTGCCGTAAAAATTAAACTTGGCTATGACGTCCCGAGGGGGGCCATTATCTTTACGGGGAGCGAGGGTTCGGTGCATCCTGTCCATTTCTTTTTTTTTGCCATTAGAAATTTTTTTATTGGAAGTATATATTCAGTTCAATATACTCGGCAAACATAAGTCAAGATGATGTTACATACAAAATGGGATTGGTTAAAACATGCCTTAATTATGACAGTACAATGCTTGCATGGTTATGTTTACTTAAGGATGCTGCCGTCATCCGGTGGCCTCTACGACTTGTCTACCTTACCCGATTTCCAACTAGTCCTAACAAGCTAGTTTTCTGTAGTATCATACGGCTGTGGGTAGGTGCAGCTTTTCGGTCCGTATTACTTCTATAGAGGGGTGGGATATAAGCCCTTGAATTTCGTGGAGGGGGTTGGTACTTATGTTCTGTTATGGTCTAGGTCTTCTTCGGAACGGTCCGTGTTTCATTTAGGGGAGCGAGGGGTAGCTTAGGGGTGCTATGTCGTCTGGCCTGTGAGAGGGCTGTGGAAGATATGTTGACGTTGTGTGGGAATGTGAAAGCAGGATCTCAATTTGTATGTGAATGTACATAGTGATTTATGGTGGTCAATCGTTGCCTGAGTATGTGCAGAAAGTGGGGAGAGAAAAGTGGGGGGGAAGATAGATGGAGGTAGAGAATCAGGAAGGGGGGGGGAGAAGGGGAGGGAGGT
>BLSH010412621.1:193969-209935 GCA_018402905.1 Glandirana rugosa
CAACGACTCCAACTCTTGAATTTTCTCCTTTTACATAATAATGTTAGATTTAAGCTCCTAATACTTTTGTCCCGGTCCGCCAGGTTGTAGTCTTAGGCTCCTTAAAGCCTTTCCCAGTATCTGGATGTAATGTGTTACTACCGCGAGAAAGTCCTCGATGTTGGGCGGTAAGGACAACTCTCTAATCTTTACCTGTCCTACCCCCGCACCGGACTGCCGTCTTGCTCGCCTGCACAGAGACCTCTCGAGGCGAGCTTGCTCTGTGGTAGGTCCCCGTAGGAAGGTGGGACAAGTTCCCTCTCTTCGCGTAGAGGGAGTCTAGAGACGAGGAGAAGTGCCGGATAGTAAATTCGGAGGAGCAGAGATCTGAGGGAGATGCGCTTCTCTCCCTTGAACAGGGTGGAAGGATGCCCCTGGATGGTGTCTCGTTCGAGCGGAGCTCTCCAGAGACACGTCCGCTCGTTCTGCCGTCAGGCCACGCCCCCATCCTGTCCATTTCTAATCTCTCAACAGGAATGGCGGGTTGTAGCTCCTGAAAGAGCGCCATCATTGTGTAATGTAGGTCTATGACCCTTTCCGAAATTCCTCGGATTCTGATGTTGGACCGCCTGGCCCTGTTTTCATAATCCTCGAATTTAGATTGTAATAATACATTTTCCTCTTTTAAGTTCTCAACCTCAGCAACATTATTCTGTGCATTGCATTCTAGATCATCTACTCTGACCTCTAATTCGGCAGTTCTCATGCCCAATTCTCTGATCTCCTTGGTCAGCTTTTCTGTGATGTGATCTGAAGTTTGCTTCAGGGCCTTCTGGAGCATAGATTCAATTTGGAGAACATGTCAGCCTGTATCACAGTGTGTGCTGCCTGTGTCTGAGTCTGACTCACCGCTGTGTTGTGGCATATGCAGGGACCGCTGTGTGCTTTTAGCAGAGCGCTGTGTGCTCGGCTGTGCAGAGGACGCCAGCACCATCTTGGATCCCGGCCGGGACAGGGCGTCCTTGATGTTTCTGGATTTAAACGTTTGTTTGGCGGCTACCAGGACCATCTCTCCCATTTCTCCAGGTACTCCAGGAGATGTGCTGCTGGTGGGTGCCGAAGTTGGAGCCCAGATCGCGCTGTGTCCGGTGTTGTGTCTCTAGCTAGAGCGGAGCTTCACTCGGGCATTACTGCTCAGTTCAGCTGCGTGCATGCGCCCCCCCCATATGAGGTTTTTCTTATATGAAACATTTGCACCTAATATTTATATTCACAGGAGCATGACTTTGCTTCTTGTGTTTGTTTATTAATGCTTTTTAAACCAGCGCTGTCTTTTTGAATCTGTTTACACTACTTATCAGGTAGAGTGCTTGCTGCTTTTCTCCTTTTGCACAATTCCTCTACTATACTAGCGTTTAATGTGTCCACTGCTGAGCCACTTTGTCCTGGGTCTCCTTGCACAGTTTGGGAGTTGCTGCATAGTACCTCTGAGGGGAGTTTGATCAAGGCAGACTGGGATGATATGGACAGACAGATAGTAGCAACTGTAGAAGTCAGGAATGATAATGAGAAATGTATTTCTAGCAATGCTGATAATGTTCATGATGATGCTATTGAGGAGTTTGAAACTAATAAACGCAGAGTTTGAGTTGCTGTTGAACCTCTTGGTCTGCCTATGTCTTCTTGGGCAGATGTAGTGCAATAGAGCAAAATGTGTTGGGATGATTTGGCTAAGAAACTAATTGCAATGCTGGATGAAATTTCTGGGGCTAAGGGTGTGGTGGACACTATGGCTGCTGTGCCAGGAGAGGTGTCTGCAAAAACAACTTAAAGTCCAAGGGGCATTGGCTGTTGCAGAAATGAACCCTCTCATGTCTGAAGGTCCAAGCAAGTGTAAACGCACAGCAGAAATTGTGTCCACAACGCATACAGAGAAAAATGTGTATGTTGTGATGACAGATATGCTTAATGAAATGCTAGCATCATGGAATGTACAGCCGGTGTATATCTTGCCGGCTTCTCCTGTGATCAGAGAACTGGTACCACGGGGTATGGCTGATAGGAGCTTGATATTGCAGGCTGTACTGTATAGAGATCGCAAATGTTGGAAACAATTAATCTTCCCTCGCAGGGGGTTCCACCATCATTGTATAAACAAACACTTCAGCCTGCTGGCTTACTCACTGTCAGCTTCATGCTCTTCGGTGAGACAAACGATAGGTATCCCTCCTGGCTAGAAAACGATAGTCACCCTCCTGACTAATGGACAGTAGTCAGCCCTTCTGGCTGGTAATTGCAGCTCTCATGCTTAGGCCTTTGTCTGTCTCCCACAGACCCGATGCTCAGTAACTTAGTGCTGACATGTAGTAAGTAGCCTCACAGACTACATCTGTCTTCTGCAGACATGCATGCTCTGGCTGCCCCCATGCAGCCTCTGACTCCTGCAGAGGAATGGGAAGTCCACCTGACTCCCATGCACAGACTTCCTGTCTGTTGGGTGGGGCCCAGTCAGGTCACAACTAAAAAGGCCTTTTGGACTTTTAAGAGATTTAATATGATTATACAGGTGATACTCGAAAAATTAGAATATCATGCAAAAGTTCATTTATTTCAGTAATGCAACTTAAAAGGTGAAACTAATATATGAGATAGACTCATTACATGCAAAGCAAGATAGTTCAATCCGTGATTTGTCATAATTGTGATGGTTATGGCTTACAGCTCATGAAAACCCCAAATCCACAATCTCAGGAAATTAGAATATTACATGCAATCAATAAAACAAGGATTGGATTGTACATAGAACAATATCAGACCACTGAAAAGTATAAGCATGCATATGTACTCAGTACTTGGTTTGGGCCCCTTTTGCAGCAATTACTGCCTCTATGAGGCGTGGCATGGAAGCTATCAGCCTGTGGCACTGCTGAGGTGTTATGGAAGACCAGGATGCTTCAATAGCAGCCTTCAGCTCTTCTGCATTGTTGGGTCTCATGTCTCTCATCTTTCTCTTGGCAATGCTCCATAGATTCTCTATGGGGTTCAGGTCAGGTGAGTTTGCTGGCCAATCAAGCACAGTAATCCCACGGTCATTGAACCAGGTTTTGGTGCTTTTGGCAGTGTGGGCAGTTGCCAAGTCCTGCTGGAAAATGAAGTCATGCTTCCTTCCACAGACAAGCTCTAGGGGATGCTGAAGTGCACCAAAATCTCCTTGTAGACGGCTGCGTTGATCCTGGACTTAATGAAGCACAGTGGACCAACACCAGCAGATGACATGGCTCCCCAAATCAACACAGACTGTGGAAACTTCACACTGGACTTCAAGCATCTTGCAGTGTGTGCCTCTCCATTCTTCCTCCATACTCTGGGTCCTTGGTTTCCAAAAGAGATGCAAAATTTGCTCTCATCAGAAAAGAGGACTTTGGACCACTGAGTTACAGACCAGGTCTGTTTTTCTTTAGCCCAGGTAAGACGCTTCTGACGTTTGTTGTTCAGGAGCGGTTTGACAAGAGGAATACGACATTTGAAGCCTATGTCCAGGATCCGTCTGTGTGTGGTGGCTATTGAAGCACTGACTCCAGCCTCAATCCATTCCTTGTGAAAATCCCTAACACCTTTGAATGGCCTTTTCCTGACAATCCTCTCCAGGCTGCGGTCATCCCTGCTGCTTGTGCACCTTTTCCTTCCACACTTTTCCCTTCAATTATGGTTTTCTGCACAACTGTCAGGTCAGCAGTCTTTCCCATGATTGTAATTCCTACTGAAGCAGACTGAGAGACCATTTAAAGGCTCAGGAACCCTTTGCAGGTGTTATGGCTTAATTAGATGATTAGAATGGGACACTTTGAGCCTAGAATATTGCACCTTTTCACAATATTCTAATTTTCTGAGATTGGGGATTTGGGGTTTTCATGAGCTGTAAGCCATAATCATCACAATTATGACAAATCACGGCTTGAACTATCTTGCTTTGCATGTAATGAGTCTATCTCATATATTAGTTTGACCTTTTTAGTTGCTATACTGAAATAAATGAACTTTTGCACAATATTCTAATTTTTCGAGTATCACCTGTAATATTCTTTTTTTTTTTCACACGCTTTATCTATGAAAGTTATTACTATTTATTTTGTAAGTGAATGTTATACACTTTGGTTTAGGATTTGTGCATTGAATACATCACTAAGTTTTATTTTGGATTAGCACACCATTATTTCAGATTATATAAATATAAAAATAGACTGGCACCTGACTGTTAATATCTTTGAACCCATGACCAATAAATGTCCCTGTGGAAATATCACTTGAATCCTAGCCCTTCAAAGGCAGAATGATGTACTTATTTTTGGCATGTGTGTGATTGCACTAGACTGATAAAAGGCTTGGTATTGGTGGATGCACTGTGAAGTAAGTATTCCTTCGGAGGTGCTAGTACCCAATGGAGGTGCTAGTTCCCGATGAAGGTGCAATATAGGTGGACCCTATTATGGTCTTGGGCTGTATTAATTTTTGGATGGTTCTTTGTTCATGTTTCCTTTTTTTAAAACAAGAGCTATAGCAAGCTCAACTCTAAAAAGAAAAAAAAGTGTTTGTCCAACATAAGCACAGGTATACCATAACCTTTTAGTGAAAGACTGTCAAGCACTGCAACTTTATTCTGTATTTGTATTTATTGTTGATCAAGCAATTCTTGCCAGCAGCTGATATTTTATGCTTTAAGCGCGGATATTGCACATATTTTTCCCATACAATAACCTTAGCAACAGCCCATTCCTCCACTTAAAAAAGGGAGGGGGAATATAGTTACATAGTTGGTAAAGTTGGAAAAAGACACAAGTCCATCCAGTCCAACCTGTGTGTGTGCTTATATGTTAATAGTACACTGTATACCCCTGTATGTTCTGGTCATTAAGGTGCCCATCTAATCATTTTTTGAAATTATTGATGCTCCCTGTAACCACTGCTTGTGGAAGGGAATTCCATATCCTTGCCCCTCTTACAGTAAAGAACCCCCTATGCAGTTCTGAGCTTCCTGTTACCCGTGACCCGGCCTGAACCCGTATCTGTTTGAACTCTGCTTGCACCGACCTCCGGCTTGCCTATGACCACTCTTCTCTCTGATCCCTGTGTACCTCAACCTGCCTGCCTGTTAATGACCCTGCCTGCACCCAACCACCCAATTGCCTGCTCCTCCTGTACTGCTTTGCCCGCATGTTATTGACCCGGCCTGCATCACTACTCTTCAGTCTAGCACGGACTTCTGGACAACATCTTACCATCACCTGTGTCAAATCCAGCCCTCGTGCTCCCCTGTGTTCCAGCACTCGATGTCTGCTCTACCAGGGGTTCTGGAACCAGGGCCGTAAGAGAGGTTGCCTACTGCATAAGTCAGACTCTACCATCAGGTACGTGACATTTCCACATCTTGCATGGAAGCTATTAGCTTTGTATTGTCTGCAAAAACTGAAATGAGCTGTTTATCCCATCCTCCAGATTGTTTATGAATAAATTGATTAGGATTGGTTCCAGGACAGAACCCTTGGGGACCCTACTTTCCACACCAGTCCATTCTGAATACTCCCCACTTATCACCACCCCCCGGACTCGCCCCTGTAGCCAGTTTTCAATCCATGTACTCATCCTCTGATCCATGCCGACCGACCTTAGTTTGTACAGTAAACGTTTATTGGGAACTGTACTGGATGCCTTTGCAAAATCCAGGAACATCACATCTACCGGCCTTCCTTTATCTAGATGGCAGCTCACCTCCTCATAAAAGGCTAATAGATTGGCCTGGCAAGAACGATTCTTCATGAATCCATGCTGATTACTGCAAATTATACCGTTCTGATTACTAAAATCTTGTTTATAGTCCTTTATCATCCCCTCTAAGAGCTTGCTAAATATTGATGTTAGGCTAACTGGCCTGTAGTTCCCAAGGATATATTTTGGCCCTTTTTTTAAAAATGGTGCTACATTGGCTTTTCTCCAATCAGCTGGTAAAATTCCAGTCAGTAGACTGTCCATAAAAATTATGAACAATGGTCTGGCTATCACTTGGCTGAGTTTCTTAAGGACCCTCGGGTGCAAGTCAGCTGGTCCTGGTGACTTATTAACGTTGAGTTTATCAAGCCTATTTATAATTTTGTCCTCAGTTAGCCATGCTAGTGCTTCCTGTGACATGCTATGAAGATTAATATTGCAGTCTTGGTTACTGAACCCCCCCTTTTCCCTTGTGAAGACCAAATATACTTGGCTCAGGCTGATCAACATCACACCTTATCTTGATTCAGGGATAAAAGTCTTTCATTTATTCTCAATCTGTACATTGGTTGCAGCATGGCCTACTTAACCAAGATTACATTTCTTCACTTTTTGTCTGGCAGCTCCTGTTAATGTGTCATTTTATAGAAGGGCAGTGTGTTATTAGCTAATGATATCCAAAAGGATATTGGCTGTATGAATGGGTCATGCCATTTTTATAAAAACACTTTTCTTGCATATAAGAAAAGGCAAAATACATTCAGGCGCATCGCACGAGTAGGTACTAATTCATCTATTAAATCCAAAATCAGAGGAAAATGGAATATCTAGTGACAGCATCTGTGATATGATATTGTTAACTGCAGAGTGCAGACCAAAACCTTTTCACCTCAGCAACTTTTTATATGTTCAGATAACATAAAAAGTACAAATTTCCTAGAGCATTTGTTACACAACTCTGAAACATTTTATGAATTCTCTCTGATGTGTAGAAAACCCTGCAAAATGTTTAAATGAAAAGTCCAGACTACCACCAAAACTGGTAGTAAAGGGCCAGATTAATAACCACTATAACAAATGTGCTAACCTTTTACTGATAGTTTGGTGACCCTTTAAAGATGAACTTCAAGCAAGGAGCTAAATGCACAAATGAAATACAAATAAGACAGTTGTTTTTCCTACCAAAAGATTTGTGTTGTTGCTCATCCTAAATTGAAATTTGCACAGGTCTACCACACAGCACAGCCACAAGGACTACACCAATTTTCACGTTACAACTATAGACTGTAGAAAAAAATAAAATGATACAGAAGGAATAGTTTCTTCTCTCCACTTCCCAGCCTGCTGACTTGACAGTAAAAGGGCAGTAGACGACTGTTGAGGTCATCTGTCTGCTTAATCTACTTTCTCATATCTGCATGTCCATTGTTTCAACATGTATAGGCAACACTCTTGATAGGCATCCAGCCCTGTTCTCCCTCTCCCACTTTGCTGAACAGGTGGCTGGAAGGGCTAATACCAAGCTACATTCTGGTACTCACTCTTTTTGAAATGTAATAAAATATATTTAAATCCCAGCTCCAAGCTTACTAAGGCAGTGAGAGGTGATGACATCTGCACAGCTATCTGCACCTGTAAATTGTGCATGAGGGTGCTGGAGGGATACCTCTGGGGTTAAGACAATGACAACTCACATCCACAATAGTTATCTCTATCATACTGGATGAGTGACATGGAGCATCATTCAATCTGGAAGATTGAGAACATCCCGTGGCCAAAAAAAGTCAGTCACTTGAACCGCTTGAAATTTTACTGGTAGTAATTTATATAGAGGTAGCTAACATTAAAACAATATTTTAAAAACAACATTCAAAATTTGCATGGTGTTCTAAGTAATTTTTCATGGCCTTTTAGCCTTTGGTAAACAAAAAATGGTATGCCCAGTGGGCATTACTTAATAAGTAGTGATCTTTATTGGTAAAGGATGAGTTCACCTTTTAACAAAAAATAAGTGCTCTTTTTTTGCTGGTAAAAAATGTGCATTTTTTTATTTTGGAAGCCTGTACAGCATTGCACCAGTGATCAGTGATGCCATGCAAGTCTCTTGCAGATAAGAGATGGGCCAAACACCCCCCATCTCGAACATCGCAAAAATTTGGACCCGAACGGTGAACCCCATTAAAGTCTATGGGACCCGAACCTGAAAAATTAAAAGTCCCTATTTTAAAGGCTTATATGTAGAGTTGAGCGGACACCTGGATGTTCGGCGGGTTCAGCCGAACTTCGCGAAAAAGCTCAAGTTCGGGCCCGAACTTGACCCCGAACCCCATTGAAGTCAATGGTGACCCGAACTTTTGGGCACTAAAATGGCTCTAAAAAAGTCCTAGAGAGGGCTAGAGGGCTGCAAAAAGAAGCAAAATGGGGGTAAGAGTAGGACAAGTGCCCTGCAAACAAATGTGGATAGGGAAATAACATAAAATCACATAAAAAAAAAAAATGGAGGAGCAGGTGGATGTGGAGTAGGAGGTTGAGGAGGCGGTGACCGTGGCGGTGTAGGTGGAAGTGGCAGTGGAGGAGGCGGAGGTACTATTTAGCACAAATTTATATTTTTTAAACCGGCAATGTAGACACACTTTTTAATTTTGTGCAAGAAATTAAGCAAGGTGCAAATGTACTATGTAGCACTATTTATTTATTTTTTTTAAACCATTAATGTCGACGCACTTTTTAATTTTGTGCAAGAAAAGCACAGCAAGGTGTAAATGTACTATATAGCACTATTTATTCTTTTTTTTTAAACCAGCAATGTAGATGCACTTTTTAATTTTGTGCAAGAAATGCACAGCAAGGTGCAAATGTACTATGTAGCACTATTTTTTATTTATTTTTTTTAAACCAGCAATGTTGACGCACTTTTTATTTTTGTGCAAGAAATGCACCGCTGGCCGCAAATGTAGTATTTAGAATATTTTTTTTAAACCAGCAATGTAGACGCACTTTTTATTTTTGTGCAAGAAATGCGGGCGTCGGAGCGGCATGGACGCCTAGACCCTGAGCTCCTGCATACCGGGGGGAAAAAAAGCTCTCAGGACAAGCCATCCACCGCCCAAAACAATCCAAAAATGGGGAAGACATCCAGGGAACCATCCCCAGCCAGGTCGCGCTCACCCCGGCGCACGAATACTCAAGCGGGCCGCAGTATACCGGAGCTCTTCCGCTCGCAGTCACGCGAGTCCCCGGCTTCAAATCGGGCCTACCAGGCCGCGCCACGCTCATCTAGCTTAAGCCCACCAGGAAGGCAGAGCTCCAGCACACAGCAGCACAGCTCCAACAAGACACAGCCACTGGCCATGGCAGACCTGAGGGTAGTGGCAGAAGACATAAAAGAATCCCTAACCGCAGCAATGACTTCAGCCATATCAGAACTGAAGAGAGAGCTACAAGCAGTGCACAACAGAATGGAAGATATAGAGGAAACATCAATGGTACACAGTACTGCAATACAGCAACTTCAAGAGTCTGCTCACTCTCAAAACACCCAGCTGAGAGACATGCAGAGACACCTGGAAGATTTAGAAAACCGTGGACGTCGCCATAACATACGAATTAGAGGTATGCCTGAATCGATTGAGCACAATCAAGTCGCACACGCCACTATCAACATATTTAACGATCTGCTCGGCAGACCACCTGAAACGCCAATCGAGATAGAACGCATACACAGGGCCCTCAAACCCAGGAGGAGAGACACTGACCCTCCAAGAGATGTGATATGCTGTCTCGTTAATTTCAAAATTAAAGAAGATATCCTTCGTAGAGCGAGAGACCGCCAATCACTACTATACCGTGGTACGGAAGTCAAGCTTTTTCAGGACCTCTCTCCTATCACACTTCAGAATAGGAGAATACTTCGGCCACTTCTGGACCTCCTCCGAGACAAAGGTATTCAATACCGCTGGAAGTTTCCATTTTGTCTATCCGCCTCCTTCCAGAACCATTCGGCCACAATTCGCTTCCGGGAAGATCTCCCCACCTTTTGTGCGACCTTCAACCTCCCGCAGTTAGACCTCCCAGACTGGTACAACTACAACCAGGCAAGCACCCTGAGAAGGTCGACTTCCACCGATGCTATACCAGTCCGAGATGAGTTTCACATCAGGCGCCGAAGATCCACATCCCCGAGGAACCCTAGACCACCGGCTGCCGAGCGCAACACGTCCAACAGCCCCACGGCCTCGCCAGCCCACAGAAGGCCCAGACAAGATTAATAACAGAAGAACTAACACAGATCCACCTTCCAATACATACATCTCTACCTCGCCGAACCAGAGACCATCATCTCCCAACCCCTCAGATGTCCACAACACTCGGAAGACAAAGAAGACTCAGATTCTGACAAGGCAATGATACCCAAGTCGCATACCGGCTCCCGGTAACTGACATTCTCCCCACCCAACGCCCTTATCTCACCCCACCCTTGTATTCTATCTATCTCCCCTCTCTTGTTCTCCCCTCTGTTTTGCTCTTGTTTATCCCTTTACACAGCTCACCGAGAAAGCAGAAGAACACGGAGCTTCAAACCACAACAAGAGAAAGGACTTTCTTACGAACCTCGCGGAACTTCTGAATCTGCAGCCAAAGCCCACATCGAAAACGCACGCCCCCTTCTACCATATGGACTGCAGGTAATACACCTACACACTTAAGACACCCCTCATATGACAGGGACCTCTGAATAACCTCCCCACATTATGTTCAATACTGTGGGCTACCAAAGGAAAACAAGAACTCACGCAACCCTAAAGGTGACTCAACATGAAGAACCCCACAGGAACTATGTTACCCATAATGGATCCCATTAGGCATCCCCTAACCCCTAACTCATAACCGTGGACACGACCTTCGTATGCCCCATATCTGCATAACCACACCAAGTTTTGCTCTTCCTATACCCCTCTTCCAACTAGCTTCTTCCTCTAAAGAAGCCCAAGCTCCCCCTCCCCCCATGGTTAATGTTGATTGATGTTGCAATTAATGTTGTTACTGAAGCTCATGGTTAAAAAATGCTCTTGGGGAGACTAGAAACCTCCAAAAGAGTACTGTGCTAACAGCTCTTGAACGGAGATGGCCCTCCTCATGGAGCGACGATATCTGGCCACACCCCCTCATTCCCTAAACCAAACAATGCCTCGGCCAGTATGGCAGACCATTTTGGTGCATAACACCAAAAGACATTCAGCTTATTTTTACCCATTGGTATACGATCCCATGCGCTACACTGCTCATTCCAGGCCACACATCGCCGCTCCATGGCCAGACGCATCCAACATCCTAACAAGGAGAAGGGAGGATGGCCAGACTAATGTGAGACTTATTTTAATGTTGTCTGATGATATAGACTGTTAAGTTTGTTATATTCCAAAACAATACAACTCTCATAAAGCCCGACAAAAACAGATCCTGAGACTGCGACCACAAGTATTTTTAAACATAAAATACCAGCTTTTAACATCCTCATCAAAGCTCACCTAACCCAACCGTCAACAGATCTTCCTAACCAACCAAGACTCTAAGCCTCACATTCACACCTAACCAAGACGCATAGATACCGCTCCACACACTCTTCCAAATGTTAACTACAAGGCTGAATAAAACGGGACAACGCCTCCCCCCCAGCCTCTCGGCTTGAACACAATTACTAGTTAAAGACCGATTCCCCCCGGTACACCAGGACTCACCACCCCCGACAAAGACACTACATCACTAGTTCTGACCCCTACCACCCCCCACGAGACAGGGACGTTAATATCCCTGTCAACATACTCCGGGACCACTTAAACTAAAAGGGGGCCCTATATTTATATATAACTTACTATATATATATATTTGGGTTCCACCCCGGAAATTCCCACTCCCCCACCCCCAACACCGACCTACCCTACCCCACACCCAGACCCCCTTCACCCCACACAACCTCCCATCGCTCGGGTAGAAACACCAACCCTACCTACTGAACAAGCTCTTACCTTGACACCACAGAACCAACCCCTTCAGCTAGTGCTAACACCTACTTTCCAAAACTAATACTTAAACACCGCCTATACCCCCTAACCCGGTACAGCATGTCCATCACACACACTCACCACAGAAATACTACCTTAAAGGTGGTATCCCTTAATGCCAAAGGGTTAAACATCCCTGAAAAACGCAGCCAAACCTTGAATTTAATGCACAAACTCAAAGCAGACATCATATTCCTACAGGAAACACATTTCTCATCCAAAAAGATACCCAAACTCTCGAACCGTTTCTTCCCTACTTCCTTCCATGCCACTAACCCACTTGCAAAGACTAAAGGAGTATCGATACTCCTCTCCAAAAATCTTGACTGGTCTTTTACAGAATCACTTGTTGACGAAGAGGGCAGATACATCTTCATAAAGGGTCACATTCGAGGGCGCCCAGTCACATTGGCTAACATATACAGCCCCAACTCCGCTCAAGTGACCTTCTTCAGGTCCACTGCACTCCTCTTAGCTGGATTTCAATCCGGTCTCACCGTACTAGGTGGCGACTTCAATGTGGCCCTTTTCCCGCTGATAGACACCTCAACAGGCACAACTTCCCTCCCCTTTAGAGCCCTTAAACAGATTAGACTACAACTGCAAGGACTCCTACTTCATGACACTTGGCGCACTCTCCATCCAAACGAAAAAGATTATACATTCTTCTCTCCACCCCATAATAAGTATTCACGAATAGATTATCTTTTTTTATCCCAAAAAGATCTACCGTTCCTAACCACAACAACAATAGAACCAATGTTTCTCTCGGACCATCACCCCATCACTATGACCCTCACCTTTCCTGACAAAACCCCATTCACCAAAATTTGGCGTCTCGACTCGACCCTCCTTACATCCGAAAGAGATATTAAAGAAATTAAAGACACGATTCAAGACTACTTCATCACAAACAACACTCCGGAGTCCTCCCCTCTTATACAATGGGAAGCACATAAATGTGTTATTAGAGGCAAATTTATAGCACTGAAAGCAGCCAAACAGAAAGCACATCAAAAAACCATTACTGACTTACTAGACAAAATTAAAAGATTGGAACAGACACATAAGAAATCCCAAGACGCTCAAACACTTGCTGACCTTAAAACACACAGACAAACGTTAAATGAAGAACTTTTCCGCAAAACCAGGCGACAATTCACTCTCCAGCAAAAACTCTTTTATGAATTTAGCAACAAATGTGGAAGATATTTAGCCAGAGCACTTCATTCCAGGAAAGCAGCCACGACCATTCACACAATAAAAGACCCCCAAGGGAAAACACTATCCAATTCAGTAGACATAGCAGCACAGTTTGAAAAATATTACGCGAATCTATATAACCTCTCCAAAGAACAAAAAAACAACACTGACATCCAGACTCGTTCAAATATGATTCAAAATTTTCTTAGAGAACATGGCCCCAAACACATGACCACAGAGGACAGTTTAAAACTAGAAAACCCCATATCCAACGAGGAACTCCAAACCGCCATTAAGCAACTTAAAAACGGCAAAAGCCCCGGCCCAGATGGTCTGACAAACGCATATTACAAAACATTTGCAGAAACACTACAACCCCACCTTCTCAAAACCCTTAATTATATCCCATCGTCTACAACCCCACTACATAGACTACTTGAGGCTCACATAACTGTCATCCCAAAAGAAGGAAAAGACACATCCTCTGTAACAAATTATAGGCCCATCTCCCTCCTCAATGTAGACGTCAAACTCTACGCCAAGATATTAGCCAACAGGTTACTGCCCATCCTCCCACCCCTTATCGGGAAACATCAAGTAGGCTTCGTCCCCGGTAGGGAGGCTAGAGACAACACAACTAAAGCCCTAAATATTCAACACTGGCTCCAAGTTCATAACCAAAAGGGTTTCTTCCTCTCCCTGGATGCGGAGAAGGCGTTCGACAGGCTATCCTGGGACTACCTGAGAGCGGTATTAAACGCTCTTGGAATACAAAAATGGATGCTTAGCGCCATTATGGCCCTTTATACGACCCCGTCTGCCAGGGTCAGGGCCAACGGATGCCTGTCGAACGCCTTCTCCATAACAAATGGGACGAGACAGGGATGTCCCCTCTCCCCAATCCTCTTTATCTTAACGTTGGAACCTTTCCTAAGATGTATACAACACAACACTGACATCAAAGGATTCACGATTGGCAACCGCACTTACAAAACCGCAGCCTTTGCGGACGACATATTGCTTTTCTTACAAGAACCACATGTATCAATTCCGAACCTACTAAAAGACCTAGACCATTTCTTATACTTATCCAACTTTAAAATCAATTTCAATAAATCCCAGGCACTTAACATTTCACTTCCACCAGATACAGTTCGGCAATGCAAAAGAAATTTCCCTTTTCAATGGGCCCAACAACAAATCAAATACCTAGGGATCAACCTAACTCCAAAACTTTCTGACCTCTTCTCCAAAAATCACCTACCTATACTTAAAACCATCTCCAATGATTTGGATAAATGGAACAAGGCCCACTTCTCTTGGTTTGGGAGAGCAGCAATCATAAAGATGAACATACTACCGCGCTTGCTGTATATTCTTCAGACAACCCCGATCAAAATACCACCATCCTTTTTCTTGACTTTCAATAGAATATGCTCCGCATTCCTCTGGGGCCATAAGAAAGCCAGACTGTCCTTTAAACATTTGACAAGACCTAAATCCAAAGGAGGTATAGGCCTTCCTGACCTTAAAAAATACTACTGGGCCTGCCATCTTTCCAGAATAATTGACTGGTCGACACAAAAACCACATAAAGATTGGATCTCAATAGAAGAATCCTTTGCTTCCATACCTACTCAATCCCTACCATGGACACTCCCCGCGGACACCCCCGCGTTACTCAAAAAACACCCGCTTGTCAGCACAACGTTGCACTGCTTCAGATCAGCCTGCACAACACTGCAAATCTCATCAAATACAGGACCACTTACGTCTTTAAAGCTAAACCCCGCTTTCCCGCCAGGCATGTCGCCCAGCTTCCTGAAAAATATCTGGTATCATGACACAATCCTAGCCCACCAATTTTATCACAACAATAACCTCATCGATAGAGCAAATCTGCCTACTAAGCATAACTCACCAAACTGCCCTCTCTGGACATACTTCCAAATACGCCACTTCCTAAAGGCCATCAACAAGAATAACAGCGTTTCGCGCCCAATGACCCCATTTGAACAATTATGCACACAGACGGCGCCTCAAAGACATATGATCTCTACTATCTACAATATTTTATCTTCTAATTACTCTATGAAGTCCACGATAATGTGCAAAAATTGGGAAACAGAACTGAATATCTCCATGTCAGAAAAACAGTGGGAACGCATGGCCACCCTAGCACACAAATCCTCCCTAAATGTCTCCACTCAGGAAAACAGCTACAAGGTGCTGTCCCGCTGGTACAGAACTCCAGCACTGCTCCACAAATTTAACCCTGCTCTCTCAAAAAAATGCTGGAGGTGTTCCGGCGAGACAGGCACTTTAACTCACATGGTGGTCATGCCCCCTTATCCAACCATTTTGGAAGCAAATAGGAGAGCTAATCTCACATATAACCACCTTCACACTGGATCACACACCAGCACAATTCCTATTACACCATTCCGACATCCCTATTCACCACTATCGCAAATCGCTACTTCCCCATTTGATTAATTCAGCTAAGATGTGCATTCCCCTTTACTGGGGATCTAACCGAACACCATCTATCAAAGACTGGCTTAAACGCGTTAAAAAAACAGCTGAAATGGAAGAAACCATAGCTGTAGCCCAAGACTGCCCACACAAATTCTCACGCATTTGGGCCAGCTGGACCCACTTTTGTTCAACCGACAAATATAACACTCTAGTGAACCCCTTGTAAACAACAATGAGAAACAACCCCCTAAAATTTATACACACATCAGACGAGAAGTCAAGGACTAAAAAGATAACCTACTTTATTAATCAACGATTACATACCCATCTCTATACCCGAGCGATGGGACCTCCCCCCTGCCTCACGGCAAACCCCCTCCCCTCCCCATCCCTTCCCCCCTCCCCCGCTTCCTATCCTACCCCCCCCACACCTCGGTCAGAAACTATCTACCACAAGCCAATCTAGGGGTCATTTCCCCTT
>BLSH010412621.1:231629-243682 GCA_018402905.1 Glandirana rugosa
ATCACACTCACGAAGTATTTATTCTCTTTACGGGGGAAAAACATTACTACCGACTGGTGTGGTGACAAGTATCCTACAACGGGATCCTCCTTCTCCGAAGGGACTGGTATAAAATACTTCCTTCGAGCTATAAACCACCTTAGACTTTTCAAGACTGAAGCCGTCAAGGTTCCAGAGAACTGTTATAAATTCGCATTAACCTGGGCGTCCACACTTTTTCACTGGTTACGCCTTGTTCGGAAACAACTCGGTGGTGACTTTAAGAAACTGCAAGTTAGGGCCCCCTTTGAGTCCCAATAACTTATCTACTCGATTGCCGGTCTTGTCTCGCCTATCAGGCCGTTAGCTCATCTATTCAATAACCCTGAGTTTCCCCCGGGATTGAACGTCAAAGAATTTCAGTGGTGGCTCAACAAAGGCTTGTTCCGCATTGGTCACTTTTTCACACCTGCGGGTCCAATTACGCTTAAATATTGTCAAGAGACCTTGGAACTGCCGAAGTCAGAACTTTTCAGATTCCACCAAATATCGAGCTTCCTTCATAAAATATGGTCAGGGAAGCCTCTTCCTCCTAGGGCAACATCCTATGAACAGTGGTGTGGTCAGCCATCATTACAAAAAGGGGGCATTTCTCTTATTTATGAAGCACTCACACTACCTACCAAGAAAGCACCATATATGTCCAACTGGGAGTTTGACTTGCAATTTGAGTGGGATCTGGACAAATGGCAAACAGCATGCGCTAGATCCTTCAAGGGCATACTTAATACCAGTATCATGGAAGCTAGCTTAAAAGTACTGCTGAGATGGTATCTCACACCGGCTAGACTCCATAGGTTTATCCCAAGTTGTGACCCAAGCTGCTTTCGAGGATGCAAGCTTCAGGGGACGCTGGCTCACATTTGGTGGGAATGTCCAAGAATACGTCCATTTTGGACCAAAATTTTCCGTATTATCCACAAGGTCACTGGCAATCAGCTTCCAAGGTCTCCAACTATAGCTCTTTTAAATGATCATATCCCGAATTCCACTAAAGCTAACAGAAAATTGATTCATTTCATTCTGCTAGGAGCCAAAATCACGGTTGCAAGAGCCTGGAAGCTTGATCGAGTCTCCTCGAAGGCTGCAATCCGGAAAATTTCATGGCTTATGACTCAAGAGAAACTAGCTAGTATCCTTCTGGATAATGTCCATAAATTTGAGATGATCTGGGAGCCGTGGGCTGTGTTTGTGGGCATCTCCCTGATTCCAGGCCTCTAGTGTTCCCAGCCTTCCTGTTCACAGTATGGCGACGCACTCACATTCTCATCCTTTTCCCCTTTATTTCTAATTTCTATTTTCTTACTCTCTTCTTCTTTCTCTCTCCTCTACTTATACACTGATCTTTTGATATAGATGCGCTTTTGTTCTTTTTAGTTTTCTTCTTATTACTTGGAGCCTTAATGAGATCGGAAGGTTCCATTCCCCTTACCTTACTCTCAATAGATTCTGCTGTTTCATTGTTTGCTTTATGTTCTAGTTTATCTTTATTTGGGCCTAATATTTCCGACCTCCGTGGGGGGGCTAGGGGGGTCGGGTCCATTTTCCCGACACAGCGAGTTCCCATGTGGGTGTTGGGGAGATGGCCTGGCTTCCGAGTCCCTCTGCTCGAGGCTTATCACAAAAGTGTTCAGTGAGGCCGCCCTCACTTAGAGGCTCGTTTACGTGGTTGACAGTAGATAACTATTTTCCCATCATAAGTTGTCTCATACTTCCTATGGATACGTTTTCCACGTTTATGTTGAGTCTTAACCCAAGATGGTGGCCTAGCTTCATGGTCTCCTTGTAACAGTAACCTCTATAGGTAGAGGGGTTCTGATATCGCCTAACTAGAGTTCTAATTAGCTTATTCTCAAAACAAACCAATCCTCATGTCCAAACCTTCGTTGTAAATCGTATGTTTTGATGTACATGCATCTTCTATGTCAACTGATAAATGCAGATGTGGACATCTTCTTGTTGTTTTTCAAAAATTTAATAAAATATATTGAAAATAAAAAAAACAAATACTGAAGGCTTTGAAAGAATTATTTGACATCAATGTCCCCTCGGTCGAGGATCCCTTCACTCTATGGAACACTCATGAAGTTTATATTAGAGGTTTGCTTATTCAGTTATCGGCGGGACTTAAAAAGCAGAGGGAGCGGCGGCTGAGGGACATTCTCTCATCCATATCCAAATTAGAAAACAGCAATAAAACTTCCACTTCACAAAAGGTCAGGGCCAACTATATCAAGAAAGACAGGAACTTAGATCCTTATTGCTGACCCAACATGATAAAGCCATCAGGACATTGAAGGCACACTCATATGGTTATGGCAATAGAGCAGGGAAATACTTGGCAACCCAACTAAAGGACAAAATAATTAAAAAGAAAATCAGTCATATATACAATCCCAAAACGAATACCACTGTCTATAACCCAAACAAAATTGCCAACGCCTTCAGCGATTATTACGAATCCCTATACAATTTACACAGGGACCCAGACACTCCCCAACCTACTGGCAGTGATATTTCCAAATTTTTGAAGGCAATATCCCTCCCAGTTATCAACCCAACTGATCTTTCAGAGCTGAACCAACCAATTACAGAGAGCGAAATATCTACCTTAATCAAAAGTTTACCAAAAAATAAATCCCCGGGCACTGATGGGTACTCTTCAGAGTACTATCAACTATTCACAGACATCTTGACTCCACACTTGTTGAGGGTCTTTCAGACCGCCGTGTCCTCCGGTAATTTCCCACCTGAAATGCTAACAGCTACAATTGTTACCCTTCTTAAGCCGGGAAACGAACCAGACAAACCACATAATTTCTGGCCTATTTCGCTACTGAACATAGATGTGAAAATCTATGCTAAATTACTGGCAAATCAGCTGAGTAAATTTCTACCAAATCTGATTAATCCGGACCAGGTGGGATTTGTCTCTGGCAGGCAAACTCCTGATGCAACCAGAAATATGATCAATCTCCTGCACATAATGGAGAACTCGGGAAGGCCTTCTCTGCTCCTAGCTTTGCACACAGAGAAGGCCTTTGATAGAGTGCATTGGGGGTATCTTAGGGAGGTACTACTCAAGTTCAGTTTACAGGGCCAGGTCTTCTCGGCAATTTCCACTCTCTATTCTTCCCCTTCGGCATATGTATTTACAGAGGGAATGTTTTCCCAAAACTTTAAAATAACCAATGGGACCAGGCAGGGGTGTTCCCTGTCCCCAATAATTTTTGCATTGGTTATGGAGCCTCTGGCAGAGAAGATTAGATCCAGCCTGAATATAAAGGGCATACCCGCTCACTGTTTGCAGATGACGTAATTCTCTCAATCACAGAACCAGACCGTTCTCTGCCAGAGATCCATAAAACTTTCCAGCACTTCAGCAGCATAGCTTACTACAATGTTAACTTTTCCAAATCCCACATACTGAGCATAGCCATAAACCCAAAAATGAAATCAAACCTCATTTGCAAATTCCCTTACTGCTGGTCAGATAATCCCCTGACATATTTAGGCATTAAGTTAACATTTCCAAGTAAGAATCTATTTAAGGTGAATTTTGAACCTCTATTTTCAGAAATACAAAGAGAAGTTACCAGAATGAAATCCCATTACTTGTCTTGGTCCGGTAGACTAGCCGCGTATAAAATGCAACTACTTCCAAAAATTTTATATAAATTCCGAACAATCCCCATCCCAATACCTTCTGTGCCAATTCATTTGGGCAGGGAAAAGAGCTAGATACCCATCACAAATACAGAGGAAGCATAAATCAGTAGGAGGCCTGGGCCTTCTGGATGTGAAGGACCACGTTACTAGACCAACTAAAGTCATGGTTCATTGAGGCCCCCCAGAAACCTTGGTGTCAACTAAAAAGGGCTTGGATGAAAAACAAATCTCCAATGTCACTTCTTTTTTTTTTGAAAAGTATTTTTATTAATTTCAAATTTGTAAATTTATACAAACGAGAATAAATGCAAATATGAAGGACATATTGTTATGTTACGATGAAGATTTACAGGCGTAATGCAGATAGAACATTTCAACTGAAGGAAGTTGAGCTTGCAAGTACAAACATACACATATGGATCTAGGAGTGAGAAAGAAATAAAATACATTTGTAAATTGAGATGTTTCCATTACAAAGCCCAAGTCTGCTTTCTATGTACGAAAGGGAAGAGAAAGGCTCATAAAACTGAAGGAGACTGTTAAAGAAGCCCTGGCATCCCTGTGAGGGTATACCTAGGGGGTCCCACCACGTCCAGCCGTCATCCTGTCACCCCAGTGGGATCATATTGTGACCCGGACGAGGGCGGATATCTCCCCAGGGATCATGGCCACTGCTGATAGGGGGGATGAGATAGGGGATGGTTAGGGGATAGCTGCAAGGGCTTAAAGATGGTGGGTAGATGCATAGGGCCTGTAACCATATACTAAACAACTAGGGTGTACTAGCTGGAGTTTGTAACATAATGGAGAGGGTAGGGGGAAAAAAGGTGGTAGAGAAGAGGAAGAGGTCAGTGAGTGGAGAAAGAAAAGGAAGAAGATAGAGGCAGGAGAGAGATCCCAAGGAGTCAAAGATGAGAGATAGGAGTCTGGATGGGTACATCCTGGAGCATATATGAACTAGTTGTTGCTAGGCTGTATCTTAAGGCAGTTATCCGGAATCTGGGTGAGGATGAGTTGAATGGGTAATGTAAGCCAGCCAGGGTTCCCATATTTTATCAAATGAACTGGACCTGCCTAGTATAGAGCATGCAATTTTTTTCCTGCGCCATGATCCAAGAAATCTTGTTTTTCGCTGAGGAGAAAGAGACTTTGGGTTTTTTCCATGCCCTTGCTATTGAGCTCTTGGCTCCCAAGAGAATATGGTATATTAAAGCCTGTGAGTGTTTAGATAAACCTTGGATCCTATGATTGAGTAGTGCAATGAGTGGATCTTGTTTTAGAGGAACTCCTGTTAGTCTACGTATTAGATTAAAATTTTGATTCCAAAAAGGCCTAATTCTGGGGCATTGCCAGAATGTGTGGAGAATAGAGCCCATGTGGCCACAACCTCTATAACAAAGGGGAGAAGTGTTCGGGAATGTCTTGGCTAGGCGTGTGGGAACCAGGTACCAACGTGTGATCGCTTTGAGGCCTGCTTCCATTAGGCTAACATTATGTATACCCTTAAAGGCACGCAATACATTTTTGTGCCAGGTTTCCAAGTCCCAAGTGAAGTCCAGGTCTCTTTCCCAGTCTTGCATGAATTTTGATTTATCCAGGGGTTCTGCCAGAGCGGCATAAATGAGCGATATGCCCCCTTTGATGTCAGTGGCAGCTGCACACCACCTCTCATAAGGTGTCACCGATAGTGGCGATGATCCTGAAGGGTTAAGGGAGTGTAGAAAATGAGAAATCTGAGTGAATCTGAAGCTTTCAGCTAGGGGCATTTCTAGTTTGTTGAGGCAATGTTCCTTGGAGATAGGGCCTGTGGTGTTGAGGAAGTGGCCTATGCGGAAGAGTCCTTTATTCAGCCACCATCTGAAGGCTAGAATGTTTTCCCCTGGGGGGAACCTAGGATTATGGAATATGTGGCTAAGTGGGTGCCAAGACGAGGCTATACTGGGGGATTTATATAGAGTGTCGCATAAGTTGATGGAATGAGAAAGTGTCGGGGAAAGAATCGCTGGTCGCCTTTTGCGTGGACACCAACTGAGATAGTCTAAAGTGAATCCGGGGGTTGCCTGGCGCTCAATTTCAACCCAGTCTGGTTTTGAGGCTCTGGAATAAATGACGGAAAACTGTGTGAGTTGTGCCAATTGGTAGTAGAGTCAAAGGTTGGGGAGGCCTAAGCCTCCGTAACGCCTTGGTCTGTAAAGAGTTTGCTTTGAGAATCTGTGGCCTGATTTCCCCCAGATGAATTTGATGATGGAGGTTTCGAGTGAGGATAAGTGAGCTTTGGGGTTTTGGGATGGGAAGGGATCTGAAGAGATAGAGAATCCTTGGAAGTAGTGTCATTTTTATGGCATTCAGTCTAGCAAGCCAAGGAAGATTATATTGAGTCCAGGTGTCTAGATCCGCCTGGAGTTTCTTGAATGCCGGAGGGTAATTATGTTTATAGAGATTATCTATAGTAGATGTGAGTTGGATACCAAAGTAGGGAATAAAGGTTTCTTGCCATATGAAGGGGAAGTGGCTTTTGAGATTTTCGGCTAGCGGGGGGGAGTTGAAATATTGAGGGCCATGGATTTGGAGAGGTTTATTTGAAGGCCCGACGCCTTTTCGAAATGAGCTAACAGTTGCATTATGTTAGGTAAAGTGATGAGCGGGGTTGTGACAAAGAAAAGTAAATCATCGGCAAATAGGGCATATCTGTGCTCTGAGTCTCCGCAACGTACTCCGTGAATGTCAGGGTGGGTTCTGATTGCAATGGCTAAGGACTCAATTGCAATTGCAAAGAGAAGGGGGGATAGGGGGCATCCCTGTCTGGTCCCCTTCTCTATGGGAAATGAGTTAGAGTAGTATCCCTGAAACCTTACTTTAGCTCTGGGGTAGGAATAGAGGCTGTTGATGGTGTTAAGGAATCTTGGGCCCAAACCCCATTTTTCAAGGGCAGCAAACAGATATGACCAGGAGACCGAGTCAAAGGCCTTCTGGATGTCAACAGAGAGGAGGAGGCACCTTTGTGAGGCCCCCCCCTCCCAACCGGATCTCATTATTGAGACCAGGTCAATCGCTCTCCTTATCTGGTCTGGGCCTTGAAGGCCAGGGATGAACCCAGCCTGATCTTTATGAACATTGGAGCTTATAAAAGAAGATAGCCTGTTGGAGAATATTTTAGTTAGGATTTTCAGATCGTTGTTTATTAGTGAGATTGGTCTATAATTAGCAACCTCACTCGGATCCTTCCCTGGTTTGGGTATCACCGTTATATAGGCTAAATTAGAATCCGAGTAAAGGGATTGTCTATTTGAAAGGGAGTTGAAATATCGGGCCATATGGGGAGCTAATGTTTTGGGGAAAGCCTTATAATATCCCAATGAGAATCCGTCTGGACCAGGGGCCGAGCCCGTGCGAGATTCGCTGATAGCTAAGTGAATATCTTCTTCGGTGATCTGGGCCTCAAGGAGCTCCCTGTGGGATGTGGATAGTTTAGGAATTGGAATGCTATCGAGGAAATTGTTGTGGCAGGTACTGAGGTCCAGACGGGTACCCGTGTATAGGTCTGTATAAAAGGTCTGGAATACTTTTCTAATTTTAGTAGGATCTTGTGAGAGATGTCCGTTAGAAATTTTGATTTTAGGAACCGACAGAATTTTATATTTGGGAGTGAGCTTAGCTGCCAAGTATGGGCCAATTTTGCCGCCAGTTAGGTAGAAACGTCCCGACTGCCAGCTGAGACGCTTTTGGGCTGAGGTTGTCAAGGCTAAATTCAAGGCTACCTTGGCAGCATTCAATCCAGCCAGAGTGTCAGGGGAGGGTTTCTTTTTGTGGGTTTGGCTCGCTTTTTTGAGGTCCTGCTCGAAAGTTGTTATTGTCAGTTTATGTTCCTTTTTAATCTGGCTAGCTAGTTGGATAAATTTACCACTCAGGACGGCCTTGTGAGCGTTCCAGAGAGTTCTCGGGGATATATCTTGTGTGTTATTCCTGGTGAAGTAATCTTTTATTTCGTTTTCAATCTGTGAACACCTAATTGGGTCGGACAATATTGATTCATTTAGTCTTCAAGGAGGAAAGGTGGAATATCGGGGGGGGGCTTAGGAGATTGACTACTACCATAGAGTGGTCTGACCATGGGGTGTCAATTATTGAGGCGTAAGAAAGCGAAGGAGTTAAGGAGGAGGGGATGAAGATATGATCTATTCTCGCGTGGGACTTATGCGGAGCGGAATAGTGTGTGTAATCCCTAGCACTTGGGTTATGTTCCCTCCAGGCGTCAATGAGGCCGAGGGAAAACAGCAGTTTGGCAATATGGGTGCTACGATTAGGTGGTCTCTTCATCGCGTGAACACCTTTGTGGTGCAACGAGAGAATAGGGTCAAAGGGAGTATTGGAGTCACCTCCCATGATTATCTTTCCCTCAAGGTGAGGGCTTAGAGATTTAAGCATTGAGGAGAAGAATGAGTATTGATTCTGGTTTGGGGAATAATAGGAAATTAAGGAATAAAGAGAGCTGTTAATGTGTCCCTTAACCAGGGTAAATCTCCCTTCCCGATCCCTGATGGTTTGGACATGGGAGAATGATAATCGTTTGGAGAGAAGGATTGCTACCCCTCTCTTCTTCGAGTCTGCATTTGACAGGAAGAAGGTGGGGTATTTGCGGTGTAGGAAATGTGGGTGAAATTTGGAGTCGAAGTGTGTCTCCTGTACGAGTACAATATGAATATTTCTACTTGCATAATAATGGAAGGCCTTATGTCTTTTCATGGGGGAGTTGAGGCCCTGGGTGTTATGGGATGCCACTTTGATAACAGGTTGTGAGAGGTTGTGTGGAGCCATCATCGGTTAGTAAAATAAAGTAGATCGACTAGGGAAAGGCTTACCTGGATTCTCAGGGTGGGACTTGAAGTCGGCTTCGGTAAATTATCGTCGCCTGGTAAATATCTTATTTGGAGGGGTAGGACCCATCCAGACTCCTGAAGAGAGAATAGAAAAAGAGTATGCATAAGTAGAGGAAGAGGGGGGGAAGCAGGAGGAAGAGGCGAGGGAGACATGAGGGGGGATAGGGACGATTGGGAAATTCCAACCAAGGCGTCCCTAAGTAGGCTGGGGTAAAAAGATCTCCCCAGTCCTACTAGGTCCCTTAAAAAGGGAAAACCAAACAAGAGGCAATCCGGGATGGATTGCAGTCCTGTCCGAGTCAGTGAGTGCTCTTACTCTCTGAGTCACGACAGGGGGGAGGCGAGCGTAACCGCTCCAGCCTACCGACACCAGTTAATCGCCTGGAGGAGGCCCTCAGGAGCCCCCAGGTGATTAAATATATTCAAAATATGCGAAACCAACAAATAACAAAGCATAGCAGTTATAGAACCTGTTTAGTAACTGAAGGCATTGCAAGCAGTGAGAGCATGTAGGGCTTTCCCGCTTGCAATGAGAGGTAGCCTGTAAGGCTAAATTGTTTCAGGTCTTGAATCCTTTGTGGGATAGAAGAGAAGGAAGAGTATCTTCCCAATGGAGGGTAAGAAGGTGTGTAGAGATCTCAGAGTCACAAAGTTCATCTCTGTGGATGTTGATCACGTTGTCTCTTGGCTTGCTGTTTATTCCAGATTGGGGTTATGGGGCTGCCCGGAGGTGGTCTCTTGGAGGATCCTGGATGTGTTGAGGTTGGAGGTAGGTTGAGTTCTTGGGAGATGAGGCCCAGTTGAAGAAGGATGCGTTCCCCATCTTGGAAGTTTACAAAGCCATGGGATTTGTTCTGATATTGGAATACCAGGCGGAATGGGAATGTCCATTTGTATTTAATGTCTTTCTTTATGAGGACTTCAAGCAGGGGTTTCAGGTTCCTCCTTTTTTGGATGGTTGTTGGAGAGATCAGCATACAGCTGAATTGGGTGACCTTGAAAGTAGAGTGGTGCTGTTTCTCTGGCTTTTTTGAGGGCCTCCTCTCGCACAGTGAAGAAATGCGGTTTAACAATAATATCACGGGGTAAACCGTCTTGGCGAGGCGGGGTAAGAGCTCTGTGGGCCCTGTCAATCTCAAGTTTGAAATCAGAGATACCTGGAAGCAAGTCAGTGAGTAGAGTTTTGACCACCTTTTGGGAGTCTTTGAATGTTTCAAGGAGCCCCCTGATACGAAAGTTGCCCCTCCTATTGCGATTTTCGAGATCCTCCAATTTGGCTAGGGCTGAGCCTAGTTGTTCTTGGAGAGACTGGATGCAAAAGGAATTTTGGTTGGTTTTTACAATAGTGGATTCCACTGCTTGCTCTAGGGTATCAATTCTGGAGCCTAGGCTTTGGAGATCCGTTTTGATTGTCTCTGTGATCTGTGTTGCCTGCTGGGCTAGGCCAGATGCAAGCATATCTGAGAATTTAGATAAAAGTAATGTCATATCTGACGTCCCTCCTGGGATCGGGGAGCTTGGGGTGGATTGCCCTGAGAGTGGAAGCGGGCTGTTCGGTAATGGGGATTGCAGTGATGTCTGCATTGCTTCCTCCATAGCATGTCTCAAGAGAGACTCAGTGGATGCAGGGGATATTTCCAGTGTGTGACCGATAACTGTTGGAGAGAGGGGAAGTCTGCGTCCCTCAGGGGTGTCTGGTGGGAGGTCTGCTGCAGTGGAGATCCCTCCGTATCCTGCATGTGGAGAGGGCGCCGTCGCGGCCGCCATCTTGGTGGGTTCTGAGGCCTGCAGGCCGAATAAAAGTTTGCGGTTTACCTCCCTCTTTTTTCGTTCCTCCTGTGGGGGATCCAGCTTATCGGGGTGTCAGATGGTTAGAGAAAGCCGTTGTGTGCTGTCTTCGCACCGATGATCGCCTGGTGTCGGTCTGTGGCTGGAGCGGGTCGGAGCGTCTGTACGGGAAGCCGGCGCATGCGCACTCCCAATGTCACTTCTAATGTCCCTTAATCTTATTCCTCTAGGTAAAAATATAGAACAACCTACCATTGCGGCCTCCGTTCAAGAGTGGACTCACTTCTTTAACAAGGGTAATTACGAACACCCAGTTATAAAAATCCCGATTCCATTGGAAGTTATAGAATGGTGTATTGCAGAAATAGATCTGGATCTATGGAAAAGAAGGGGCATATAAAATGTACAGAAAATTTGCATTGGAGGCAAACTTAGACCCTTTTAGGAATTATCCAACAGATTTAACTTGCCTAAATCCGAGTGATTTTCCTATTTGAGGATTTCCTCTATGCTTCGGTCTCTGGAAGTGAGGGAATGTGTGCTGCCAGAGCCCATCTGGAGATTCTGGCACTCCACAGATCCCAAACTAAAAGGTATATCGTTAATGTACAACTCCCTCAACTCAAAATCTCAATTTTATAGAGAGCGCATGCACGCGAGCTCCAAGATGGACGTCTGAGCCCGGAGCTCCGCACCACCTCGGCCGACTAGCGTTCATCCTGCCGACACTAAGCACCCAGGACGACCCTGCCAGGCAGATTCTAGCCCCTAAGGTCCCAGGGCACCTTGCCGGATGCAGAGCTCATACGCAAGAAGGGATTTAAGGCCGCTTTTCTCGGAAGCTGTTAAGGCCGGGTATACCAAGATGGCTGCGGCTTCACCATGAGACCAGGCCACAAACGGGCCCCAGATCTCAAAAAAGGTACTCTCTCCAGCTACTCTTTCCTTTCCCCTACCCCTCAGGGGGACACCCAGCAACCTCAACTCCCCTCACCAGCATCCACCGAATCGTTGCTGGCCCAGGCCATGGGGAACTACAATCAATCCCCCTCTGGACCCTCCCCGGCCCACTCTCAGCTAACCTTCTCCCCCAACACACCAGGCCTAGATTCTGCTTTTCGGGCCCAGTATTTATTTTTCAAACTATCAGACCTGATTGATAAAGGTCTAGCTCAGACAGCTGCTAAGATCACGGGAGATATCAAAACAGACTTCCATAGCCTGGGAATGAGAATGGAAGCCATTGAAAATAAACTGGACATCACTGTCTCCAGAGCCAATCAGAATTCGGCCCATATCCAGGTACTACAGGACCAGCTAGACACTGCCCTTTCCAAAATTGATGAATTGGAGAACAGATCGAGGAGATACAATTTTAGGATCAGGGGCTTGCCCGAAGCAGTCACTGACATCCGGGCAGTAGTCCATTAAATAATCAAAGAGCTAATTCCCAACATCCCACAACACCGTCTGGAGTTGACAGGGTTCATAGAGCTCTAGGCCCCCCAAGGAAAGACGGACCACCCAAAGACATTATTGTCAAACCTCATTTCTTCACGGTTAAAGAGGAAGTTATGAAAAAAGCTTGTTCCCTCCCACAAATCCTTTGCAGAGGAAATAAGATTCAAATCTTTGCAGATCTTTCCCCAATGACGATCCAACACAGAAGGACCCTCAAGC
>BLSH010412621.1:243908-259821 GCA_018402905.1 Glandirana rugosa
AGCTGCTAAGATCACGGGAGATATCAAAACAGACTTCCATAGCCTGGGAATGAGAATGGAAGCCATTGAAAATAAACTGGACATCACTGTCTCCAGAGCCAATCAGAATTCGGCCCATATCCAGGTACTACAGGACCAGCTAGACACTGCCCTTTCCAAAATTGATGAATTGGAGAACAGATCGAGGAGATACAATTTTAGGATCAGGGGCTTGCCCGAAGCAGTCACTGACATCCGGGCAGTAGTCCATTAAATAATCAAAGAGCTAATTCCCAACATCCCACAACACCGTCTGGAGTTGACAGGGTTCATAGAGCTCTAGGCCCCCCAAGGAAAGACGGACCACCCAAAGACATTATTGTCAAACCTCATTTCTTCACGGTTAAAGAGGAAGTTATGAAAAAAGCTTGTTCCCTCCCACAAATCCTTTGCAGAGGAAATAAGATTCAAATCTTTGCAGATCTTTCCCCAATGATGATCCAACACAGAAGGACCCTCAAGCCTCTTTTAACAGTCCTCTCCCAAAAGGATATAAAGTACTGGTGGGCATACCCCTTTGCGGTAAAGTTCTCCGTCAAAGGCAAATTCTATTCCTTCTCTAGCTTCCCTGAAGGTGAAAAAATCCTCCTTGACCTTAACCTCAGACCCCCTTGAGACGCTTCCCAAGTTCACCTAGGCATACAAATCCTTACAATTTTATTATTTTCCTTGTTTCCCTCTCTCGGAACACTGGGGCCTCGGTCCCCTATCTCCACAAGGAAGACTTCTCCTCCTTCCATTTCTGGAAGGAACCAGGAATAGTTTATTTCACGCATAACTGTTTTAACGTGTTTGCATTGCATTTCTTAGGTACCTAATAATATGGTTTTTTGATTCTCTTGAGGGTTTCTCCCTTCCCCTCTGGACTTTTCCCATCCGGGGAGGAGGGATTTCCCCCAGACTACAGGACCTGGTTTGCTTACATACACCAGGCTTCCGCTTTTTTATTTAATTTTGTTTTCCCTTTTTACTTATTGTTGCTCTGACCACAAACGTGGTCCATTCAAAGTTCTGGAACAGTTTGTCTTATACAGCCGCTGGCCGGGGTGGTGTTTATGTGACTCTCCCATCCCCCAGTCTCAACTTTCTTGATGCTGCAGAATCAGATGTTTTCCCCCTTCCAGGGGCTAAACAACTATTGGTGTTTGGTTGGAGGGACTTGTTCTTCCCCTCCATCCTTCAGGCCTCTTTCACGGCTCCCTCTCCCCCCCACTTTAACCTTTTCTTCTTCTCTGGCCAGTCTACAGGGTCTACATATTTCTGCAGCCTCTCACCGAACGGTCATCTGGGAGGTCCTTTCTTGGGAATGCGAAGCCAGGGATTTCCCTAGGGTAAGTGTCATTGTTACTTATCCAAACATAGCTCTCCCAATTACTTACCATGGCCCAACCTAAGACCACACCACAACATATGAAAATAGCTTCCCACAATACCTAAGGATTAAATTCCCCGATCAAAAGGAGGAAAATCTTTGATACCTATCGCTCGCTCAAAATTGATATCATTCTAATTCAGGAAACCCACTTTCCGTCAAACTACAATCCCAAATTCCTACATGCCACTTCCCCACCTTTTTCTTATGCAGCGCAAAAGACAAAACCAGGGGGGTTGCCCTCTTATTCTCCAAACACTGTAACTTTACTCTACAATCAAAATACATAGATCCCGAAGGTAGATTCCTATTAGTTAAAGGGACTATGGACAACCAACTTTACACCTTTGTCTCGTATTACGCCCCCAATAAGAGCCAAACCAATTTCTTCCTATCCTTACTCAAGACTATCTCTCCACTGGCCTAAGGGAAAATAATAATAGGGGGGACTCAAATATTGCTTTCGATTATAGTCTGGACAAATCCAGACCGCTCTCGGCACAACTCACTCGCCCAACCAAAGCTAGCCTGAAAATAGCAAAGCTCATTCACGCACATGGCCTCACAGACATTTGGAGAGGCCTTGGCACCTTAATTAATCAATTCTAAGCGACCCGATCAGAGCTTCTGAAATAGAAACATTTATTAAAGATTATTTTACATTAAATGAGGGGGGAGAGGTCTCGGCGGAAACCCTCTGGGCGGCTCACAAAGCTACCGTTAGGGGGAAAATAATCCAACTAGCTGCCCAAATCAAGAAGGAGAGGACCACGACACAAAAAGACTAGAGAAATATTACTCCTCTTTGAAACATAAACATAAGAAGGACACTACAAGTGTTCCAATAGCACAACTAGATGCAGCCAGAGTTGAGTTGAACTTGGCTCTGACTGCCCGAGCAGAAAAATATAACAGTTGGAGTGGAGCTAAATTCTACTCACATAAAGACAAAATGGGGCCCCTGTTAGCCTCAAAACTGTCCCCGCGTCCCAAAGTGCTAGCCCTACTCAAAATAAAAATATCGGGACAACCCCCCACGTCCAACCCCGACAAAGTCCTGAAAGCCTTCCAGGAGTTTTACTCCCGGTTGTAGAGTCCCACCAAAATGGAGGCTCAATCATGCGCTAGCGCCTTCCATGATGAAATCTCCCTTCCCTCCTTATCCACAGATCATAAAAACCTTATGGAAGCAGAGTTCTCAGTGGAGGAGGTGTTGGGGGTTATTGGGGACCTGAAGACAGACTCTGCCCCGGGACCAGACGGCTTCTCTATAGCCTATTATAAAACTTTCGCCGGAACACTTGCCCCATGCCTTACTAAGTTCTTCAATTCCAAAACGAATGGGAACCCCTTGGACTCTCATCTAAACACAGCTTTTATTTCAGTCATCCCCAAACCAGGGAAAAACCCCGAAGATGTCAGCAATTATAGGCCAATCTCTTTTATAAATAATTACCTAAAAATTATGACTAAAATCCTTGCAAATAGATTGGCCTCCATTATAGACCAATACATACACAAAGACCAAGTGGGATTTATCCCAGGGAGACAGGGTTCCGATCAAATTAGAAGAGCTATAGACCTAATTTCCCTACTACGCTCCAACTGGGATGGAGGTCCCAAACAAAAGGGGATGACCTTGTCATTGGACCTCCAAAAGGCCTTTGACTCCGTCTCATGGCCTTATATATTCCAAGTACAGGGGAAATGGGGCTTCGGGCAGAGATTTCTGGGGATCTTAAGGGCGCTCTACTCCTTCCCTAAGGCTCAAATTAGACTCAGGGGTTTTTACTCAGACTCCATTGACATTGGTAAAGGCACGAGGCAGGGGTGCCCCCTGTCCCCTCTTGTCTTCGCCATAGCCATAGAATCCCTGGCTATTGCTATTCGCTCCAACCCGGACATTCTGGGAGTCCAATGTGGCCCTCAGATGCACAAATGCGGTCTATTCGCAGATGGCATTCTGCTCTTCCTGACGTCCCCACTGACCTCCATTCCTAATCTCTGTATTGTTTTCAAAAAATTTGCTCGCATTTCTGGCCTCTCAGTTAATCTTAAGTCACAAGCTTTGAACATATCTCTCCCCCCAGATCTTGTCCCCCACCTGAAAAGCACCTTTAGATTCCTCTGGAGTGACTCCACCATAAATTACTTAGGGATTACCTTAACTTCCAAAGTGGAACTTATTTATGAAGCAAACTTCCCCCCAACATACAAAAAATTAAACCAGGACATGCAAGAATGGGCTAAGGGGAATCTCTCTTGGTTCGGCAGGATTCATTCCATAAAATTGACATTACTTCCCAGACTGTTATACCAGTTCAGGGCTCTCCCGATAGCTACCAGGAAAGATCCCCTAAAAACCTTCCAAAGTAGAATCATCAAATTTGTTTGGGGGGGGAGGGGTACAGACTGCCCCAAAAAACCTCTTTTCTAATAAGTAAGAAGGGAGGGCTGGGACTCCCGAGACTGGTACTACCAAGCAGCCAGACTCACACAATTATTAATGATCTACGCTAGACTACAAAAACCCGACTGGATTTCGATAGAGAGGCAAGCAGCCCCTTCATACACCCTCGACTTTTTACTCTGGACACCTCCCAGGGAGCACCCGCCGATCCTCTCGCCCATACTCTCCCAATCCCTATCCCTTTGGGATAAACTTAGGGCTCTCCCCTACTTAGTCTCTAAAGCATGCCCTATGGCCCACATCTTTCACAACCCGAGCTTTCCCCCTGGTTTAGATATCAAATCCTTCAAATGGTGGCTAGACAAAGGTATGTTCCGCATTGGCCATTACTTCACTGCTTCTGGCCCCATCACTAAGACTTTTTTGCATCAAAAATCTAGATTTACCGGCAAGTGAACACTTCCGTCTCCAACAAATTCTCCACTTCACTCATAAATTATGGCACAATAAACCTAACCCCCCGGATTTCACAGACTATGAAATCTGGTGCGGCCAACCAGGGATACAAAGGGGTGGCATTTCAACAATTTACCTTTCCCTTGCCAAACCCAGCACCAAACTACCCCATATGTCAGGTTGGGAGGGTGAGTTGAGCAGGGAGTGGAGTCTGGAGACTTGGCAACTTGCATAGTCCAAAGCAATCAAAGGCCTGATTAACATATCTCTGATGGAAGCTTCCATCAAAGTGATGACCAGATGGTACTTAACCCCCTCCAGACTAGCCTCGATGTTTGCTTCCTCTAGCCCCTTATGTTTCCGTGACTGCCAGATCAGAGGAACTATGTGCCATGTCTGGTGGGAATGTCCCAAAATCAGGACCTTCTGGAAACTGGTATTCAACCTTATTTTTAAGGTCACCTCGCACCAGATACCCAGGACTCCAGCAACGGCTTTGCTTGGCCTTGACTTCCCCACCATCCCTAAGCTTGCTCGTAACCTTATCGGCTTCATTCTTCTAGGTGCTAAAATGACCATTGCAAAAGCATGGAAACAGCCAAAAGTTTCTTTTGCAGCAGCGAAAAATAAAATCTCATGGATTATGGGCCAGGAGAAACTAGCAAGCTCACTGGCAGATAATAGGAAGAAATTTGAGGCTACCTGGGAACCCTGGGCACAATTTTTGGGTATATCACTGATTCCAAGCCCACTCTAAGACCCTTTCCACCTAAATGGACTCTGTAGACTGCCAACCCTACCTTTCTCCCCTCACTCTCCTCCTCTCCTCCCTCCTTCCTCCCTCCTTTCTCTCTCCCTTCCTCCTATCCTATTATTTTTATCTCAAGCATAAGGGCATGTAAGATAAAAGCTCCTCCTGACGCTTACAGCTCTTTGGCCTATCAATGTTGGATGTTGAATACTATAATTTTTTGTTCTACAGATAGCTCAGTGATTGACTGAAACCCTCTGGGCACGGTCCCCCTCCCAACAAGACAGTTGGCGAGCTGATGGCCCACTGGGTCTTTGCCTCTCCCTGACTAGCCCAAAACTCTATGTTTTATTTTCTATGGTCATATCCTATTTCGCTGCCAGGTGTTACCTGGATCCATTGGCCCCTCCGGCACTTTAGTCTGAAAAATTCTCGTAAGTAGAGTTCAGACGTTTAGTTACACCCAAGGTAGTAACCTCCTTCTCAGAAGAATAGCTTTCAGCCTGGTCTCATCCGACCGATGGAACCTTGCAGTTTGCATATTGGGGGGGGGGGCGCCGGGATCTCCTCACCTGCAGCTTGTTCCCGTTAGGGGCAGGTGGGGGGTCTCAGGTGCCTACAATCCGAATCAGTTGTTTGATTCTCACGAAAGGTAGAGACTAGCATATGAGTCCTTCATTTAGCCGAATCTGTTCTGCTTTTTGTTGTTATCCTGCATATTAAACATGTACCTGTTTTCAATAAAATTTATATTGGAAAAAAAAAAAACATGTACCTGTTTTATACCTAACTGTTGGGCTTCTGATGACAGTATTATATGTTCTCGCAAGCCATATGTTTCTTAGGCCCTTGGAGATCGCCTTAATTATGTGCCACTATAACATTTGAATTTTGAACCTTTCTAATAAAAACTATTGAAAGAAAAAAAAATCTCAATTTTATAAACCCTCCCCCTTGTCAAAATGGGAAGCTGAACTGGGCAAGACCTATTCGGATGCACAATGGCTAAATGCGATCAAACATAGCTATCAATATTTCCGGTGCTCAAATTATCGGGAACTCGCTATAAAATTTTTAATGAGGTGGCATTATACTCCCTACATAACGGCCAAGTTCTCCGACACCAACACCAATTTGTGTTGGAGGGGATGTGGCCAGGTTGGAACACTACCACACATGGTATGGTCCTGCAAGCATCTTCGTAGTTTTTGGCATGAAACCTTTAAACTAGTTTCCAAAATCACTGGTAACATAACTAAGCCGAACATCAAACAAGCAATTCTTGGCATCAACCTTTCTCACTTTCACTTTTCCTTGAGGCCAATATCCATGCACATAATAATGGCGGCACGCTCAGTAATAATGCGAAAATGGAAGTCGAATGATACACCAAACATCAGCGAAGTAATCAGAATAGTTAACGACATAGCAATACTTGTGAGAATTATAGCATATAAGGAGGGGAGAGAAGCTAGGTATCATCTAAATTGGTCACTGTGGAAAGGTTAGGGGCTAACCTGCCTTTGATCAAATAAACTGGATGTCACTCTGGGAGACATAATACTTTTACGCTCTTTCTGGTCGAACACTCTCTCTTTGTTTTTTATTCAAACGTTTGTTTTTGATTTATCCCGTCTTCATTGGTTAAACAACTATTACAAATGATTAATGGTGCCTTTGAGGTGATCCACTGGAGGTTAAATGGGGCCGGGGTGCCCTCTCACCCACAGCTTTTTTGCTGTGGGGTGGACGGGGGATGCAGTGCGGGACCGAATGTCTGACTCTTGTAAGCATCTAAATTGGATCTTAACCCCGAATGTTGTAGTCTCTTGTAAAGGGTTAATAGTGAAGACGGCATAACCTATTATTGTTGTAAGTTGCTTTCTTACTGTTATACTATACTGTACAAGTGACAATCAATATGTCTGCTTTACACTGTACAATTTTTTCAATACCAATAAAAATGATTTGAATAAAAAAAGGATTTTTAATACAGAAATGTTGGCCTAATGAAAAGTATGTCCATGTACAGCAGTGGTTCTCAACTCCTGTCCTCAGGACCCACCAACAGGCCAGATTTTAAGTATTACCTTGGGGAGATGCAGACTAGAATACTGCAAGCACTGAGCAGCAAATTATATCACCTGTGATGCATTTCAGTTATCCTGCAAACCTGGCCTGTTAGTGGGTCCCGAGGACAGGAGTTGAGAACATCTGATGTACAGTATAGTATTGGCTCAATACTAGGTCGGGGCTCCTTTTGCATGAATTACTGCATCAATGTGGTGTGACATGGAGGCGATCAGCCTGTGGCACTGCTGAAGTGCCATTAAACCAGCTATTGGTACTTTTGGCAGTGTGGGAAGGTGCCAAATCCTGCTGGAAAATGAAATCAGCATCTCCATAAAGCTGGTCAGCAGAGGGAAGCATGAAGTGCTCCAGAATTTCCTGCTAGAGGGCTGCGCTGATTTTGGACTTGATAAAACACAGTGGTCCAACACCAGCGGTTGACATGGCTCCCCAAATCATCATGGACTATGTCAAATTTTGCATTTTATTTGGAAATTAAGGTCCCAGAGTCCGGAGGAACAGAATCCAAGTTGCATGAGGTTGCACAATCAGTGATGTTTCGGGGAGCCATGTCATCTGTTGGTGTTGGACCACTGAGTTTTATCAAGTCCAAAGGCAGCACAGCTCTCTAGCAGGAAATTCTAGAGCAATTCATGCTTCCCTGTGCTTGATTGGCCAGCAAACTTGCCTGACCTAACTCAGCAGTGCCACAGGCTTATCGCCTCCATGCCACATCGCATTTATGCAGTAATTCATGCAAAAGGAGCCCTGACCAAATATTGATCGCATACTATAGTGTACATGGAGGCATAATTTACAGCAAGCTAACATTTCTGTATTACAAAAAAATCCTTTTTTTTATTGGTATTATGTAATAGTCTAATTTTATGAGATACTGAATTTTGGGTTTTCACTAGCTGTAAACCATAATCATCAAAATTAAAAGAAAGAAATGCTTGAAATATATCACTGTGTGTGTAACACATCTATATACAGTGCCTTAAAAAAGTATCCATGCCCCTTGAAATTTTCAACATATTGTCACGTTACAACCGTAAATTTATTTTATTGGGATTATATGTGATAGACCAACACAAAGTGGCACATTTTTTACAAATAAATATCTGAAAAGTGTCTGAAGAGTTAAAACTTTGTAGAACCACCTTTCACTGCACTTACAGCTGCAAGTCTTTTTGGGGATGTCTCTACCAGCTTTGCTCATCTAGAGAGTTCCCATTCTTCTGTGCAAAATGGCTTAAGCTCTTTCAGATTGGATGGAGAGCATCCGTGAACAGCAATTTCAAGTCTTGCCACAGATTCTCAATTGGATTCAAGTCTGAACTTTGACTGGGCCATTCTAACACATGAATATGCTTTGATCTAAACCATTCCATTGTAGCTCTGGCTGTATGTTTAGGGTCTTGTCCTGCTGGAAGGTGAACCTCTGCCCCAGTCTCAAGTCTTTTGCAGACTCTGACAGGTTTTCTTCTAAGATTGCCCTGTATTTGGCTCCATCCATCTTCCCGTCAACTCTGACCAGCTTTCCCATCCCCGCTGAAGAAAAGCATCTCCACAACATGTTGCTGCCACCATCATGTTTCACGGTGGGGATGGTGTGTTCAGGGTGATCTACAGTATTATTTTTCCACCACAAATAGCGTTTTGCTTTTAGGTCAGAAAAAATAAATTTTGGTCTCATCTGACCAGAGCACCTTCTTCCACATGTTTGCTGTGGCCTCTCACAAACTGCAAATGTGACTTCTTATGGCTTTCTTTCAGCAATGGCTTTCTTCTTGCCACTCTTCCATAAAGACCAGATTTGTGAAGTGCACGACTAATATTTGTCCTGTGGACAGTTTCTCCCACCTGAGCTATGGATCTCTGCAGCTACTTCAGAGTTACCATGGGCCTATTGGCTGCTTCTCTGATTAATGCTCTCCTTGCACGACCTAGCAGTTTAGGTGGACGGCCATGTCTTGGTAGGTTTGCAGTTCTGCCATAATCTTTCCATTTTCAGATGATGGATTGAACAGTGCTCTGTGAGAAGTTTGAAGCTTGGGATATTTTTTTTTATAACCTAACCCTGCTGTAAACTTCTCCACAACTTTATCCCTGACCTGTCTGCCTGTTCCTTGGCCTTCATGATGCTGTTTGTTCACTAAGGTTCTCTAACAAACCTCTGAGGGCTTCACGGTACAGCTGTATTTATACTGAGATTAAATTACACACAGGTGGACTCTATTTACTAATTAGGTGACTTCTGAAGGCAATTGGTTCCACTAGATCTTAGTTAGGGTATCAGAGTAAAGGGGACTGAGTACAAATGTACTCCACATTTTTCAACCATTTATTTGTAAAAAAAAGTGTAAAAAAACATTTATCATTTTCCTTCCACTTCACAATTATGTGCCACATTGTGTTGGTCTATCTCATAAAATCCCAATAAAATACATTTACATTTTTGGTTGTAACATGAAGAAATGTGGAAAATTTCATGAGGTATGAATACTATACAGTGAAGGCACTGTATAATATATGAGTTTCACTTTTTTAATTGAATTACTGAAATAAATTAACTTTTTGATGATATTCTAATTTTTGTCCACACTTGGACAATGGAGACAAAATAGATTCTGTCCGGCTTTGTCTAACGACTAAGGTGCAAAAGAGTCTCAGATGGACCCATACATCCTTCTACACATTGAGGATAATCCAGGCACTATGCTGGCTCGTAAGTTGACACCTCGATTTCGTCGCACCATGCTCTCTAAGATCAGGCTAGCTAACAGTACCTTATCTCAGAACCCATGGATGATAATGGAACTTTTTCATTCTTACTATAAGTCCTAGTACAGTGAACAGGGAGGCCCTTCACCTGAAACCTTGGACAATTTTCTTAAAGATATCACCCTTCACTTTCTCTCCCCCTCATCGTGTGCATTTGGAGAATGAAATTACAATGGAAGAGGTCTTGCCTGTTATCAAACAAGCTAACGCTTCAAAGACCATGGGTCCAGATGGCTTCCCTGCCTCTTATTACTAATTGAGCACACCACTTCCACTGTGTGGGACGCATCTGGAACGTATAACTGTGTCCTATCAGTTCTGAATATGTAATTTTCTTCAGCAAGATTGTAAGTGTGATTTTTTCTGATTTTATAATAACCCTTAACATACTTCACCATGGGAATCCCTTTTTTCTTGCTCTTTAATATGGGATGACCCTTGATGAGCTTCAAAGTCATCCGGAGTGAGACTGGGGCTGTGGGACATCCAAAGTGGAGTGATTTCAACCCATGATTGTTTTGACTACCTGTAATGGGGGTCAAAACCGTCTGGTGAGTGCACTGTGCGCTTATGTGTTGCGGTGGAGGGGATCACTAAAGGCATTTGTGTGGAGACACCCTGGGGTTCTTTCTGTGATCTGTCACTTCCTGTCATATATTTGTGGAGGCATTGTCAACATATTTCCTGTCATATATTTGTGAAGGCATTGTCACCATCATAAACTGTGTTGCACAAATTCACTTTTGATTGTTGCAGCGCCGCCTAAGACTCATTATATAAACTGCTTTGGACTCATTTTTGCACTTATTTTTGCACATATTTTCACTGTTTTATGAATCATTGATTGATTATTATTTATTCATTTATTGGGTACATAGAGTGAGTGCGGTTTAAATGTCTGGTTATTGCATATTGGTTGCACCAGCAACTACACACGTGCAGCTCTCTCATATTAACAAATTTTAGTTATCCAATTACATCCATCTGCGTGGGGAAGGGTTAAGCTATCTTTGACCATTGTTTTAATCTTTGATCCATAGTGAGCAAATGAAGGGCACTTCTGGATAACAGCATCTGGCCAAAGAGGATGTTCACAAAAAAGGTGGTGGTAGGTCAGGCATACAGACATCTCAGACATAGCACTTTGGGCAGCACTCCAAGAGAGAAGCAAAAGCTCTACGGAAAGAAACTGTGAATCTAAGTGCAGAAACACCAAAACTTTAATGGCCAAAAGATTAAAAACACTTACTAGCTTAAAAGGATAAAAGGGCTCATCATAGTATGTTCACATGGAGTTCAGCGATAATGGTCCCAGAAATGGTCCAATCTGCAGCAAGATGCCAAATGTCCCAACCGTTCAGTGTCCCCCTAAAGCGCCCCTTTGCTTTAGGGGACACGGACAAGAGGGTGACATGTTTCTTGTCTGGTGGTCCTGCCCAAAGGTACGACATTTCTGAATTAGAATGTTCAATTTGATCCACTCAGTGTCGGGTCAGAACATACCCAGAGATGCCAAAACTGTGTTGTTCACCAACCTGTTGGAGGAGTTTCCCAGACACCTTTGGCCAAAATATCTATAGCTAGAGCTTGGAAATCGCTCGTGATTAATGTCACATTGGTGAAACACAAAATATCTTGGATTATGATTAATGAAAAACTGACCAGTATCTGTAAAGATAAACAAGCTATGTTTGACAAAGTGTGGAACCCATGGATTGTGTACCTCCAAGCTCCCTAGATGTTGGGATATCTTGTGGATGGAGGCTTGGACTAAGGGGACCGACTTAAGCCTCTCCTCTCACTTTCTTTCCTTTTCTTTTTTCCTCCTTTTTTCCATTTTTGTTTTTGTTATGCATTTTAAAGATTTTTTTTTTAAGTAGATGCTGATGGGAGACAATGAAGCCTCTCTAATTTCAGTCGTTCCATGAGCTTGAGGTATTGTGTTAGGAGGCACTGAAATAACCCTTGACAATTAACTTTTCCCTAGCTCTCCATGTAATTGAGATATGTGGGCCTACAGCTTATCTTAACAATACTTCATAACTTCTTCCTTTTACTGAAGTTTACAATAGGCTGCTGATACGACGGGCCTCACTGCCCTAAACATAAGTTTGCTATATTGGATAGAGCCTGTATGTTAGGCCTGGCTTTATTGCCTCACAGGTATTCTGGTTATTACAATAATGCCATTGTCCCTCTCCCTCTCAAAGGAAAACTGGGATCAAATTTTCCTGAACATCCACAAAGGATCCTTAAATGTGTCCACGCAAGAGAATAGTTACAAAATTCAGACCAGATGGTATCTTACCCTTGCCCTCCTACATAAATCCAAACCCACAATTCCGGACACCTGCTGGAGGTGCCAAAAAGACAAAGGCACAATGCTACATATCTGGTGGTCCTGCCCTCTCATACAAACCTTTTGGGAAAATGTCTGTAGCATTACCTCCCAAGTGACCTCATATGCATTTGAACTGTCCCCAGCCCAATTTCTACTACACCACTCACTCAAATCACCACACAAATCTTACAACAATTCATTATTGATGTATATAATAAATGCAGCTAGGCACTGCATCTCCATACACTGGAGTTCGTCCCAAATTCCCTCAATTAAAGAATGGTTTAATAGAATCAACAAAATAGCTGGAATCGAAGAATTAATTCACATTTCACACGACATTCTGGCTAAATTCAACACTAAATGGGCCTGCTGGACTCACTTTAAAACAACTCCAGAATTTATACAACAATACAACCCGCCTGTTGAATGAGACACTTACTGGACTCAACTGTACTGTATTGAAGTCGCTAATAGGGGGAGAGGCTGGGGAGGGTCCCCCCATCCTCTTTTTTCTTAGTCCCCCCTCCCCCTCCTCCAACCCCCCATATCCCCCTCCCCCCTTTTTTTTCTCCCCCCCACTTCTCCTGTCTCTTTTCTTCTTCCCTGACCCCAATGCATCCCCTTTTCAATATACTTAGTCATATCCCACAAAAAAAACTTTAAAACAACCAACACAGCCTTCCTACCATGTCCTATTCCCGCAATTAACAAAGCCTACCCATTCAGCGCAAGCCCTGATTTCTCATTAGCCAGACCTGACCAAGTCCAGCCTCCAAACAATACACCTCTCTTAGTCTAACACCATTTAAATTACTATACTAGAGAAAGGTGCAAATTTCTGCCTCCTATCTCTCCCCCTTCTCTACAGTCTATTTCCACTGGCTAGGTTATAGGACTCTGAATCCGAACTGTATCTTTCTGCAGGAATATGGTTATTTCATGTTTAAATGTCTTGTTATAACACTTTCTCACTACTCCTGTACAATCAATGTTCCAGTTATAGGTTTGTTGCCTATTTATACTAACAAAACAGACTGAAACAAAATTAAAATTAGTGAAGGATGACCACTACCCCGCTACAGCAAGGGGGTAGTGGGGTGGATACGGTTGTCAATCACTCCCCAACACCATCTGAATCTGAAAAATAATATTAGGATTAATATTAGGATTAATTAGCAATTCTACAAATGATTGGTCATGTTCATCTGACCCACCTTGTCCCTTAACTCCATCTCCCTTTACCAGGGATAGGCAAAGTGTCCGCTCCCGGACACCAGTGTCCTCCACTGCAGCTTGAGGTGTCCGCGGCCGCCTCACTTTTTTTTTTTTTTTTTAGTATACGGTTTTGATGTCTCCTCCTAGGTCTAAATGTGTGTGCTACTGTGACTGGTGCGGCCGGGCGCGCAGCGCCACCCACTCCTCCTCCTGACAGTGCAGAGTGATCAGATCTCTTTCGGACTCTTAGCTGCCTGAGGGAGGGGCTGGCCTAAGAGAGGAGATGTCACGGACCGACCTGTGTGGAGGACTTAGAGTTTGTCAGCAGGGTGAGTGAGCATGGGACTATGTCAGGAGGGAGAGAGACTGACTGACTTGCTTGCGGTGGCAGTGGCACTCATCGCTGGTGGGAGAGAAGAATGGGTCGCGGTGGCGGTGGTGACTGGTGGTGGGAGTGAGACACTGTGTCTCTCTGTGCCTGCGCCTGGTCCATTGGTGACAGGTGGATGAAATAGATCATAGAAGTTCGCTATCACCCCAGCGGAGGGTCCCACCCCCACTGCCCCAGCTCAAACTCCCAGGCCGCACTCAGCCAAAGTCAGCCCGGTCCCAGGCAGGCCCCAGCCCAGTCCTAGGCATGCCCCAGCCCAGTCCCAGGCAGGCCCCAGCCCAGTCCTACCCAGGCAGCCAGCCCCAGCCCAGACAGGCCCCAGCCCAGTCCCAGCAACCAGGCCCCAGCCCAGTCCCAGCAGTCAGGCCCCAGTCCCAGGCAGACCCCAGCAACAGCTAGTCCCAGTAGTCAGGCCCCAGGCCAGTCCCAGCGGCCAGTGCCAGCAGCCTGGCCCAGTGCCATCAGCCGGGCCCCGGCTTAGTGCCAGCAGCCAGGCCCCAGCCCAGTCCCAGCCAGGCCCCAGCCCAGTCCTAGGCATGCCCCAGCCCAGTCCCAGGCAGGCCCCAGCCCAGTCCTACCCAGGCAGCCAGCCCCAGCCCAGCCAGGCCACAGTTCAGTCTCAGGCAGGCCAGTCAGCCCGCCCGGTCCCAGCAGGCCACAGTCAGCCCCATCCAGCCCAGTCCCAGCAGGCAGGCCCCAGCCAGCCTAGTTCGATCCAGGCAGCCAGTCACATCCCAGCAGGCAGACCCCAGCCACAGCAAGCCCCAGCCCAATCAGGTGCTAGCCCAATCCCAGCAGCCAGGCCCCAACTCAGTCCCAGGCAGGCCTCAGCTACAGCCAGCCACAGCCAGTCCCAGGCAGGCCCCAGCCACAGCCAGCCCCAGCTTAGTCAGGTCCTAGCCCAGTCCCAGGCAGGCCTCAGCTAGCCCCAGCCCAGTCCCAGACAGGCCACAGCTAGCCCAGTCCCAGGCACACACCAGCCCTAGCCCCAGCCCAGTCCCAGGCAGGCCACAGCCAGCCCTAACCCAGTCTCAGCAGGCAGGCCCCAGCCCAGTCTCAGGCAGGCCCCAGCCAGCCCAGTCCCAGGCAGGCCCCAGCCCAGTCCCACGCAGGCCCCAGCCCAGTCCCAGGCAGGCCCGGCCAGACCCAGCCCAGTCCCGGCAGGCCCCAGCCCAGACAGGCCACAGCCAGCCCCAGCCCAATCCCAGCAGGCAGGATCCAGCCCAGTCCCAGGCAGGTGGCTGCCCCATCCCAGTCAGGCCAAAGCCAGCCCCAGCCCAGTCCCAGGCAGGCCACAGCCAGCCCCAGCCCAGTCAGGCCACAGCCAGCCCCAGCCCAGTCCCAGGCAGGCCACAGCCAGCTCCAGCCCAGTCCCAGGCAGGCCACAGCCAGCCCTAGCCCAACCCCAGCAGGCAGGTGGCAGCCCCAGCACAGTCCCAGGCAGGCCCCAGGCAGGCCCCAGCCCAGCCCTGTCCCATCCCAGGCAGGCCCCAGCCAGCCCAGTCCCAGGCAGGCAGGCCCCAGCCAGCCCAGTCCCAGGCAGGCCCCAGCCAGCCCAGTCCCAGGCAGGCCCCAGCCAGCCCAGTCCCTGGAAGGCACCAGCCAGCCCAACCCAGTCCCAGGCAGGCCACAGCCAGCCCCAGCCCAGTCCCAGGCAGGCCACAGCCAGTCCCAGGCAGGCCCCAGCCACAGCCTGACAGAAAATGTTTTCAACATTTTATAAGCGTATGTCACAAGCAGTCTTTATAAAACTGTTATTTTAAATGTTTTTGTACTTGTAGAACTAGGTCAGAGAGTAGACTGTGTTTTTTGAAGGTTTTAATTTGAAATGTACCTTGGTGTCCTTCACTAAGGTCTGTACTTTGGAAAATGTCCGCCACAGCCTTGGTCCGTGCCTATCCCTGCCCTTTACCCTATTCTACTTGACTCTTAATGATGATTGCTTTTCCTTTTTGATGTTCTGCATGGACTCCTGGTTTTCATGTAATGGGCACTACAACATGCCAATTATAATGTTGGTAGTCCAATTGTACTATGTACTGATGCAAAAATTTCAATAACCGTACAACATCACGGGT
>BLSH010412621.1:269783-282551 GCA_018402905.1 Glandirana rugosa
TAAAAGACTTTTAAGGGACGACTTTATACCGACTACTAATTTTGATATAGGACCCACTGAAATTAATTAAACACTTTAATACGTGTGTTCGAAATGTAAATAAAAAGTTATTAAAAATAACGTCTCAAAATTTGTAGTATATTTTTGGATATGTTACCGCGTACGCGCTTCGGCTCGCCATGCCTGTACGGCGAAATCTCGAGGCGTGTCGGGCCTCCTAAACTCTCGGGATTCGTCATCTCAACTCGCTTGTGGACCTGCAAGCCCAAGACGACCAGGCAGGCTTGAAGCCCTGTTTCAGGCCCAGGCCCAGTCCGTGCGATCGTTCGGGTTCCGTCCGGACCCGGACCCGGACTTTGTCCCGAAGTTCGGACGGACCAGCAGAACCCGAACGTCCAGGTGTTCGCTCAACTCTACTGCTTAGGGCTCTCAAATCCTCCGGGCTGTGCGGAGCTCTAAAGCGGCATGTCCGTACCGCTCGGCTTCGCGCATGCGCCATTGTATAGGTTTTTATATGATGTTTAAAACTCTGCAATAAAAATTATTGAAAAATAAATGTAAAGCTTGTGTGCATAATTTCACAAATTAATTAAAGTCACCCAGGATATAGTTTTAATCATCAGCCATATTTCAGCAGGGAATTTTCAGAAAATATGTGACCTACTAAACTGAGAAGAATATGTATCTTTTTATTTTAACCAACACAAATACCCAACTCTGCTGGATATCATCCTCTGCACAGCAACATTCAGAATGCAGGAGCTAGGGGCAGCACTAGGATTCAATTAGACTCTGTTGCATGGTTATATCCTTTCAAAAATCATACTGACAGCATGAGAGAGCACAGTTATCAGAAGGGTGAGCTTATCAATGTGATGTTGCCCTTTTTTGTCCAGTCACTGGCTAGGGGCAGTTAGCAGACCTAGCAGTACTACTTAACTGCAGTAGAGAAAAGTCACATTACCAACCTAACTGTGTGGCAGGGCTATTTCTCAAGACAAGATGGACAGAAATACAAATCCTAGCAGATGAAGCACATGCCCTATACTCTATGGGGAGTGATTTACTAAAATGGGTGCAAGAATCTGGTGCAGTATTGCATAGTACTGTACTTCAGCTTGTTCAATTAAGCTGTGACAATAAAACCTTAAATCTGATTGGTTAGTTTGCACAGCTGCACCAGCCTCTGATTACACCGGTTTTAGTAAAGCTTACATAGTTACATATAGTTACATAGTTTGTGAGGTTGAAAAAAGACAAACGTCTATCAAGTCCAACCTGTGTGTGTGCTTTTGTGCCAGTATTATATTGTATATCCCTGTATGTTGTGGTCATTTAGGTGCCTATCCAATAGTTTTTTTTAATTATCTATGCTCCCTGCTGAAACCACTGCTTGTGGAAAAGAATTCAACATCCTCACTGCTCTTACCGTAACAAACCCTCTACGCAGTTTAAGGTTAAACTGCCTTTCTTCTAATTTTAGTGTATGGCCACATTTTTTTTTACATTCCCTTGCGCAGAAAAGTTTTATCACTATTGTGGGGTCACCATTACTGTATCAAATCATATCCCCTCTCTAGTGTCTCTTCTCCAGAGAGAATAAGTTTGGTGCTTGTAGTCTTTCCTCATAACTAAGGTCCTCCAGTCCCTTAATCAGCTTTGTTGCCCTTCTCTGGATCCTCTCTAGTTCTAGTACATCCCTCCCGAGGACTGGTGACCAGAATTGGATGGCATACTCCAGGTGCGGCCAGAAAAGAGGTTTGTATAGTGGGAGAACTATTGCTTTATCTCTGGAATTAATCCCCTTTTTAATGCATGTCAATATCCTGTTGGCTTTGCTTGTCGCAGCTTGGCATTGCTGGCCATTGCTGAGCCTGCCATCTACTAAGACCCCTAGGTCCTTCTCCATCCTAGATTCCCCCAGAGGCTCTCCCCCTAGTGAGTAGTTTGCATTCATATTTTTGGCACCCAAGTGCATTATTTTACATTTCTCTACATTTAACCACTTAAGGACCGGAAGGATTTCCAGCTTTAGGACCGGAGCCCTTTTTGCGATTCGGCACTGCGTCGCTTTAACTGACAATTGCGCGGTCGTGCGACGTTGTACCCAAACGAAATTTGCGTCCTTTTTTTTCCCACAAACAGAGCTTTCTTTTGGTGGTATTTGATCCCCTCTGCGTCATTTCTGATTGCCGCTATAAACAAAAGAAGAGCGACAATTTTGCAAAAAAACCCAAATTTCTTACTTTTTGCTAAAATACAAATCCAAAAAAGAAATATAAAAAAACATTTTTTTTCACCGTTTTTGGCCGATTTATATTCTTCCACATATTTGTGATAAAAAAAATCGCAATTGGCGTTTATTGATTGGTTTGCGCAAAAGTGGTCGCGCTTACGGGTGATGAGAATTCATTTTTGGGGTTTTTATTTATTTTTTATTTTTTACTCATAATGGCGGCGATATGCGATTTGTTTGCGGTACTGCGATATTTCAGCGGACATGTTGGACCATTTTGACACTTTTTTGGGACCATTGGCATTTATACAGTGATCAGTGCTATAAAAATGCACTGATTACTGTGTAAATGCCATTGGCAGTGAAGGGGTTAACCTGCAGGGGGCGCTCTAAGGGTTAAGTATGTTCCCTGGGCGTGTTATAACTGTGGGGGGACTGCCCTAACAGGAGAAGGGAAGTGGTCACAGCCTTCATGTACAGGAAGGCTGTGATCACAGCCCTTCCCCCTTCACAGAGCGGAGGTCCGTGTTTACATACACGGACCTCCGCTCCTTCGCTCCCATCGCGGCCCTCCCCGGACACAGTGAGCGCGCTAGGCGCGATCACGCGGCCGCCGTCATATGACGGCGATCCGCGTTACAGAGCCACTTTGCCGCCGTCAATTGCCGATTGACGGTCGGCAAGTGGTTAAACTCATTTACGGTAAATAAATAAATAAAAAAACTGCGCTATAATAATATGTGAAACGTGTATAGTGAAATTGAAGAAAGCTGCAATCTAACCAAGGATATCTCTTGGAATAACCAGAAAATTAATAAATAAAGATTGGACCCACCTGTGCCGCTGGCTGTTCTGCCTTTGCATATTTGGACTTTTTCTTACCTGCTTTACTGGAACTCTATCCCCCTTTCTTCATTGTTCATCGAATATTCATCAAGTTTTACAGCACTTAGCACTTTCTATCACAGTGGACTTTTTTATAATAGTGGTACTGTTATGCACTTTGAGGTTAATTTGTTTCTATCACATTGATTATTAATGTTTATTGTGCATTTTATGTTTTAAGATACTTGCTGTATTAAATTTTCACATAACACACATTATGATATATATCTAATACTCATCTTAGCCCCCCTCAAAGGTTTAGCCTCTCACTAGAGTTTTTTTAGCACAATCTTTATTTATTAATTAAAACTCATTTGCTCTGTAGTTGCCCACCCCATTAATTTGTCCAGTTTGTTTATCTACCCCTATGTGTTTCAAAAGTCTATTTATCTGCTCAGCCTTGTTCATGTAGTATGGGAATATATGATTTCAGTACCATGGACAGCATCCCTATACTATGTTCTGCTTCTGTGCTGTTACATTAACCTGCCAGGATGCAAATTTCCTGCCAGGATGCTTTTCCTGATTGTTTTTCAAGTTTCCGACTTTTGAAGGCTTGCATCCCCAGGGTATCCCATAATAATTCTGCATCCAACACTGCCAATACAAATGACCCTGCATGTATAATAGGCTCATATACAAATTAACTTTGTCCTTTTAAAAGTAGGTAACAGTTTAAATAATGAGAAATAAATATATATTAAAAAAAATACAAGCAATTTTTTGTTTTCAAATATTTACAGACACTCACTAAAGCAGAATTACCTTTGTCTTTCCATATCTCCACATTCACTTGTATTATATTCTCTTCTGTGCTTTAGTACAATTCCCCAATATATATTTCTCAGCCTGAGAGTTAACTCTTCATAATGATAAATCTGCCCCTTTGTTAAAATCTGCAACTTATAACAATGCAACTGTGTATACTTTCACCTGAATGTAAATCCATAGACAGCACTTGCTGGGAGGGGATATTTAATTGTGCTCTGTGGCTTTAGCTGGGCATCAATTGCCTTTTTTTAAATTTCTCTTTATGGTTTTGAAGCTTCTCTCTTTTCTCCTTCTCATTTAATGCCATAAAAGAACTGCAGCAATAAGAGTGAAGATTAATTGTTGTAAAAAAATGTAATATGTCACACAAACAGGGCTGAGTTTTCTATACACTGATGAAGAAAACAGTGCTGTACAGTACACTAAATGACAACAGTAAATATTTTCCTGTTATCGGCTCACAGATAAATAAAGTTGGATGTGCAGGGATGACTTGCATAAACACAAAGGGGTTGTAACGTACCTGGTGATGGAGCCTGACGTGTAGAGGAAGGCCTCTCTTAAAGCTCCGTAGCCCTGTTAGTGTAACAGGGAATGCCGGAGCATAGAGTGGCACGAGTGCCTGAAAGAACTTCTGCTGGAGAGCACCGGCTGATAGCGCGCAGAGCAGGAACTGATGACAGGCACACATAATTTTACTTTTTTTCACAGATAGAATTAAAACAGTGAAAACATTTAAACGTGACACAAATAATGTAATGTACACAAAAGGGAGAACAAATACCAAACATAATGCAAATTTTAAGATAAACAAAACACCCGTTTGTGTACAAAAGGTATATAAATCACCAGACTAGCTAATCAAAATCACAGGCAGATGCAACAGTATATATATATATATATATATATATATATACATAAATACATATACCGTATCTCACAAAAGTGAGTATACCCCTCACATGTTTGTAAATATTTTATTATATATTTTCATGTGACAACACTGAAGAAATGACACTTTGCTAAATGATGACATCACGGAGCTGGTTGATGTTAGAGACCTTGTGCTCCTCCACCTTCTGTTTGAGGATGCTCCACAGATGCTCAATAGGGTTTAGGTCTGGAGAAATGCTTGGCCAGTCCATCGCCTTTACCCTCAGCTTCTTTAAACAAGTCAAGGCAGTGGTCATCTTGGAGGTATGTTTTGGGTCCTTATTATGTTGGAATACTGCCCTGCAGCCCAGTCTCCGAAGGGAGGGGATCATGCTCTGCTTCAATATGTTGCAGTACATATTAGCATTCATGATTTCCTCAAGTAACTGTAGCTCCCCAGTGGCGGCAGCACTCATGCAGCCCCGGACCATGACACTCCCACCATCATGCTTGATGTAGGCAAGACACATTTGTCCTTGTGCTCCTCACCTGGTTGCTGCCACACATGCTTGACACCATCTGAACCAAATAAGTTTATCTTGGTCTCAGCAGACCACAGGGCATGGTTCCAGTAATCCATGTCCTTAGTCTGCTTGTCTTCAGCAAACTGTTTGCAGGCTTTCTTGTGCATCACCTTTAGAAGAGGCTTCCTTCTGGGACAACAGCCATGCAGATCAATTTGTTGCTGTGTGTGGCGTATGGTCTGAGCACTGACAGGCTGACCCCCCCACCCCTTCAACCTCTGCAGCAATGCTAGCAGCACTTGTACATCTATTTCCGAAAGACAGCCTCTGGATATGACGCTGAACACGTTCACTCAACTTCTTTGGTCAACCATGGCAAGGCTTGTTCTGAGTGGAACCTGTCATGTTAAACCACTGTATGGTCTTGGCCACCATGCTGCAGCTCAGTTTCAGGGTCTTGGCAATTTTCTTATAGCCTAGGCCATCTTTATGTAGAGCAACAATTCTTTTTTTTCAGATCCTCAGAGAGATATTTGCCATGAGGTGCCATGTTGAACTTCCAGTGACCAGTATGAGAGAGTGAGAGCGATAACACTAAATTTAACACAAATGCTCCCCATTCACACCTGATACTTTGTAACACTAATGAGTCATATGACCCCTGGGAGGGAAATGGCTAATTGGGCCCAATTTGGACATTTTCACTTAGGGGTGTACTCACTTTTGTTGCCAGCGGTTTAGACATTAATGGCTGTGGTGACCTGCAATCACACAGCGTCTGATCACTTATCAACCAGGAGGGCTGATTTCAGTTATTAGCCAGGTGGGCTATCTTTCATTTATTAGCCAGGACAGCTACATATCACTTGTAAGCCAGGACTGCTGAATATCATTTATGCCAGTAGCAGGAGGCTGAAGTATACTACAGTGTTGGAACACCCTGCGGGGAAGATTACAGTTTTACTTTTGGACTTTCTTTTAATAAACATGGGCTATCATGCCCTCAAACAGAAATCCTGGCTGGTGTGAACTCATTAAAACACATTTACCACGAGAGCTAAACACCCCCATGCCACAATATATATATATATATATATATATATATTATGCTTTTATTAGAATTTTACAATTTTGCAACGAATAGCAAAAATTTCAATCAAAGTATACAGCATAGTTACAGCACGGAGTGCAAAAATGGCCTACAATAAATGACTAAAATTAGTTAGTGTCTTTTCAGTTTACAATATTATCTATAAAAAGAATAAGAACAAAAAAATCTCTTCTTACCACCAGACGTGGTCCTGCTGGATCAACTACAAAGACTCGATACAATATCGCGACTTATTAGACCCCATCTGACCTATACAAAGTTAATTTAAATAAATAAAGAGTAAAATTTTGTGGTAGACTATCTTCTGGTACACCTTACCCCCTCCCCCCCCCCCTATACCTATCCCCTTCCCCCCCCCCTTCCTCCTCCCAACCTTTCCTAAGCCTTCCAGTACTTTGTTTGTTGCCCCGAACATACCCCCACTTTCAGTTAGCCAATCTATGACCTTTGGAGACCAATCTTTTCTGACTTCAATAAATATACTTCCTTATATTGTGCTTCCACATCCCTACAATAATGTGAATATACTGGCAGCCGGTACATACATATCATCTTCACACTTAATTATGCAATGTCTCTTTAAATGAATCTCAAAGGTTACGTTCTTATGCTTCACTGTTATTATGTACTTGTTTTCAACTATGCTTTGATTACTTATCCTCTTAAGTCTTGGCAATGAACATGTACTGTATTGTTGAAAATTCAATAAAGCTTTTTGTGGAACTAAAAAGAATAAGAACATGACAACAAGTCCTTAATGGTATCCTAAGTCCCATACATCAGATATCATGGAACAGTTTGTAAGAAATAAATGAAAAAGAAGCTACCAAAAAAATAATTCAACCAATTGTTTAAAGTGGTTGTAAAGGCTCCCTGTAAAAAAAAAAAATGAATAACAAACATGTTATACTTATCTCCTCTGAGCAGTTGATTTTGCACAGAGCAGCCCCAATCCTCTTCTTCTTGGGTCCTTCCTCCTGGTCCCTTACTCCTTCGAGTGCCCCCTCAGCCAGAAGCTCTCTATGGGGGCACCCAAGCCAGGTTAGAGCTCTGTGTATCCATTCAGACACAGAGCCGACCTGGCCCCATCCCCTCTCTCCCCTGATTGGCTGACAGACTTTGATTAACAGCTGAGGAAGCCAATGGGGCCACTGCTGTGTCTCAGTTAATCAGGAGGAGTGTACTGGACGGCTGAGGGGATCATGGGCATTGATGGAGAGAGAAGGGACTCAGAGTAAGTATTAGGGGGCTGAGGGAGGCTGCTACACACAGAAGGTTTTTTTATCTTAATGCATAGAATGCATCAGGATAAAAAACCTACCGCCTTTACAACCCCTTTAATCATCTTAACGTGAGCAAGGACCCCTGTGGAGTCCCAGATCCACCATGAATGTATGCAAAGATTATCTCACATAAAAAAACAATAAGATTAATAAGGCTCACTCTAGTGCAATGTGTTTAGGCTTGTAGCAGAGTCAGATCATGAGGAGAGATCAGGAAGAGGTGGTGTTGTGTGAGAACAAACCAATAGGAAACCAATCCTATGGAGCCAATATTTTGTTAAAAAAATTCCAAAGATTTCCCAGTTACCGCAGTAATTCTTACATCTGCCATTTTTGGAAAGTAGTTGGGATTGCGATGGAGTCTCAGTAGATCTCCAGCATTGAGGAATAAACCTCTTAGCTGACGTTAAAATGTATGCAGCCAGCTTTTTGGAATGTTTAGAAATGCCTTGAAAAGGCAGTCCCTGTAGACAGTGAAGAGGATCCAGAGGCAGGGCAGTATCTCAAGTTTGTTCTATTTGTTGAGCAGATACCCACAAAATTTGTGTTGAAATGCATTGCCAGAATATATGAAAAAGGGTGCCTCTGTCCTGTCCGCATCTCCAATAAACCTCTAGCATCATCGGGTTGTAAGCATGTAGAACATCAGGAGTTTTGTACCAAAACATGTGAATTTTAAAGACATTTTCTTAGTGACTTGCACATCATGAAGATTTGCATGCTGTGTCCTGGGTTTTGTTCCAGCATGTTAGAGGAATCGAGTAGGGGATGAGGGGGAGACATAGAACCCCTACCCATTCACCAAAAAAGTGTCAAAAATTAATAAAAACCCAGAGGCAGTTTTTGACAATTTGTTTATTAAAAAATAAAGAATAAAAAAAGAGTGTCCCCAATGTCAATCACACCTCCCGCCGCAGCCAAAAAAAAAAAATTTCAGCACTCATTGACGGCCAACCGCTAAATGCCTCCTCTGCCATTTGACAATTCACTGACCCAGCATGCACCGGTCCATGATGGCAGAAGGGAGGGCGGTGCTGCCAGGTGACTTATGTCCTTAGGTAGCCCCTACCCTTACCTATATAAGTATTGTCTATTGGCGGAGGAGAAATTCCGCGGTCGGCCGTCAGTGAGTTCTGAGTGTTTTTTTTTTTGGGTGTGGCAGGAGGCGCGATCGACAATGGATTTACATTCGGGGGACACTGCCTCTGTGTTTTTATTACTTTTTGACACTTTTTTGAGGAATGGGTAGGGTCCCCCACCTGCAGACAGCCACAACCACCACCCAGGGTTGTGGGGAAGACACTCTTGTCCCCATCAACGTGGACAGAGCCCCCCCTGCCCCAAAGCACCCCCCATGTTGAGGGCATGTGGACTGGTATGGTTCCTGAGCTGCCAGGCTGCGTGCTTGGATAAGGGTCTGGTATGAATTTGGGGCACACACCTTGCTGTTGTTTTTCATTTCGGCACGGGGGTGACCCCAAGCCGTTTTTTCTTTTTTTTTTTTATTGCTGGGTGCCGGAAATTGCAACTGTGAGTCAATTTAAATGTGATTTAACTTATTTTTTTTAACTTTAGAAATGTCATTTTTGCTGCAGCATATTCTATATAAGCTACACATGCGCCACTTTGCAGGCAGACTAAGGGGACCCCCAGACACTATATTTAAAGGAATTTTTAATTTTTATTGTTGCACTTTAAGCATCATTAAAATCACTGCTCCTGAAAAAACAATTGTTTTTAAAATGGGACACTTTTCTCATGTTCGGTGCCCATAGACTTCAATGGAGTTTGCTGTTCATGGGCAGAACTTTTCCCATGTTCGGGAGTTCTGCTGCGAACCAAACAGGGAGGTGGTGGACCCATCTTTAATGGTATATACTGTACAGTGTATTGAAAATTGATCAGGCCTATCTCATTTCTTAAGGACCTAAAATGCCAGGATGGTACCAATACCCTAAAGGACCCCCTTTTGGAAATTAGACAGTCCAAGATATTTAGTAGGAAAATTAAGAAATTAAATCTTTTTTTTCCAAATTTTTGTTTACATACTTTCAGCAGTTGTCAGGACACCACTAAGGTTGCAAAGCGCACCGCTAATGTTGTGGACCTATAGTGACTGCTGCTAATGAGCACTGGCTGGTACGGGAACACAGGCCCCTAGAGCACTGACACTGAAACATAGGGAGCTAGTGCATAGGTTTCCCCAGGGCGCAAAGTCTAAGAGCCAGTAGGTATTTGCCAGAGCCTTTGGTGGTGAGGATGGATTTGACTGCAACTGGATCCAGGTCGCGGCCCCCAAGGTCCCCTAGCTCACACTCGGCTGGCTACAGGTGGAAGAGAGGAAGCAGTGCAAGAACAGCAAAGAAAGTCAAAGGCCTAGCCAAAGGTCAGGACCACAAGCAGACAGGGACACACAGGAGAACATGCCAAGGTCGGGGTATCAAGCAGAGAGGAGAAACAGAGAACAAGCCGAAGGTCAGGGTATCAGGCAGGCAGGGATAGTCAGAACAAGCCAAAGGTCGGTAAACGGAAATTGACTTAGAGCATAGGACAGGAACAACCACACACAAAGCCAAACACACACAACATTGATCGGCAAGGAGGCTTTTCAGCACCTGGTCTGAAATAGGAGACTGGGGTGGAGTTCACTGAGAGGAAATTACTTAGCCCATAGGTGGTGATTTGCACGGCATCTACGCTGACACAACCAAAGAGGTAAGCAGACAGGACATGAATGTTACTATGGGTTCATGACAGTACCTCCCTCTTACAAGGCCTTCCCCGCCAAAGCCCAGGCTTGGAGGGAAATCTCAAATGAAACCTCCTCACCAGGTGAGGTGCAAATACCTCAGATGCAGGAATTCAAGACCTCTCCTCAGTACCAAATCCTTTCCAATGCACAAGGTGCTGAAGAATGCCTTTACAGAGCCGGGAGTCCAGTGCTAGACTAACTTTGTACCCCTGACCATCCTCCGAGACCGTAACCGTGGTAGGTAGAGGACAAGAGAACTTATTGAGGACTAAAGGCTTCAGAAGGGAAACATGAAAGGAGTTCGAAATCCTGAGGCGTTTCGGAATCTGGAGTTTAAAGCAAACCAGATTCAACTTAGCAATTATAGAGTAGGGACCAATGAATCTTGGGGCAAAGTTCAAAAAAGGAACCCTGAGCTTGATGTTCCTGGTAGAAAGCCAGACCTTGTCTCCAATCTGTAGAGACAGCGGTTTACATTTGCATCGGTCGGAAAAACCGTTAGACTTATCAGCCGCTGCCCGGAGGGAATCATGAACCTCACCCCAAATGATATTGAATGATTGTTGAACAGTAGTCAGAGCTGGAATGTCTGGAGAACAGGCCATAGGAAGAGGAAGCTGAGGGTGTCTTCCATAAACTGTGAAAAACAGGTCTTCTGAGAACATGATTATTGTGAGAGAATTCTGCCCAAGGGAGTAGAGAGGAATAGTCATCATGATGAGTAGAGACTAAGGTGCGGAAGAAGACCTCTAACTCCTGATTAACCCTTTCAGTCTGTCCATTGGATTGAGGTTGGTAAGAAGAAGAAAAATCCAAGACAATATTGGGGGACTTGCAAAGAGCTCCCCAGAAGTGGAATGTAAATTGAACCCCCTATCCGAAACAATATGGGAAGGAACCCCATGCAGGCGAAGGATTTCTCAAACAAAGATGGGGGCCAAACCAGGAGCAGAAGGGAGACCAGAAAGGGGAACAAAATAAGCCATCTTGGAGAACCGATCGATTACCACCCAAATGACTGTATTCTTTTCAGACGGTGGAAGATCGGTGATGAAATCCATAGCAATGTGAGTCCAGGGCTCCTTTGGAATGAGCAAGGGCATGAGCAGACTGGCAGGAGCTTGCGTGGAGGACTTAGACTGGGCAAAAACATGGTATGCCTTTATGTAGCCTTTGACATCCAAATGGAGAGTAGGCCACCAGTAATGGCGGCTGATGAGCTGAAGGGATCGGAGGAACCCAGCATGACCTGACACCTTGGAATCATGTCCCCAATGAAGGATTTTAGGTCTTAGTTCCATGGGGACAAAGTCTTGCCAGGAGGAATTTTAGACTCCAGAGTGGTGGAATGGGCAAGAATACATCTGGTCCGAATGATCAGCTCAGGTTAAGAGGTGGGCTCCTCATCCAGCGTGTCAAAAGACCTAGAGAGTGCATCAGCCTGACTGTTGCAGGAACCAGGTTTTTACATGATCATGAAATTGAAATGGGAAAAGAACAGACTCCCTCTGACCTGCCTGGGATTCAGTCATGTAGCATTCTGTAAGTACAGTAATTTTTTATGATAAGTGAAGATCGTTATGGAGTGAGGGGAACCCTCCAAGAGATGAGGCCATTCCTCTAATGCCAATTTAATTGCAAGAAGCTCCCAATCACCAATAGTGTAATTTTTCTCTGCCCGAGAAAATTTTTTGAAGAAAAACACACATGGTGGTCGTTTATTCTCAGATAATTGAAGAAGCACCGCTCCTACTCCAGTAGAGGAAGCTTCCACTTCAATAAAAAATGGGTCCCCAGGATTAGGTCTCCTCAAGAGAGGACCAGAAACAAAGGCTTGTTTCAGATCATGGAACACAGCGACAGCTTCAGAAGGCCATTCCTTGGCATTATCACTAGTGTTGAGCGAACCCGGACTGTAACGTTCGGGTCCGTACCGAACTTTAGGGTGTCCGTGGCACGGACCCGGACCCGGACATTTCAAAAATCGTTCGGGTTCGGTCCGGGGTTCTGCTATTTTACTCCACGTGTTGAGAAGCTGCAGGGCAGCCAATCAACAAGCGTTTCAGTGGTTTGCCCTTAGAAGCCATCACAGCCATGCCTACTAATGGCATGGCTGTGATTGGCCGGTGCATCATGTGACCCAGCCTCTTTATAAGCTGGAGTCACAGTGCTGCAGTCACATGCTCCTTGGGTTAGTATAGGGAAAGGTAGCTGACGGCGTGAGGGACAGATTTTAGCCATTTTAAGACCTGATCCTGCATCCTGAGATAGATTACTTTACTACTGCTGTCTGTGCTGTTGCTCTGAGGACAGATAGCAGAAATTAGAGATTT
>BLSH010412621.1:308603-324814 GCA_018402905.1 Glandirana rugosa
AATCGCACTATATATCACGGTCCAATCCCACATATATCACGGTCTATTCCCACATATTGGCACCATATACACCCTTATCTGGCACTATATACACCCTAACCTGGCACTATATATCACGCTAACCTGGCACTATATATCACCCTAACCTGGCACTATGTACACCCTAACTTGGCACTATATATACCATAACCAGGCACTATATAGCACCCTAACCTGGCACTATATACGCCCTAACCTGGCACTATATATGACCCTAACCTGGCACTATATACACCCCTAACCCGGCACTATATATCACTCTAACCTGACACTATATACACCCTAACCTGGCTCTATATACACCTCTAACCTGGCTCTATATACACCTCTAACTTGGCACTATATATGACCTTAACTTGGCACTATATACACCCCTAACCTGGCTCTATATACACCTCTAACCTGGCACTATATATCACCCTAACCTGGCACTATATACACCCCTAACCTGGCTCCATATACCCCTAACCTGGCACTATATACACTCTAACCTGGCTCTATATACACCTCTAACCTGGCACTATATACACCCATAACCTTGCTCTATATACATCCCTAAGCTGGTACTATATACACCCCTAACCTGGCTCTATATACCACCCTAACCTGGCTTTATATATACCCCTAACCTGTCACTGAATACACCCTAACCTGGCACTATATACACCCTAACGTGGCACTATATACACCCTAACCTGGCACTATATACACCCCTAACTTGGCTCTATATACACCTCTAACCTGGCACTATATACATCCTAATCTGACACTATATACACACCCCTAACCTGGCTCTATATACACCTCTAACCTGGCAGTATATATCACCCTAACCTGGCACTCTATACACCCTAACCTGGGACTATATATCACCCTAACCTGGCACTATACACACCTCTAACCTGGCACTATATACACCCTATCCTGGCACTATATGCACCCCTAACCTGGAACTATATATCACCCTAACCTGGCACTACATACACCCTAACCTGGCACTATATACACCCCTATTCTGGCACTACATACACCCTAACCTGGCACTATATCCACCCCTAACCTTGCATTATATACACCCCTAACCTGGCTCTATATACCACCCTAGCCTGGCTCTCTATACACCCTAACCTGGCTCTATATACACACTCTAACCTGGCACTATATATACCCCTAACCTGGTTATATATACATCCATAACCTGACTCTATATACATCCCATACCTGGCTCTATATACCACCCTAACCTGGCTCTATACTACCCTAATCTGGCACTATATCACCTTAACCGGGCTCTATATAAATTGTCTCTTTTTCACCCTAACCTGGCTCTATATCATCCTAACCTACCTCTATACCACCCTACCCTGCCACTATGCCACCCTAACCTGGCTCTATACCACCCTAATCTGGCTCTATATTATCCTAACCTGCCAATATACTAGCCTAACATCACTCGACATTGACATGCGGTGCGTTGCCTGCCCGCCTGGGTGGGCCAGATATGGGATCTGCCCCGGGTGCTAAATGCTCTAGGTACACCCTGCCCAGGATGGCCATTTCCCGGAACTAATACTGTGCCCTCCTGATCTCCCCTGTACTGCATCTTTCTGCCTCCCCCTGTACTATGCCCTTTGCGTTGATTAGTCTTTGATTTATGGCATTGGTTTTCTCATTGTGTAAAATTAATGTCATTAATAGTACTAATCAATATATTATTAATTCTATCAACTATTTATACTTAATTCTTGAGAGTAGGTGCGTAAATTGGGGCAGGCTGGTAGCATCCCCAGTTTATTACTTTGCCCAGGGGTCCATGATGCTGTGGGATTACAGGAACAGGGGACCCGAGAAAAATGAGCTCCTTCAGGGCTTCTCCATTGCCCAGGAAACCATTGTGGCCAAACCCCTATGAGGTCCAAGTTAAAGCTGGATGTCAGGTCCCTGTTTCTTGGGAGTTGTGCTGGAGTGAAGCCTGAGGAATAACTTTGGGTTGTAACACCCATCGCGGACAGGTTTGGGATTTTTCCATGAAGAGCTATTGGTTTTTCAGTATTATGAGAGCCACTGGGTTTTGGTAAGCATCCAACCCTATTCCTACCTTTACTGGATTTCTGGTAGCTTTCCTTTGGATATTTGGAACACCTCCTACACCTTTATGAACTTTGTTGTGTACAAGAGCGATGTTGATTACTGGACTCACTTTATTTTGTTTTTTTAAAGCTTATCATTTATATCATGTTCTTTGGTTGTATCTTTGATGATAGCACTGCACATTATGCACTGAAGACTAACCAACCTGTCAAGCCCATGATACAACACAGAATTGTGCAATTCAGCAATTTTAGGTAGGATCACCATTATATAATTACAAATAAAACAGCTATATCTGAGGCAGCCCTTAAAAGCCATTTACCTTAGTAAAATGAAAAGTATACAATGTGTGCTTGCTAAACCCATTCATAAGGTATTTTGATATAAGGTCAATATAACTTCAAAGAAGTTACAACAGTATTGACTATTGAAAACAATTAGCCACACATGAAAAGGGTACACAATAAAATGAAATATGTTGAAAACATTGATACACCTGATTTCTACATGTACTTGAAGTGAATACAAGGAGGTGAGCCAAACCTTGGATAGAGGGGTGGCTGTAGACATGGTATACTTGGATTTTGCTAAAGCATTTGACACAGGTCACCACACATGGCTAATGTGTAAGGTAAAGTTTACAGGCTTGGGAATATCAGTTTGTAAATGGATAGACAACTGGCTAAAAGACAAAATTCAGAGAGTCTTGGTTAATGATTTATACTCTTAATAGTCTAAGGTTATCAGTGGTGTACCCCAGGGTTCAGTGTTGGGACTCTTACTTAATATTTATACAGTAAATGATATAAGTACCATTGCAGTCTTTGCAGATGACACCAAGCTATGCAGTGGAATAACTTCCCTACAGGATGTCTCCAACTTACAAGCCAACCTTATTGCGCTGTTTAATTAGGCAACTGAGTGGCAAATGAGGTTTAATGTTGATAAATGTAAAGTTATGTACTTGGAAGCTAAAATTATGCATGTGTCATACATACTAGGGAGGATACATCCGGGGGGATGAATGGTGGATAAGGATCTGAGTGTTCTGGTAGATCATAAGCTTAATAATGGCATGCAATGACAAGCTGCGGTTTCCAAAGCAAGCAAAATGCTTTCTTGTATTAAAAGAGATATGGACTGCAGAGAGAGATATAATTTTACCCCTGTACAAATCATTAGTAAGTAGAGTTGAGCGAACCCGAACTGTAAAGTTCGGGTTCGTACCAAACTTTGCGGTGTTTGGGACCCGAACCCGAACTTTTGAAAAAAAGTTTGGGTTTGGGTTCTGGTATTTTTTTCTCACTTGTTGAATAGCTGCAGGGCAGCCAATCAACAAGCGTTTCACCGGTTTGCCCTTAGAAGCCATCACAGCCATGCCTACTAATGGCAGGGCTGTGATTGGCCAGTGCATCATGTGACCCAGCCTCTGTATGAGCTGGAGTCACGTAGTGCTGCATGTCATATGCTCTCAGGCTAGCGTAGGGAGAGGATGCTGCTGGTGCTGTGAGGGATAGATTGCAGATCTAATAACATCTCACCCTGCATTACAGAACGATCCAATTGTGGACTAGGTAGAGATTACTACTACTACTGCTTTTAGGGATAGATTGCAGATCTAATAACATCTCATCCTGCATTACAGAACAATCTGACTGGACTAGTTAGAGTCTACTGCTTAGAGGGACAGATTATTGTTCTAAAATCATCTCCTAGTTCTATAGGGTCAGGTTTCTACTGTTGCTGTAAGGGACAGATTATTGTTCTAAAATCATCTCCTACTGCTATAGGGTCAGGTTCCTGCTGTTGCTGTAAGGGACAGATTATTGTTCTAAAACCATCTCCTACTGCTACAGGGTCAGGTTCCTGCTGGTGCTGTAAGGGACAGATTATTATTCTAAAATCATATCAAACTGCTATAGGGAGAGGTTCCTGCTGGTGTTGTAAGGGACAGATTATTGTTCTAAAATCATATTAAACTGCTATAGGGAGAGGTTCCTGCTGGTGTTGTAAGGGACAGATTATTTTTCTAAAATCATATCAAACTGCTATAGGGAGAGCTTCCTTCTGGTGCTGTAAGGGGCAGATTATTGTTCTAAAATCATATCAAACTGCTATAGGGAGAGGTTCCAGCTGTTGCTGTAAGGGACAGATTATTGTTCAATAAACTTCTTGTAGTTCTAAAGGGAGAGGTTCCTGCTGGTGCTGTAAGGGACAGATTATTGTTCTAAAATCATTGCCTACTCCTATAGGGTCAGGTTCCTGCTGTTGTTGTAATGGACAGATTATTGTTCTAAAATCATCTCCTAGTTCTATAGGGTCAGGTTCCTGCTGTTGCTTTAAGGGACAGATTATTATTATTTCCCTATCCCCATTTCATTGTAGGGCACTTGTCCTACTCTTACCCCCACTTTTCTTCCTTTTGCAGCCCTCTAGCACTTTCCAGGACATTTTTACAGCCATTTTTGTGCCCAAAAGTTTGGGTCCCCATTGATTTCAATGGGGTTCGGGGTCCAGGGTCAAGTTCGGACCTAACCCGAACCCAAACTTTTCCACGAAAACCCGAACATCCAGGTGTCCGCTCAACTCTATTAGTAAGACCTCACCTGGAATACACAGTTCAGTTATGGCCACCAGTTCACAAAAAGGATATTGGGGAACTGGAGAAAGTGCACAGAAGGGCAACCAAACTGATGAGAGTCACAGAGCTTCTCAGCTATGAGGAAAGATTAGAGGAACTGAAATTATTCTCTCTTAAGAAGAGGGGATTAAGCGGGAATATGATCAACATGTATAAATACATAAGTGGTTCATATAGTGAACTTGGTGTAGAGTTATTCACCAAAAGTCATCACAGAGAACAAGGGGGCACTCTTTACATCTGGAGGAAAAGAGATTCAATCTGTAAATACAGAAAGGCTTCAGGCTTCATCGCAATAGGAGATGTGAAAATGTGAAATAGACTCCCTCAAGAGCTGGTTCTTGCTAGCTCAGCAGACTCTTTAAAAAAAAGGCCTGGATGCTTTCCTAGATACACATAATATAACTGGATACTAAAATTTATAGATAAAGTTGATCCAGGTAATATCCAATTGCCTCTCAGGGATCAGGAAGTATTTGTTCTTTCCCTGCTCAAGTAAATTGGATCATGCTTTATTGGGGACTTTTTTTGCCTTCCTCTGGATTACCTGTGGGTATAGGATAGTATATATGGAGGTTTTCTACTTGTGTGTGTGTGTTTTTTTATGTTGGTTGAACTGGATGGAGTAGTGTCTTTTTTCAACCAGATGGACTAGGTAACTATGAATAAGATCCAAGATTAATATAACAGCAAAAACATTGAGGACAGGAAAATTACATATATAGTAGATGGTTAGGCAAATGAAGATGATGACCAAGGTTATAGAGCTGGAATCGGTGGATTACACATTTCTCAAGATGTTGGCATTACATATGCAGACTTTTACAATGTTTTCAGCGTTAGTGATAGTGAAGGAAAATTAGCACATTTATCAAGGATGTCAACAGGCACATATTGCTAAGTATGATAAAGATGAGGGCCAATGGTACAGAGCTAAAATTATTGGATTGCCCAGTCCTCAAGATGTTGATATTAGTTATATAGACGTTAGCAATGTGTTGAGATTTAGTGAGAGTTTAAGTGGGTGTAGACCTCAGACACGAAATATGAACAAAGCATATCCCTCTATACAAGCAAGTGTGTGCGCACAGCCCTTACTCCATATGTCAGAAACTATATATAAAATATATTTGTCTAAAAAATACAAAAGTGAAACCAGTAAGCAAGGACATATCAGAGGCAGTATGCAATGTATAGAACCATAAGACATTGGAAGATATATGGTGATAACAAAAGTCCATAGGCACTTTTAGGAGGCAGCCATCCAAGGGAGCCGAACCAAGCTCAAGACACTGAAAAGACAAGGAAAGAGAGGCGCCTCTAAGTACAATATGCAAAAGTTTATTGTGGACAGTAAGATTAAAACCACTCACAGGATGTTGATAAAAAGACAGCATGTAATCAAGTCCAGAGAGGCGTCACAATCACACCCGGGTCCGGTGCAGCCAAAGACTGTGTGAACTGTCAGTAGAGCCAATCGGAACTATAGAGATGGTACCTACGGCAGGTAATTCTTTCCTGCATTACGATAGCTGTCACTACCCTCCATGTATAAAGAACATCCCCAAGGGACAATTTTGCAGGTTGAGAACTAATTGTACATCTACCAAAGATTATGTTTTTCAAGGTGCTATCCTAAAGAAAAATTTCACTTTTGTATTTTTTAGACAAATATATTTTATATATAGTTTCTGACAAATGGAGCAAGGGCTGTGCGCACACACTTGCTTGTGTTTTTGATACTGAACCCTCTGTGCAGCACGTCTTTTTACTCTCTGTCCAAATATTTTAGCATATTCTCTTGATTTTCTCTCCCCCCCCCCTTTTTTTCCTGGAACAAAACATCCATTAGATCCCAACCACCCTTCAGTGGTCATATTGATGGCAATACGAGGTCATCGCCATATAATCATTCTCCCCCAGATCCATCTATTATTCCACCTCTCATGACCATAAAATTGCCCTCCTATTTGGCTTGTCGCCCTCCATCTCATCTTCCCTCTTCCGTACCCATACCCAATGCATCAGTCTCTAATGACATTAAAAACATCATAAAGAAGCCCAAAACACCTATTTCCAAGAAACCCAATCAGCTTATTGCACTTAATCAGTTCTATAATAGAGCTGTAGCCAAACCATCTCAACTCATATGCCCTCCTGAGGTCTCTGTTGAGAAGACTTCAGTCCCTTCAACCGGTACCCCTACTAATGGTGAGGATAGCCATCCCTCATTATTGGTAAATTATCCCTTGAGTTTAGTACCCTCTTCCCCCATTTCTGCGCAAACTACTCTTGAAAATACGTGTACCAACACGACACCTCTTGTATCACAAATTTGTAAGACACCAGCGCCAGATGCTCCTCTTGCTCACTCCTATAGCAATAACATAGTTACAGGAACTATTCAGGCTCCTTTTTTAGTGCCCAGTCCTCCCCTCACCCAACCCAGAAAAAGAAAACTTTCAGGAGAGGGTGTAGAGGAGGACGATCTAAGAATAAATTACCATCTCTCTAAGTCCCGCAGACAATAAAGATCTTCAATTTATCTTCCCACACACTCTCTTCATCTGAAACTACTCTTTTAAGTCGTGGCCTTAGTTTTGCTCCCACCAATAGGCCCAATTCCTTCCAGCTGTTCAAAGACTTGAATAGCTATATTAGGAAACCAACATTACATAGGCATTTTCACATAAAAGATGGTAAACCTACATCAGGTGCACACCAGTCCCCAGCTCTCCCTCTTTCAGGGCCTAATACTGAACTCGAATTCGAATTTGAATTCGATAGTGACGTGTTAGAGACTCTGAAAACACTGTCCAGTGACCCAGATACCCTACATCTTTTTACACAGCACTTAGCTATTCCCCAGATTGTTCATTCTTCCCTAAAACCTTAATCCATTTTTTTCCCTGCAAAGTCCAAGGGACTGTATATTGAAAGTTTCTATAGGGTGGTCTTTTGCGATCTCAAGAAACTTTGTGAATCTGCCTCCACCAAATCCAACAATCTATCTCCTGCCGAAATATCAGCTCTTGACCAGCTGACTAAAACACACAACTTGGTGATCAAGGCAGCTGACAAGGGAGGGGGTATTGTGATTCAAAATAGAGAAGACTATGTGGCTGAAGCCAATAGGCTTCTCTCTGATCGTAATACCTATACCCCATTACGGACTGACCCTACTACTAGATTTGCCCAAGAAGCTACCGCATTGGTCAAGTCTGCATTAGAGAATAAAATTATCAACAAAACAGAGGCTTCCTTCCTTCTCAAGAATTTTTACCAGATTCCTTATTTTTATCACCTCCTCAAAATCCACAAGAGTCTGCAGACTCCTCCTGGTAGACCTATAGTGGCAGCAATGGAGAGTGTGACAACAGTGTTCAGTCAATATGTTGATGCATTTTTACAGCCTATTGTAACTGGATTAGCATCCTATATCCGAGATGGATCCCACCTTTTGGAACTCATCTCGTCATATAGATGGGAGTCCTCATACATGTGGCTGTCTCTTGATGTCTGTTCCCTATACACTTCCATTCCCTACGACTATGGACTTTTTGCCCTAGAACAATTCCTTGCTGAGGATCCTCTGATGAATCTCAGGCAGGCCCAATTCATCTTAGAGGCCACCACATAATTACTTTTGTTTTGATGGTGACTACTATCTACACAGGGTATGGCCATGGCGGCCAATTTTGCACCGTCCTATGCAAACCTGGCCATGGGATACTGGGAGAAAACATGCATCCTTGCTAATAATCCCTCCTCGGCTAACATTGTCTTCTTCGGAAGATATATTGATGACATCATAGTCATCTGGGATGGTTCCCCAGATCTCATTGGCAGGTTCGTGGACCACTGCAACAATAGCCCCCATGGCCTATCTTTCACCTATGTATCTAGTCCTGATTGGTTGGCGTTCTTGGATCTAGAATTGTATTGCAATTATACAAAACCTAAGGCAGGTAATTCCTTCCTGCATTACGATAGCTGCCACTACCCTCCTTGGATAAAGAACATCCCCAAGGTACAATTTTGCAGGTTGAGAAATAATTGTACATCTACCAAAGATTATGTTTCTCAATGTGCTATCCTAAAGAAAAAATTCCTAGACAAGGCCTATCCTGATTCATTAGTAGAAGAAGCCTTTGAGTTGTACAAAGAAGGCAAGCCTCTCAAAAAACGTTCCTTAGACAACCATTGTTTCCGTTTTATTACCACTTTCCATTCTCAGCATCGAAGAATGGAAAAAATATTGTCTAAACATTTGAATATTCTATTACAAGACCCTCATATTAGAGACTCATTACCTTCTGATCCCCGTGTGACCTACCGAAGAGCCCCTAGCCTAAAAGGGAAGATTGCTCCTAGTAAATTAAAAAATCATAAGGCTGAACCCACCATACCTATACTAATCCCACTAGTGGGCATGTTTCAATGCCGTAAGGTCCTGTGTAAAACCTGTGCCTTTGTGAGTCATGGTCAACAATCCTTTCAGACTAGAGGAAAAACCTACATGCTCAAGCAATTTTTCAATTGTTCATCGAATTTTGTGGTATATGGACTTACGTGCCCATGTGGCTTGCTCTACGTGGGCCGTACCATCCGTCCCTTGAGATGTCGGTTTGAGGAACATCGTAGGCTCATTGAGGAGGGTAAAGACCACCACAGTGTACCCAGACACTTTCTAGAAGTGCATAAAAAATCCACACTGGGTTTGAAGGTCTGGGTTATAGAGCAGATACCCTCCTCCTTTCCAGAAGCAGAACGTTTCAAAAAACTGTGTGCTCGCGAGACCTTCTGGATTTACACGTTAGATGTCCTCTCACCTGGGGGACTAAATGAATGCATAGAAACATCTACCATTTTGTAGTCCATCCCACACTTACCTCAGGTTGGGTCTTGTCTTCTATACACACATGCACACATAATGGCGTAGAGTATGTAAAAACTTTCTGCTCTGGTCATGCATACGTGTGTATATTTGCACACATGTTGCGAATCTCTCAGTTATATTCCAGGGCCTTTTTGATTTAGGCCACAATGCATTCTTTCTTCTTATACATTTTTATACAAGATACTAGGTAATCTGAGCATATAGTATTTATTGTAATAACCACACGCATAGTACCTCATCACTAATAATGTAGTGTTCTATAAGTAGAGTCTGCATGTTCCAAAATTTAGAGAAACATGAACCTCTCCTTTGTACACTAGATTATATTTTTTCGCAGATATACTCAATGCATGAGATCAGTTCAGAACAATGCACCATATACATTTTATAATTTTATTCCCCTTTTCATATATATATGTAGAGATTTTTTAAAATATTTTTTATATTCTTTTATATGCGTTTTCAGCACACTTCCGTGTTTTTACATATTTCATATATATATTTTATTTTTTGATGATACTTACATATCACTTATATATGAATATATATATATTCCCTTCCCTGTGTCTATTGCCCATATTAGTGATACAACTAGTTTCATTCTGATATGTTTATCTTTATATTATTGTTAACATCGGCTCTAATGCATACGATCAGCCCACATACCTAGAATGGTCATACAGGAAGTTGTCATTGTGATATCTTAAGTTTTAGTATTAATTCACCTTTTTATCAATATGTCATCAAATCTTATTGTTTTAATTATGGTATCTCCGGTTTGTATTCCACATTTCTGGTATTTGTAGTGCAAAGGTATATTCTAATACCATTCGTTATAATGACTGCTCTTTGTTCCCGTCCTATTCCGCTCCTCCTCTTGTCTGTTCCAATATATATACTATCATGTTCATTTGCACAGCAGTCCTGCCCGAAGAAGGGGTGCGGCTACCTTGTCAGCTGGACCGATCGCCTAGGAACCACGTTGCATAGCCTGTGACGTCACTGGTTCTACCACTGTCCAAGCCTCGTTTTGGAACTCAAGCCGGCATTTACCATCTCTACAGTTCCGAACGGCTTTACTGACAGTTCACACAGCCTTTGGCTGCACCAGACCCGGGTGTGATTGTGACGCCTCTCTGGACTTGATAGCATGCTGTCTTTTTATCTACATCCTGTGAGTGGTTTTAATCTTACTGTCCACAATAAACTTTTGCATATTGCACTTAGAGGTGCCTCTCTTTCCTTGTCTTTTCATATCCCTCTATAGCAGTGGTTCTCAACTCCTGCCCTCAGGACCCACTAACAAGCCAGGTTTGCAGGATAACTGAAATGCATCACAGGTGATATCATTTGCTGCTCAGTGATTGCAGTATTCTAGTCTGCATCTCCCCAAGGTAATACTAAAAATCTGGCCTGTTGGTCGGTCCTGAGGACAGGAGTTGAGAACCACTGCTCTATAGTGTGTACGTGTCTCAATTAAGAGTAAGAGTGCCATTTATGTCTGCTGCATTGTTTCTCTGCTATCAATATGAATAGCTTCTGACAAGTTTTCCTGACACCAAGAGAAAAACTGTGACAGGGGAGAGACTTCAAACTGATTGACAGCCTTAGCTCTAGTTCTATATGCTGTGTTGAGGGTGTGTGTGTCCCTTCCCTCCAATCAGCTCTCAGATCTCTTCTCACTGAGCTCTGCAGAGTGTAACTCTAGCTCTCCACCTCCTTTTTTCTGACAGCTCAGACAAGCTTTAAAAATTCTGTACTTTGAATAGAGCTAGAGAAGAGTCTGCAGATAAACAGTACTTGTTGTACCGACTTCTGTAGGAGAATTTGTTTCATCACATGAGGCCAGGGTTTACAGCCACTCAAAGAGAATGAGCAAATTTATGAAGGCTGTCATCATAAAATAAACTTAAATGCATTCATGCTTGTATAACAGTGTAGAGCTGCATGCAAGCATCCTATGTTAGTCAATAGAGAATGGAGATGCAGAACCTGTAAGTACTCAACTGCATATCTGAGTTTGATGGGTGCACCACCCCAAACATCTCCATTAAACAACACAGACTGCTGTGTGCAGCACCACTCTGATTCTGTTGCATAAACAAAAGGCTCTTGGACATTGTACTGGACATTGTGTACATGTGAATAAGCTGTAAGGGATTCCAGAAAATTCTGTCCAAATAAAGACCTTAATCTGTTTGATGTCAAAGCAGAAAAAATATTCCACATGATACTTGGAAGGAGACAAGTGCAAAAAGTATTTTAACCACCTCAATACTGGGCACTTTGACCCTCTTCCTGCCCAGGCCAATTTTCCGCTTTCAGCACTGTCGCACTTTGAATGACAATTGCACAGTACTACACTGTTCCCATATGAAACTTATCATTTTCTTCACACAAATAAAGCTTTCTTTTGGTGGTATTTAATCCCTGCTGGGATTTTTATTGTTTACTAAAAAAAAAAAAAAAAAAAAAAACACAACATTTTCGAGAGAGTTTTTCTTCAGTAAATTTATGTCAGTAAATTTGTAAATAAGATGTGTGCTGATGAGGCTGCACTGATGGGTATTGATTAGATGGCACTGATGAGGAGGCACTAATATGCTGCACTTATGGGCACTGATAGGTGGCACTGACAAGCACTGATAGGTGGCACTTATGGTGGCACTAATGGGCACTGATAGGTGGCACTGGTGGGCACTGATAGACGGCACAGATAGGTTGCTCTGATGGGCACTAATAGGCAGCACTGATGGGCATTGATGGGTGGCACTAATGGGAGGCACTGATGGGCATCACTGATGAGCAGGCACTGATGGGCACTGAAAGGCAGCACTGACTGGCATAACTAATGGGCACTGATTGGTGGCACTGATGGGCACTGATTGGTGGCACTGATTGGGCGCTGCTGGTGATTTACTGTAATAAGGTCACTGGTGATCAGTGCCCTGGTTACCTGTCTTGGTGTCCCCTGTGAGGAGATGCTGCTGATTGGCTCTCCTTGCCACACACTCTGTCAGTGTGAAGTGATGAGAGCTGATTACCGGCACTTCTGCATTTGCATGTGACACAGCAAATCACATGGTTAAAGAGCCACGTCATCGGCGAGGCCATGATCATCATGCTGCGCTTCCCCGTGGGCGCGCAAGTGCGGCTTTTCTGGGGTGATGTCATATGACATCCACCCAGAACGAAAGAAGCTCCTCTGTCATTTGATGGCGGATGGGTGGCAAGTGGTTAAGCATTACAAAAAGGTTTGAATATGCAACTGATTAAGTCATGGTCATACAAAATCATAAAGCAACAAGTTCCCACACACTATACGTTTCACATCAGTGAGGTCTTCATTCTCAACAAAATTGCTATTTATACTGTAAATTTTGAGAAGCATACTGGATCATTTTCTTTGAAAATAAGAAGTTCAACTTTAAGTTGAAATAATATCAATGTCAATCAACCGTGCTACAGTTTGCAAAGCTTCTGTTGGAATGTCACTTTGATCTGCCTAAAAAGTTTGAGGTCTAGTTTGAGGTCATTTTTTGTTCCAGACTGGTTGTCACCTGATCAATAACTACATAGAAAGTCTGATATTAAAACTATTTAAACACTTGCCTACTGTGCACTTTCATCCCCTGCCTGACCAGGCCAATTTTCGGCTTTCGGCTATAGCGTGGTAAGGAACTTGTTAAGGGAGCTAAAAGGGGCTTCATCCTTTGACAATCCTGCAGGCTTTTGTTTTCCTGGTGAGCCTTGTATGTGGTAAATGGCTGTCAATTGTAAAATTAACAGAATATTTATTGATTATAGATAATGATATAATTCCATCAATTTACACAGCACTTTAAATACATTATACGTTCACATCAGTTTCTTCTATTTCTGAAAGCATTATTAATTTATAGTATTTCAAACCTGCAAAGAACTTTTGCACAGGACAATGAGGTTGATTTACTTACATTGCAGAGAGCAAAATCTGGTGCAGCTACTGTATGCATAGAAACCAATCAGCTTACAGATTTTATTGTCAAAGCTGCTGAAGTAAAAAGTTGATTGGCTACTTTGCAGAGCTGTACCAGATTTTGCACTCTCCAGTTTTAGTAATTCAACCCCAATATGTTCTCTGCAGACATATATACATTTGCCAATGCCTAATGTGCAGATTGCTTATGTTTTCTGACACATTCATGTACATACAGTATACTTTTGTACATGAACATGAAAAAGACAGAAGGCATGTGGGCCTAGCTCACTATCCTCAAACAAAGGTTTTTCTTGTTAAAGGGTTTTATTGAGTTTAAAGGCATACAATAAACCATAATACACAGTAGAAAACCATGAAGTCTAATAACTTAGTATTATACAGCCTGAGAGAGCATAGGCTCTTGCACAGCATGACAACATACCGGAGAGTTATCGGATAATTCAGAGAAAGTCAGAAACTAAACTTACACAATTGCATGTATTGATATAGGTAACACAAGCTCTCCCAACACCCCACTGGGATCATCACTGTGTCGTAATGGAGAGGTTACGAAACGCACCATTAAACTAAATGTCTAGTTATACCTTCGGGATGTTCTTGTAAAAATCAATACTGCATCTTTGGTTTAATTACGGTGCATTACCTAATCTACACTTCTAATTTCCAGGTGAGGAAAGGAAAAGGATAGGGATAGAATAGATGAAAAATAGGAAAAAGAAGGGAGGGGTGATGAGAGTCTGCAAGCCCGGTCTCACTGAAGCTTCCGAAGCTTAGGTACTAGATTGGATGATGGTTGCCCAGTCACCATGGCTGAAGGACTGCCAAGTTAAACGTGGCTGGTAGACAGTGCTTTATCCAAGGGGACCATATAGGCTAAAATTTGGCTTCTTGCTCCTTATCAAGGGCTTCTATTTTGGCGTGTATCATAAAATTGGTTGTTCTGTGCTTGGCTTCAGCAAAAGATAGGGAAGGGGTTTTCCATGCTTTAGCAATGGTTTGTTTCGTGGCTGTGAGTAGATGCTGAAGAAGTTTGAATTGGTTGCGGTAAAGAGATTCTGGTTTGATATTAAGTAAGGCCACAGCAGGGTCTGGAACTATTTGAGTTTCAAGCATGTTGGATGCTAATTGGAAAGTCTCCGCCCACAGTTTACTTACAATAGGACAAGACCACCATATGTGAAGGTGAGTGCATGGGTCAGGACACTGAGGACAGCCTCTAAAGCAATGTGGCGAATAATTTGGGGCATACTTGGAAATACGTGCAGGGACCAGGTACCACCTGGTTAAGACTTTATAGTTAGTTTCCACAGCTAACGTGCTGGGGGATGAGGTTTTTGTGTGTGACCAGATTTCATTCCAGTCTGCTTGATCTAGTGATCTGCCTAAGTCTTCTTCCCATTTCAAGGCATAGCGAGGCTTACTTGAATTGGGCTGGGATGACAGTTGGGTATATAATAGGGATATCAAACCTTTTGTGTGTGGATCCTTTTTGTATATGGTTTCAAAGGTTGATAGGTGAGTGAGGGGGGCATTGTCTCTAATCCAAGGTAGGTAAACATTTTTGATTTGTAAATATCTGAAGAGTTCAGATGAGGGCAAGTCGAATGCTTCTCTAAGTGAGGGGAACGGGAGAAAGGTTGATTGGGTAACTAAGTGTCTTAAAATGCCCTGAGAGGACCAATTGTGGAATGCTGAGAGAGGTTCAAAGGCTGGGCAGAAGGAGGGATTCTTCATGAAGGACAGAAGGGGATTAAGTGGGGATTGTAGTTTATGTTTTATTCTTACTCCGTCTCATATGGACAGAAAGTGTTTAACCACTTGAATACAGGACGTTTATACCCCCTTCCTGCCCAGACCAATTTTCAGCTTTCAGCGCTCTCACACTTTGAATCTCAATTACTCTCTCATGCTACACTGCACCCAAACAAAATTTGTGTCATTTTTTTCACACAAATAGAGCTTTCTTTTGGTGGTATTTAAGAAGCTCTGGGTTTTTTATTTTTTGCGATATAATTGAAAAAAGTGCGAAAATTTTGAAAAAAAAACAATTTTTTTTAGTTTCTGTGATAAAATTTTGCAAATAAGTAATTTTTGTCCATAAATTTTGGCCAAAACCTATACTGCTACCTATCTTTGGTAAAAATAACCCAAATTTGTGTATATTATTTGGTCTGTGTGAAAGTTATAGAGTCTACAAGCTATGGTGCAAATCATTGAAAATTGATCACACCTGATACACTGATGGCCTATCTCATTTCTTGAGGCCCTGAAATGTCAGAAAAGTACAAATACCCCCCAAATTACCCCTTTTTGAAAAGTAGACATTCCAAGGTATTTAGTAAGAGGCATGGCGAGTTTTTTGAAGTTGTACTTTTTTCCCACAATTCTTTGGAAAATTAAGAAATTATTAATTTTTTTTTTTTTTTGCACCCATTAAACCCCCCATAAACATGAAAAGACTGTAAAGTCCCGGAGTTCTTTACTCTATCCGGTAGTCACATAGTCCACACTAGTTAAAAGTTACTAAACGTGGTATCGAACATCTGAGATATTGAAAG
>BLSH010412621.1:346095-356369 GCA_018402905.1 Glandirana rugosa
GGGTCGGTGCGAGGTCACTACGGGTGCTCGACGCAACCCACGGTGAGACGACACTTGTGCCAAGGAGAAGGAGGAGGAGGAGGAGTAGTAGGAGCAGGAGGAGTAGGACGTCTTGACACGGGACCCAACTTTTAAAAAACGGACCGGATACGACTACGTCCTTGGGTGGAAGGTTCGGTGAACACTTACTGACCGGACTATTGGCACCTTTACTGGGGAGAAGGAGAAGGAGGACACGGTGTAGGAGAAGGTAGTAACAGGTTTCACAAAAAAGTTCCTCTGTATCTTCACCCTATCATTACGACTCTTGTCGCAGTAGCCGTGACCGGTACAACCACCTCATGAGCTTTGTGGCGTTATACCATGTGTCCAGAATGTACCTCCGGGTGAGCAACCACCTGTGTACCATATTGCGGTGTTTCGAGTACTCCACCAACATGGCCAGTGCCGATGACGCTGTTCTCAGCATTACTATCCCACTTCTATGTCTCCTTGAAAAAACACTTTGGACAATGATGGAAGAGGATGTGGCACAGGAGGAAGAGGAAGAGGGGTCATTTCCACGGTTATCAGGCCAGTCATTCACAAGTGGCTTGGAAGGTGGGTTCCTGCATCAGCATAGGCCAGGCAAAAAATTTTCAACCCAGGGCACAGTTCTGCAGGATGAGGAGGACGAGGATGATGAGGAGGAGGAGGAGGAAGAGGAACCGTGTTCACAGCAGAGTGGCACCCAACGCAGCTCGTGGGCATCACTGGAGCGTGGCTGGGGGGATACGGAGGACACAGATGATACACCTCCCACAGAGGACAGCTTGTTTTTGCCTCTGGACAGCCTGGCACACATGAGCGACTACATGCTGCAGTGCCTGCGCAATGACAGCCAAGTTGCCTACATTGTAACTTGTGCTGATTACTGGGTGGCCACCCTTCTGGATCCCTGTTACAAGGACAATGTACCGTCCTTAATTCCCTCACTGGAGCGTGATCGGAAGATGCGCTACTACAAGCGCATGCTAGTAGACGTGCTGCTGAGCACATTCCCAAATGACACCTGGGGCTCAGTGGAAGCACAAGGCGAAGGCAGAGGAGGAGGAGGAGGTCGTCAATGCAGCTCTGGCACCGCCAGCACCTCAGAAGGCAGGGTTAGCATGGATGAAGTGTGGAAAAGCTTTGTCAGCAGCACGCCACAACAAACAGCACCACCAGCTGATGGGCAACGTCTTAGCAGGAGGCAGCATTTCAGCAACATGGTGGAAAAGTATGTGTGCACGCCTACATGTACTGACTGATGGGTCTGCCCCATTCAACTTCTGGGTCTCCAAATTGGGCACATGGCCTGAGCTTGCTCTTTATGCCTTGGAGGTGCTGGCCTGCCCTGCAGCCAGTGTATTGTCTGAACGTTTGTTTAGCAGGGCAGGGGGCGTTATCACAGACAAGCGCAGCCGCCTGTCCACAGCCAACGTGGACAAGTTAACGTTTATTAAAATGAACCAGGCATGGATCCCACAAGACTTATCTGTACCTTGTGCAGAATAGACATTTATACCAGCCTCACACAGCCATTAAGTCAGTGGTTCTCAATTCCGGTCCTCAGGACCCACCAACAGGCCAGATTTTAAGTATTACCTTGGGGAGATTCAGATTAGAATACTGCAATCACTGAGCAGCAAATGATATCACCTGTGATGTATTTCAGTTATCCTGCAAACCTGGCCTGTTAGTGGGTCCCGAGGACCAGAGTTGAGAACCACTGACTTAAGTGAACTTATTCTATGTTTTTATTAGAATTTGTAACAGGAGAAACATGAAAAATAAACCATGGTACATTTTATATGGAAAAAGTGAAACCGTGCTAGAACATCTCTGGGTTTGTCTTCAGATAGTGATCTTTTTTTTTTTTTAATCTGTCTCAATATTTTGGGGGCTGCCCCATTTAAAAAAAAAAACCCAAACAAAAAAACAGTGTTGGCTGCCTCCTTCTCCTTCACCGCCACTTCCACCTACACCGCCACGGTCACCGCCTCCTCAACCTCCTACTCCACATCCACCTCCTCCTCCATTTTTTATTTTTTTTATGTGATTTTAAGTTATTTACCTATCCACATTTGTTTGCAGGACACTTGTCCTACTCTTACCCCCATTTTGCTTCCTTTCCAGGACTTTTTTAGAGCCATTTTAGTACCCAAAAGTTCGGATCACCATTGACTTCAATGGGGTTCAGAGTTCGGGGTCAAGTTCAGGTCAAGTTCAGGGCCGAACTCAAACTTTTTTGCAAAGTTCGGCCGAACCCGAACATCCAGGTGACCGCTCAACTCTACTGATGTTCTTTTGTTTTTGGGGCAGTTAGCCCACTTCCCCTCCACGTTTGTTTCATATACAAGGACAAGACAAAGTGCTAACATGTTCCTACATCTTAGATATTAGCTGCTGTTCACAGCTCATATATTGCCTGGATTTTAAATTGATTACATTTTGTAATGGTTGGACATCTTCAAACTATGTCTCTAGGTGCATCACCCTAAACGGTTAGGCATTTTCACCCTCAGGCCACAGCCAACTTAAGCTGGTTTACGGGGCCCTAAGGCCGGAGCGTTATCACATGCTCCTCCCCCCACTGAGTACCCAAGAAAGCTTTCTCGGTTTCCGACGGGACTACAACTCAAGATTGGGTTGCACTTTTCATGCCCTCCGCTATAGGGGGAAAGAGCCAGCTCCGGTCTTGCTCCCAGGGCTTCCTGGTCCTGAACGGGCCAGGAACCCCTCTTCATTTAGGAAATGTGATGTCATGTTCCTTCCTCAAATCCAAATCTTCTAACACCCTGAACTGTCTGCACACCTCTCTCCATATCTATTCTCTTTCACTTCTCTCCTTCACTTTTGACTATCTCCTGTTTTTTTTCAGATGCCTGAGTGGAACGACATGCCTTCCTGGCTGGTTTTGGAGGTCCTTTGGCTTCCCATGCAGGGCTTCCTGGTATCTTCCCATGCTGGCAGGGTAAGTCCCCCCCTCATGTCCATGGCTGACTCACACCAGTCCAAAACATTAATTAAGGTGGCATCCCACAATACACAAGGTCTCAATTCTCCCGTCAAAAGGAGAAAGGCGTTTCAGCACCATCACTCCCTGGGCATTGAGGTGGTTTTGGTCCAGGAAACACTCTTTCCGATCAATTACAACCCCTCCTTTCTACACAATAAGTTCTTGACCTTCTACATGGCAAATGTTGAATGCAAGAAAAGAGGGGTAGCAATACCTTTTTCTAAAAATCTACCCTTTACTCACCTGCTCACCGTTAGGGACAAAGAGGGACGATTCAATCTGGTTAAAGGTTTAGTGAATGGCGATACTTACACTTTCATTTCGTATTACGCTCCCAATCGAGGCCAAACAACATTATTCTCGAACTTAGTTTGAACAGCCACATTTGGAGGGGATGATAATCCTGGGGGGGACTCGAACATCGCAATTGATAACATGCAGGATAAATCAGTGGAAAATAGACCACGCTCGAAAAAGCCCCCTAAGCATAGCACCAAAGTGGCATGCATATACAACTTCCTAGGTTGATAGACACTTGGAGAGAGCTGAATCCTCGCTCCAAGGATTACACCCATTTTTTGGCCCCACACAGCACCTATTCAAGAATTGACCATGTATTCGTGCCCTCCACAGAGATCCACTGGGTAGTAAAGGCTTCAATCCTCGACATAGCATTGTCCGACCACTCAATGGCCTTGGTATCTATCTCATGTTCCCCCATTCTGCGAGGACCTCGGTCATGGAGGCTTAATGAACCACTCCTAAGTGACCCTGTTAGGGTCACCATGTTTGAGAAAAATCTTAAAGAATATTTCTCACTCAACGATAAGGCAGACATATCGCCAGGACCTCTGTGGGAAGAGCACAAAGTGGTCATGAGGGGGCGGTTTATCCAGGTAGGAACCCAATTGAAAAAAGGGCGCCTTCTAAAAATATCTAGACTGGAGCTGGAATTTCAGCAGTTAAGAAGAGCCCACAAACTATACCCCACGAGAGAATCCCTCACAAAACCTGACACGACCAAGCTGGCGCTTAAATTGCAGCTAACCAGCACGGCAGAAAAACACGTCTGCTGGATGCTGGGATAACTATACTGTACCAAGCACCAAATAGGTACCAGTCTCGCATCTAAATTAACCTATAAATTCAAATTGTCAGCCATCCCCAGAATCAAATCCTGGGAGGGAACTCTCACCCAAAACCCCAAAAAAATTCTCAAAACTTTTGAGTAGTTTTTCACCAAGCTTAATACCAAAGATGTAATAGATCTTACTCAATGGCTAGAGTCCTTCCTGAGGGAAATCCCCCTTCCTCAACTCAGAAATCATCACCAAGCTTTTCTAGAGGAGCCTGTTTCAGAAAGCGAAATCGCGCAAGTAATCAAAGACCTTAAGAATGGCTCCACCCCCGGGCCAGATGGTTTTTCAAACCTGTATTATAAAAAATTTGGCTCAACTCTATCGCCCTTCTTGGCCAGATACATTAATTCTTTAAGAAATGGACAAGGTCTGGACCCTTCCTCTAACCTAGCTTTCATCTCAGTGACCCCCAAACCAGGTAAGGATCACAGTGAAGTAGGAAACTACAGACCCATCTCCTTGATCAATAATGATATCAAAATCATGACCAAAATTTATGCTAACCGCCTGGAATCATTCATAGATAGGTACATTGATAAAGACCAGGTGGGTTTCATCCCAGGTAGGCAGGGTCCAGACCAGGTCAGAAGAGCTATAGACTTGATTTCTCTGATGAAATCGGGCTGGGGGGGGACCCACAGGAAGGCCTCATTCTTTCAATCGATCTCCACAAAGCATTCAATACAGTTTCATGGCAATACCTCTTCACACTGCTAGGACGTTGGGGTTTTGACCCTAAATTTTTAGGAGTCCTAGAAGCACTGTATTCCAAGCCATATGCATGAATTAGGTTCCAGGGGCATTACTCTGACACCTTCCCTATACGGCAAGGAACGCGGCAGGGGTGCCCGCTCTCCCCATTGCTATTCGCCATTGTGATAGAAACTTTGGCCATAGCAATCAGGGAGAACCCGGACATCCAAGGTGTGAGATGCAGCCAGAATATACATAAATGTGCCTTATTTGCCGACAATGTTCTCCTTTTCATTACTGCCCCACTTATCTCTACTCCCAACCTACTCCGGTTACTAACAGATTTCGGCCAGGTATCAGGCTCAATATGTTTAAATCTGGGGCATTGAATATCTCCACTCTTTCATCCATAATTGATAATCTCAAGAGACACTTCCCCTTCTCCTGGGAGGATAACTCCATCCCATACCTAGGCATTAACATCCCCACCTCAATTGACCAAATCTATAATGCCAATTTCCCCCCTCTTTTTAAAAAAACTAGCAAAGGATCTCTCTCTGGTCTAAACAGAATCTTTCCTGGATAGGCAGAGTAAATGCTGTGAAGTTGACCCTGCTTCCCCGGATACTATACTTTTTTGGCGCTCTCCCTATTCATGTACCAAAAAGCAAACTGGCAAATCTACTAGCCGCAATTTTGCAATTTATCTGGGGCAAGAAAGGTCATAATTTTTCTAATAATATTCTTTTCAGGCCCAAACGGAAAGGAGGCCTTGGGGTACCGAACCTTTGGTGGTACTACCAAGTGGCTCAGTTGGCCCAAATTTCCATTATCCATTCCAAATATGAGAAACCAGACTGGACATTGGTTGAAAGACAAGCCATCCCCCACCACACCTTGGACTATCTTCTTTGGTGTAAGCCCAGGTCCAGACCACCCATACTAGGCCCAACATTATCCCATTCTATGAGCCTAAGAGATAAAATACACAAACACTCTAGTTTAATTTCGCCTTGGCTCCCGCTATCTCATATTTTTCACAATCCCAAATTCCCTCCTGGGGAAAATGTGAAAGCCTTCCAATGGAGGGTAAACAAGGGGTTTTATAGAATTGGCCACTTTATCAACTCCTCTGGTCCCTTAACTCTCAGACATTGCATAAACACCCTAGAGATGCCACCTTCTGAGAAATTTCACTTTTCTCAACTACCACACTTTCTACACTCCATACCGACAAACAAACAAATTCCCCTTACAGTGACTTCATATGAACAATGGTGGTCAAAGCTTTCGGACATGAGGGAATGCATTTCCCTCATATATGCTGCTCTAGCAGAACTACAGGGAAAGGCCACTTATATGTCAAAGAGTGGGAAAGAGACCTGGACTTCGAATGTGACCTGGACTTATGGCATGAACATTTCTTCTGTTCGTTCAAAGGGATCCACAATACCTCTTTGGTGGAAGCTAACCTGAAGGTAATGTTTAGATGGTACCTGTCAAGAAGGCCGTTGGCTTGATCCCCCTCAAGAGAGGCATACCTGAAGATTCCTGCTTCTTTGGTGCCGTTTGCATGCGTCTGCGCGTGCATCTGCGCGCGTGTGCATGTGCGCGCATTCTGGCACCAGAAACAGTCATTTAAGCCTTGCTAATGCTCAGAGCGGGTGCTGTCTGATCTACAGCATGTACCCGTGTTTCCCTGTGCCTGATATCTGTTCCTGATCCGTTACCTTGTCCAGACCTTTCTGCTCTCTGCCTGCACCTGATCCCGGCTTGTTCCGACCATTCTTATTCCTGCTCCTCTGTACCTCGCTGCCAGCCCATTGCCTACCCTGCCACTCTTCTCCAGTGTCTGTGGCCATCTAGACCTCCGTAGCTTCCAGCTCCGCAAGTCTTCTCCAGCCTTTCTGGATTGCTACTTCCTGGCTGCATCTATTGCCCCGCAGGTCATCTCTATCTCCAGCAATCCTACGGACTTCCAGCTGGTGGACATTACCGGACTACCACAGGCACTCATACCTCCCCGTGCGCCTGCGGCTGCTGTTCCACTCCCAGCAGTCTCATGAACTGGGGTCGTAGAAGAGGACATCCCCTGCCGACATACTCATTACCTGGTATGTAACAGTACCTTTACCCTGCCCGCCTAGCTAGAATGTATGAATCATCGTACACCTTGTGGTTCAGAGGTTGTGATCACACAGGAATGCTGCTCCATACGTTATGGAAATGTCCACGCATTAGGAGATACTGGAATCAAATTTTCCAGCTCATTAGAAAGGTCACCAGAATCCCGGTAAAACAAGACCCATTAACGGCCCTCCTGAACCAGAAAATTCCTCATATTCACCAAAATACATAATCTGTGATCTGCTTGATTGTAGTTGGAGCTAAATTAACGAGCGCAAAAGCGTGGAAGACACAATCTGTCAACACACGACAAGCTATTAGGAAAATATCCTGAATCATGCTTCAGGAGAAAATATTCCATACGATACAGGACTCAATTAAAAAAATTGAAAAGATTTGGGAACCTTGGGCCTCTCACATGGGCATATCCCTATGAGAGAACTACAAGTACTTCACCCTGGCCAGTATTCTCCCAAATGGACATAAAAAGGTTCTTTGCACTCAGGCATCACTTTCCTTCACTATCTACTGCTTAACTCTACAAATCTCTACCTTTCTTCCTTTCTAATTCTTCCTCCTCACTTGAATTTTCCTCTACTCATTTCCATCCTATCGCCCTCGCTCAAATTTGACTTCCAATTCCATCAATCCTTTACCTCTTGATGGGCATGATCTCTCTATGGATTGGACTACTTTCTGCAAGGCCATGTCCACCATGTACTGTCTTCTAAGAGAGGGAAGGTCAGAATTATGCACACTAAGAAGTTATTTGTTTACAGTTGTTTTATGATAATGGTTACCCGGCGCTTCAACTTTAGTTTAAATCCCTCTGACTCTTGTGTCAGCCAAGACGGATAAGCAATCTTCTCCCTATTCTTGCCCGCTTCCTTGCCTCACCTCCTCAGAGGTGGAGGAGCTGGGCTAGAGTGATCCTGAAGCAGGAGGAGGGGGGGCCCTGCCGGGCCACAGTGTGTTCCCAAATGGGGTGGCCGGAACGGGGGGCTTGCCCCTTCTTACCTTCCCAATATGTTATGTATATGCATTTCAATTGTCTTGTTTTATTATTGTAAGCTTGCTCCAGTCGGAAGTAATTTGTCAAATGTTTTCTTCTTTTTGGCACAATGGAAATCAATAAACATATTGAAACATAAAAAGGTTGAGGTGGGTAAACTTATTTACTGAGAGTAGAAAATGGTCACTTGCAGCTTGCCCACTTCTGCCACATGACACCCAGCTGTCCCACACAGAAAAATCAGCCAGCCAGCTCAGCACTTGTGCGGCAATGTTTTTATAGCAGATGGCTACAATGTGCTGGTGCTGCTAGGTGGATGCAGTGGTGAGATGGCATCACAACATTGATCCTTACACTGTGTAGCTACACAGGAAGCAGGAGCAGTGGACAAGGAAGTGGGTCATGTGTAAGTCGCATGATTCACATTGCAGGCAACTATCAATCATTACCATCTCCATAGTACTGAAGCAACACTAACTGACATTACTCGGGGATGGAACTGAGAATCTAGGACTCTCATACCCAGAGTCAGCCACAGACAAGAAAATTGACAGCCTGTCAAAACTAGCCCCCACTCGTATGTTATAGTATGTTTTTTCTCTGCATACTCCGGCTCACAAGAAGATTCACTGGAGGACCAGTCAAAACTTGCTTATATTTATCTTCCCTCCACACAAAAGTACAGAGAAGAAGCCATGTACATGCTGCAGGTTGGAGTCTTTACTGGGATAAGAATTCTCTCTAATTTCAGGTAAGGGCAATTGATTCCTGGGTGGCCAAATTTCAGTAAGACACTGTATTGGCCCAGTGCTGGGCACACACACACACACAAACACACACACATACTGTATCTTAAAGTACTGGGTATGCTGCTTCATTTCCATTGATGAGTGAAAATTTGAAAGGAATGTGGGTATAAGGAGGGCCTGTGAAGCCTGGCAATAATCATTTATGATTTCTTTCTAAAAAGAAAGATTTATAAGATCTCTGAGCTTACCTAATTTAAAGTTAAAGGAAAACTGGTGAGAAAACCACGGCAGCTTGCATTCTGCAGCTGCTAGTTGCTAACTCTCTTACTTCAGGACTTTAAATGGCTGATCCATCCATTTACTGGGGCAGTGACTCCTAAAATATGTAAGCCAGTAGGTAAGCATAGTAGCCAGGCAACTAGCATTTTTACAAGAGAGTCAGGATTGCAGCTTTGTATTTCTCTCTTGATAGGTTTGCTTTAATCAAACGCCACAATATTGAAGCACAGTTTATTTATAAAGCTTATATCACACCTGGAAAAAATAATCATCATAAAAACTAAATAAAAACATATAAAATGCATTACTGCATTATTTGTGTATATACTGCACATACATTCTGTATTTCTATTACCAAAAGCATCTAAAATAACATTTATTTTAATGTTAATAACCCTTAGATTTCATCTAAGCATTTCCAATTATTATGTCACATGAGTTCCTAACTAAACAATCCATTTCAATTATATCCACTTAGGTGCATGTTCACACTACATGGTTACCACTGTAAATGTTGCTCATCTGACAGATTAAATATAAAACAAGCTCGGCCATGTGTGGCCAAAATTAGAGACAAGGTAGGAAAATATAAAAGCAACACATTGATTGATGGGAGGATTTTGTTTTGGTGGTTCTTGCTAAAAACATGTATTGATTTCTGCTTTAATACCTTGATTTGATTCCAACCCTGGTCCAAAATTCCACTCTACATCAAATTCACATTCCCAAATTACTCATATCTTGTTTACCTGTAAAGGTAGTCTTGCTACCTAGAGAACAATTTATTACAATAAGCAAGGCTCACTTAGTTCCTTACTTTCTTCCTAATGTGTGGTGTAGAATTAAAGGTAAAGTGGTTAACCACTTCCCGCCCGGCGCATTGACAAATGACGTCCGGGCGGGGGGTTCATTATCCTGACTGGACGTCTATTGACGTCCTCAGGATAATGCGCGATCGCGCGCCCCTGGGGGCGCGCATCGCGGCGATCGGTGGTGCCGTGGGTCAGTCTGACCCACCGCACTACCGACCGAGGTAAAAGGCTTCGATCCGAAGCCTTTTACCATGTGATCAGCCGTGACCAATCACGGCTGATCACAGTGTAAATAGGAAGAGCCGTTGATCGGCTTTTCCTCTGCTCAGGTCTGCAGACCTGAGCAGCTGAGAGCCGATCGGCTGCTCTTCTGACAGGGGGGGGCTGCGCTGAACGTTTATCAGCGCAGCCCCCCTCAGGATC
>BLSH010412621.1:402357-419529 GCA_018402905.1 Glandirana rugosa
TTTTTTTTTTCTAGTGATAGACGTCTGTTTGGGTCTCTACAAAATCGTGCCCAAGTGAAAAAGGTATATTTTACATGGTACAAAATAAAAAGTACAAAGAGGACAATGTTTAAGGTTATTTCTGAATACAAGATATTTTATTTTTTTTTCTTATTCAAGTGAATTCATATGGTTACCGACACACTCCGTTCATGTTTACAGATAAGACGTGTTCCATGTCTGTTCAGAACACCCTAGGTACGGACCAAGTAAAATTATTTACAATCGAACAGGTGCAACCGACACCTGTGGGAGGTGCTGGCCTGCCCTGCAGCCAGTGTATTGTCTGAACGTGTGTTTAGCACGGCAGGGGGCATTATCACAGACAAGCGCAGCCGCGTGTCCACAGCCAACGTGGACAAGCTAACATTTATTAAAATGAACCAGGCATGGATCCCACAAGACTTGTCTGTACCTTGTGCAGAATAGACATTTGTACTTGCCTCACACAGCCATTGGTATACTTAAGTGAACTTATTCTTTTTTTTTATTTTATAGAACATAAGTCTTTATTGGAATTTGTAACAGGAGAAACATGAAAAATAAAACATGGTACATTTTATATGGAAAAAGTGAACCCGTGCTAAAACATCTCTGGGTTTGTCTGCAGATAGTGATCTTTTTTTTTTTAATATGTCTCAATATTTTGGGGGCTACCACAATTAGAAAAAAAAAAAACAAACAAACAAAAAACAGTGTTGGCTACCTCCTTCTCCTCCACCGCCACTTCCACCTACACCGCCATGGTCACCGCCTCCTCAACCTCCTACTCCACATCCACCTCCTCCTCCATTTTTTTTTTTTTATGTTATTTTAAATTATTTGCCTATCCACATTTGTTTGCAGGACACTTGCCTTACTCTTACCCCCATTTTGCTTCCTTTTGCAGCCCTCTAGCCCTTTCTAGGACTTTTTTAGAGCCATTTAGGGCCCAAAAGTTTGGGTCACCATTGACTTCAATGGCATTCGGGGTCAAGCTCGGGTCAAGTTCGGGGCCGAACTCAAACTTTTTCGCGAAGTTCGGCCGAACCTGCCGAATCGGAACATCCAGTTGTCCACTCAACTCTACTGAAAATATGTTAAATTGGATTAAAGCACTTTACTCAAACCCCAAAGCAAAAATCAAAATCAATAACGTATACTCATAACCCCTTAGAATAGGTTATGGAACCAGACAAGGATGCCCCTTATCACCTCTGTTATTTATCTTATCGTTAGAACCTTTGATTAGAACTATAAATTTAGAAAATGCAATTCACGGCTTCCAAATTAAAAATAAAGAATATAAAGTAGCAGCATATGCAGACGACTTCCTATTTTTCCTTACACAGCCTCATATATCCATTCCAAATTTGAATAAGATATTTAAGACTTTTAACTACATAGCAAACTCCAAAATATATTTTAGTAAATCAGAAGCCCTAGACCTCTCATTGAAACCAGAGCGGCTACGGCTTGCAAAAGAAAATTGTCCATACAAATGGGAATCCAAATCTCTACAATACTTAGGAATTAAATTGACCCCAAACACCAATTCAATCTATGAAACAAACTTCCTTCCTTTGATTAGAAATATAGAATCAGATCTTAAGAAATGGCCCAAAAAACAGTTTTCCTGGTTCGGTAGAGCCTCAATTTTAAAGATGACCATCCTACCCAGACTATTGTACTACTTCAGCACACTCCCTATCAAAATCCCTAACACTTTCTTCAAAACTCTTAACAAATTCCAAAGGCAGTTTCTCTGGAAAACCTAGACTTAGCCTTAAACTTCTAACACTTCCCAAAAACATAGGAGGAATGGGTCTGCCTGATTTCCAAAAAGCCACACATATCACAAGAATTATAGATTGACACTGCCACACAAAAGATAAGGAATGGATTGAAATAGAAACAGAATGTAGTACTTTGAATCCCCAATACCTACCTTTGGCCTTAACACCCAACCAAAATAAGTGTATAGGATCTCACCCACTGATCAGCACCACCCTTGAAATTTTTCACAAATTAGCTAAAAAATCGATCCTAGCCTCCTACCCAGGACCTCTTATTCCGGTACCTAACCACCCCTACTTGCCACAAAAGCCACACACACCTGGAAGAGATATGCTTTTAGCTCATCAATGTTTCCACAGAAATAAATGTAAGTAATTTCAAGCTCTCAAAGAAAGGTTGAACGGACCTCTCTCTGGCTACCGGGCGTATGTACAAATACATGGCCTCTTACAGAATAGTAAATACAAAAGCTACTTTAACAGACCTCTAACTCCTCTCGAAGACATTTGCTACAAAAAGATACCAATTCATAAATCAATCTCATTGTCTCATGCCTGGCTATCATCGATAGATTGTAAGACACCTGAGAAACTTAAAATCAAATAGGAGATTGAGTTAGACTCATCTCTTACAGAGTCACAGTGGGAGAGGGCCTGTATTTTCGCCCACAAATGTTCACTAAATACTAAAACTCAGGAGATATCATAAAAACTATTATCTCAATGGTACATCACACCACAGAGGGCCAGGGGGTGGTCCTTCACCAATTCTGAATTATGTTGAAGATGCGACTCTGAACTATGATCCTTCTTGCATATTTGGTGGTCATGCTTACAGATGCAAAAATACTGGCAACAAATCATCCACTGGATAAAACATCACTGACACTATGATTACTTTGGAAGCGAAAGCTTGCTTACTCCATATAAATCATTTCTCTATCAATTACAAAAATTCTCATACAAGACATTTACTGAATGTGGCAAAGAATCTTATCCCCCTCAATTGGAAATCAACCAAAATACCAACAATTGGCGAGTGGATTGATAAAGTGAGCACGACTTGGAAGAACTTAGTGCTATGAAAAAAGAAAATACAGCTAAATTCCATAAATTATGGAGAAACTGGTTTTTGTTCACTAATTCCGATACATTCTCTAAACTTGCTGATCATACTTAATGCATATAAAAAGTATACAAAGGTTAATTCCTATCTGTTTCTTGTAAAATATAACTTGGACTGGTTAATACTCTGATCTACTCTCACTCCCCGACATCTTTTCAGACCCTTCTCTTACCCCCTACTATACTAGTTTTCTCCCCATATCCCCCTTTTTTTCCTTTTCCTCCTACACTCATTTTCATTCAGCTTCTACTTTTCTTTATCCTTTATAGAAAAAAATTATCTCAGAAAATAACTAAGTCAAAACTGAATGTACTGTCTAAGTATTAACCAACTGAAATACTCCCACCTAATGTTGACAGTTATATAAGAATTTGGATTTTATAATGCTGTTCTCATCCATCATCTTATACAACCTTATTACTCGGGTATTGTTCAGACATTACTTTTGTATAAAATGAATTCTATATTGTAACTTGTTTACTTTTCAATAAAAATCTGATTGTGAAAAAATAAAATCTCTATCTCTCATTCTTAAAAATACTCACAGGCAAGTGTACTCAGATCATATTTTATGTTACTATAAACTAGTCCTACATCAATACTAAACACAAGAACAAACAGGCTACTGGATTGGGATTCACTGAAATTGAGAGACACTGAAATTGTCATTGGGCACACTGGCTCTGGTTCAGCAGCACTCTCCAAAACAAAACAGGGACCACTCTCAGGTAAAAGGGAAAGAACCCAGAGTAAAGAATCCACACAAATACAATTCAATGAAAGTGTTAACGTTTCAAGAGTCAAATATAATTTAATGAAAAAATTGATTAATAGCAGAATAAATCCAATGTGTTTTGGGGGCCAAACACACTTCCCCTTCATCAGGGCTTAAGGATTCTACTGTGCTTAAAAAGACTTAGGTGAGCAGATACCAAATTAAACTTGGCTGTGATTTACTGTAGCACTTAATTACTATACAGTGGTTCACAATTTCCCTTCTCTACAGCTTACACACCATGCCCCCAAGCATAATTATTCTGTTACCTGCAGATTTGCAATTACATACAATCCATCCTAAAGCACCAGGGTGGCCAGGTGTAACTATTTAAGGGAGAAAGTCAAGAGTAGATGAAGGGTTACACCCCAAATGTGAACTGTTAAGCACTGCCCTAAGAATATGTAAGATGAGGGCACTGATGTATAGATATGCTAGATTGAAGCACTGCTCTAAGGATATGCACAATTGAATCACTGCTTTAATCATTGCTCCAGTCTTGTATTTCTGTAGAGTTGTGCTCAATGCTTGCATATCTTTGAAGCTGTGTTCCATTCTTGCATATCTTGGAGTTGTGCTCCAATCTTACACATTACTAGACCAGTGTTCCATTCTTGCACATCTGTAGAGCATTGCTGCAATCTTGTTTACATTTGGAGCAGTACCACAGTCTGGTATGCCTTTAAAGCATTGCTCCAATCTTGCCTATCTTTAGAGGATTGCTCCAATCTTGCATATCCTTAAAGAAGTGCTCTAATTGTATGTATATTTAGAGCAATAGAAGCAGGGAGGAGAGGTGCAAATGAAAAGGATGTAATAGAAGCAGGCCTGGGAAGGAGAGGTACAGAGGAATGTGAAAAACAGCAGAGAATGTGGCAGTATAATCAGAGCTGAGGAGAGCTAAGATGTAGAAGGACATGCACTACTAAGCAGAATGAAATGGAAAGACACAGCAGAAATGACATATCCTATGAGGAAGGAGACCTTACTGTAATAGCATAAGTGGCTTGTGTCTGGAGTGAAAATAAGAAGTATATGTGAGAGCATGTGACATTTGACCCACGTATAGAAGTAAAATGACTAAGGAATTTGAATGCGGGTGTATTTCTTTAAGAATATTTTATTAATAATTTCCATATGGTTCAAAGCAAAAAAAATAAATGGGATTAGGTATTGTAACAAGACAGTTCATCATCAGTTTGAGAAGAGAGACTATACAATATTACTTTTACTGAGGTGTGATATATGGCTTTCAACACCCTCAAGGTCAAAAGTTTTGCATGGTTTTATGAGCAAGAGAAGGGGAAACAGATGTGGGTAGAACTAAATTTCATAATGCTAGAGAAACCTCATGCCATACAGTGCTTCAGACAGTGTTCTGTGTTAAAATGTAGTTAACAATATGTAGAGGTTGCCTGTCCATTAGTCTTTCCAACATGTTAGTTAAATCAACCCTTGCATACTACTTAGTCTATTTAAAAGTCAACATTAGTTGCAGGAATTTGGTTGGGTCCATTGTGGCTTCAATAAACTTTTTCATCTTTTGGAGAAGGTTTAGGGTGTTTGGATGTATTAAGTTCTGTGTTCATTTTTTTCTCTGTATAACAGCTGTCTTGCAGCATTTCTTATACTTTGCATTTTTGGAGGCAGGTTTGGCATAGGATATAGGATGTGCAGTGGCTGAGTTCTAAATAAGGAGGAGAAGGTTGTGGAGGAGTTACAATAAGAATGAGGGGGTGTGCTCTAAAATTAACTGAAAACTATGCATTGAATTGCATTGCAGACAGCATCACCCTATGACACCTACTAGTGGCGGCTGGTGAAATTTTAGGATAGGGGGGCCCAGACCCCACCCTTAATTTTTGACCCCTCACACTTCTCATAAGCCCCACCCCTTGTACTTTCCACCCATTGTGTCAGGAGTATAATGCCCAGCATCCCCAGATAGGTTATACAGCATCACAGATAGGGTATACAGCATCACCAGACAGGGATATACAGAGTCACCAGATAGGAGTATACAGAACCCCAGATAGAAGTATACAGAGCCCCAAATAGGAGTATACAGAACCCCAGATAGGAGTATACAGAGCCACCAGATAGGAGTATACAGAGCCCCAGATAGGAGTATACAGAGCCACCAGATAGGAGTATACAGAGCCCCAGATAGCAGTATACAGAGCCCCAGATAGGAGTATACAGAGCCCCAAATAGGAGTATGCAGAGCCCCAGATAGGAGTATTCAGAGTCCCAGATAGGAGTATAAAGAGCCACCAGATAGGAGTATACAGAGCCGCAGATAGCAGTATACAGAGACCCAGATAGCAGTATACAGAGCCACAGATAGGCGTATACAGAGCCCCCAGATAGGAGTATACAGAGCCCCAGATAGCAGAATACAGAGCCCCAGATAGCAGTATACAGAGCCCCAAAAAGGAGTACACTGCGCTACCCCCTCCACCCCCCCCCCCCCGCGTGCTGCAAACATCACTGACAGCATGCACCCCCATCCCAGAGATCTGGCACTTACTGTGTGGACTTTGTAGAGGATCCACTTGTTTCCTCCATAGCAGTGGTGACGGCGGTTTGTGGAGAGGGCGGATGGAGGTGTCCGCTCCTCATGTTCCCCTTCCCCTTGCCAAAGCGCCTAGGCATCCAATAGGATTGCCTGTCGCTTTGGCCAATCGGGAAACAGGTCTCACCGACCTGCCTCCTGATTGGCGGGGAGGCACTGCAGAATTAAAATAGTGAAAATTAATTCGCTATGGTCATACACCCCAATCCCCCCCTTTTTTGAAGCCTGTTAAAGCCTCAGGTTCTAGGCAGGTGCTTGAAAAAAACAATTCCTCCCACCCCCGCCATAGGAATCCATGTGCCCGGCATCCCGAAAGGGCCCGGGCACATGGATAGGAAAGCAGCGGCAGGGATGGGGGGGCAGCGCCCGAGCGCCCTTAGTGCCCCTGCCGCCTACAGTATATAGAAATAGTAATCTCTTGCCATACATAGTCTGTAGAAGGTAATTGAAAAAATGTATTTAACTTTATGATAGTTTATTGCATAGTGCTATTAAAGTGGAACTTTAATCTAACTTATACCATGAGCCAAACTTACATATCAACTTTAGTAAAGATTGCCAGAGAAAGTAAAACAATACTGTTTAAATCAGAACTACATAATAAAATAATCTGACTTGCTGTGTGTAAGGGTGCACACATCCAGTAAGGGTAAATCAGGACATATGGATAACTGAAAAAATATGTCTATTATTGAAAATGACACACATCCAATACCAGAACCTGTGACAATAAACAAGCAAGGTAGAAGTACCCCAGCAAATACCTTAACTAACTAACTAACTATTTACAAATAAGAGAAAACACATAAGAATACCGGCAGAGACAGGAGACAAGAGTAACAGGAGGTCAGCAGCAGCAGGAAGCAGGTCACAGGGGAACAGGACTCCGGATTAGGATCAAAATCAAAATACAAGAACAGATCAGACTCAGGCAGGAACATGGCTTGCAGAAACAACACTGAAGCCCTGAATCTCAGTGAAGGGTGGGCTTATATACTCCTAGCAGATCATGTCAGGTTCAGCCTGATAATTTGTAAGTCCATCAGCTGGGAGACACCCACTGGTGGCCACCAGAACTGCACCCTTTGGTGCTAAAAGCAACAGTACCACCTGCAGGTGAGCAAAATAACACAGATCCTGACAATACCCCCCCTTAAGGAGTGGCCTCTGAACACTACATTCTGTCATTGACCTGACAGTCCATGTGGGTGTGGAAACGTCCAGAAAAGTTTCCCCTCCCTGTCTGCGGACTCTTTTGCTCTTTTCGGGCCAGAGTCTTTTAACCTACTGGGAGACGTACTACCTGAGTCCGGTAATGGATCATACGCTCCACCCCCAGAATTCTGAGTCCGGTATCAAAAGTTAGCTGGACAGCAGGCATGAAAGCACTAGGAGAAGATAACACAAGGGCATCAGAGTCTGGCTGGGCATCAGGCGGGGACAATCAGTGGCAATTTGGACATCAGGCAGGAAAACAGCAGCAAGCTGTGAAACAGGTAGGAAAGCATCAACAGGCATCGGATCAGTAGGCACAGGCTCAACAGGCACTGGATCAGCGGGTTCAGAGTAATCAAGCACTGGAACAGCAGGTACAGGGTCATCAGGTACTGGATCAGCAGGCACTGGATCAGCGGGCACCAGGTCATCAGGCACAGGATCAGCAGGCACTAGTTCATCAGGCACTGGATCAGCAGGCACTGGGTCATTAGACTGGGCATTGGGCACTGGGTCATCAGGCACTGAATCAGTGGGTACTGGGTAATCAGGCACTGGATCAGCGGGCATCGGGTAATCAGGCACCCGATCAGCAGGCACTGGGTCATGAGGCACTGGATCAGCAGGCACTGGATCATCAGGCACTGGATCAATGAGCACTGAATCAGCGGGCATTGGGTCATCAGGCACTGGATCAGCGGGCATTGGGTAATCAGGCACCCGATCAGCAGGCACCGGGTCATGAGGCACTTGATTAGTGGGCACTGGGTCATCAGACTGGGTAGTAGGCACCGGGTCATCAGGTGCTGGATCAGTGTGTACCGGGTCATCAGGCACTGGATCATCAGGCACTGGATCAATGAGCACTGAATCAGCGGGCATTGGGTCATCAGACACTGGATCAGTGGACACCGAGTCCTCAGGCACTGTATCAACAGGCACTGGGTCATCAGGCACTAGATTGGTGGGCACTGGGTCATCAGGCACTGGATCAGTGGGCGTGGGTCATCAGGCACTGGATCAGCGGGCACCAGGTCATCAGGCACTGGATCAGTGTGCACTGGGTCATTAGGCACTGGATCAATGGGCACCGGGCCATCAGACTGGGCAGTAGGCACCGGATCATCAGGGACTGGATCAGCAGGCACTGGGTCATCAGGCACTGGATCAGTGGGCACTGGATCATTAGGCACTGGATCAGCAGGCACCGGGTCATCAAGCTGGGCATCGGGCACTGGGTCATCAAGCTGGGCAGTGGGCCATCCATCACCAGATCAGCAGACACCAGGTCATCAGGCTGGTCAGTGGGCAACGGGTCATCAGCGAGCACCGGATCATCAGGCTGGTCCACAGTTACCGGATTGGCAGACTGGGCATCAGGAACTGGATCATCAGGCTGGACATCAAGAACTGGATCATCAGACTGGGCATTGGGCGTCGGGTCATTAAGCTGGGTTTCGGGCACAGGAACAGCAGGCAGGAGATTGGGCACCGGAACAGCAGGCTGGGCAGCGGGCACCGGAACAGCAGGCTGGGCAGCGGGCACCGGATCAGCAAGCACCGGGTCATCAGCGAGTACCAGGTCATCAGGCTGGACAGCGGGCACTGGGTCATCAGGCTGGGCAGTAAGCAATGGGTCATCAGTCGCTGGATCAGTGGGCACTGGGTCATCAGGCACTGGATCAGCGGGAACCGGGTCATCAAGCTGGGCAGCAGGCACTGGAACATCAAGCTGGGCAGCAGGCACTGGGTCATCCATCACCAGAACAGCAGACACTGGGTCATCAGGGAGCACTGGATCATCAGGCTGGGCAGCAGTCACCAGGTCATCAGGCTTGGTAGAGGGCATTGGGTCATCAGGTTGGTCCGTGGTTACCAGATCGGCAGGCTGGGCATCAGGAACTGGATCATCAGGCTGAGCATTGTGTGTCATCAAGCTGGGTGTCAGGCACCGGAACAGCAGGCAGGACAGCAGGCACCGGAACAGCAGGCTGGATAGTGGGCCATGGAACAGCAGTCTGGGCAGCAGGCACAATAGCAGGTACTGGAACAGCAGACTGGTCAGCAGGCATGGCAGCGGGTAACAGAACAGCAGGCTGGGCAGCGGGTACCGGAACAGGAGGCTGGGCAGCAGGCACATCAGCGGGCACCGGAACAGCAGGCTGGGCAGCAGGCATGACAACAGGTACCAGAACAGCAGGCTGGGCAGCAGGCATGGCAGTGGACACTGAAACAGCAGGCTGGGCAGCAGGTACCAGAACAGTAGGCTGGGCAGCAGGCACGGCAACAAATACCAGAACAGCAGGCTGGGAAACAGGCAGGGCAGTGGGCACTAGAACAGCAGGCTGGGCAGTGGGTACCAGAACAGTAGGCTGGGCAGCAGGCATAGCAGCAGGCATCGGAACAGCAGACTGGGCATCAGAAACGGCACCACTAGGTAGGGAATCAGGAATGGGACCACCAGGCAGAGCATCAGGAACAGGATCAGTGAGGTCAATTTGGTTCACCTGCAAAGGGTCCATAGGGCCAGTAGTAGACTTTACAATATTCATAGGCTGACACATTGTGGCAAGTGTGATGGGAGGCCTGGCTGGAGCAAATAGTATGGTAACATGCTTGACTGAAGCAGATGGTGCCGTGGGAAACATGAACTGGAACCAATGGAACCATGGCAGGCTGGACTGCAGTAGCTGGTGCAGAGGCAAGAGAGGACAGAGGCAGAATGATAGAGGTTGGAAAGAAATCTTTTTAGACTTAGACACTGGTACCCTGCGAGTGGTTGCTGGTTTAAGAATATAATGTGCAACTGTTAGAGGAGTAATAGTAGTACTGAAAGAAGCAGGAGTAGTTACAGATGAGGTTCTCTGGGGAGTTGCTATGGACAACGGAGAGAGGGATCTCTGAACAGACTGGTAGCTAGGAGATGGGTGCATGTCAACTGGTATTAGGGAGGAAAGATCCAGCCAAGTTTGGAGCAAGGGCTGAACAAACTTCAATTCACAATCCTATCGTCTAGCTAAAGAGTGTACTGCTTAGCCTTACATGACACCTGGCGTACACTATATCCGTCCACTAAAGACTACATTTCCCCCCCCCCCCACACCATAAATATTCAAGGATAGATTATTTCTTCCTGTCCCAAAAAGACCTTCCCTACCTCAAACAGGCTACCATAGAGCCACTGTTTTTCTCCGACCATCACACGATCACAGTCACTCTTTCCTTCCCTGAATCAGAACAAATAACAAAAACCTGGCGACTGAACCCCTCTTTACTAAAAGATCCAGCCACGGATGATCTCTTAAAATCCCGGCTATAGTCATACTTTAGAGAAAAAAGCACTCCAGGACTTTCACCCACAGTCTTGTGGGAAGCACATAAATGTGTAATCCGAGGCAAACTAATAGCGATAGCTGCAAGAAATAAAAAGAACCAGCAGGAGGTGGTTAAAACGCTAATGAACAAAATTAAATGCCTGGAGGCTGCCCACAATCAATTGCCCTTGCGACCTTTCAGGACCTGACTCATACATGATCCTTACTTCGAGACGAATTAAGCACAAGGCGACAGTACGTCCTCCACCAAAAAGTGTTCTAAGCACACCGCAACAAGAGTTGCAGACTTCTGGCACAAACAGTACAGGCTTCCAAATCCTCGACCTTAATTCACCACATTTGAGATAACCAAGGCAACCTGCTTTCTAAAAATGAGCAAATAGCGACACAATTTGAACGTTATTATACGACTCTATATAACCTAGCGCCCGAACACAAAAGCCCTAACACCTTGAAATCTCGTTCGAAGGAAATTAAACATTTGTTATCCCAATTCAACACCAAACCAATTATGAACCAACAAGCCAAAGATATGGAATGTCCTCTAATGGCGGAAGAATTGCAGGCGGCCATAAAACAGACGAAAACAGGCAAGAGCCCGGGCCCACATGGCCTGTCCCTCCAATATTATAAAAGCTTCCTAGACATACTACTACCCGAAATGCTGAAAGCATTTAATACCCTAGCTAGTCCCACACCCGACACGGGAAGAATGCTAGAAGCCCATGTAGCAGTCATACCAAAAGATGGTAGAGATCCTACACTAGTATCCAACTACAGGCCCATATTGCTACTGAAAGTAGACATTAAGTTATATGCCAAAATGCTAGCCAACAGCCTTCTCATTACTCAGGATCAGGTGGGCTTTATCCCGGGCAGAGAAGCTAGGGACAATACCATATGCACATTGAACATACACCACTGGCTGAGCACGTCCAAGACTCCAGGGTTCTTCCTTTCCCTAGACGCAGAGAAGGCGTTCGACAGAGTGGCCTGGGATTATATGCAGGCAGTGCTGGAGGGTATTGGACTCCTACCCCGCATGCTTTCTCAGATTATGGCACTGTACTTTAACCCTACAGCGAGGGTGCATGCCAACAGCCACCTGACGAACGCCTTCTCCATCAATAACAGAACCTGTCAAGGATGTCCTTTGTCTCCCTTGATCTTCATTCTAACATTGGAACCTTTATTAAACAAACTAAGATCAAATCCTGATATCAAAGGTCTAACAATAGGCGGCAAAGAATACAAGGTTGCTGCATTTGCGGACGACATCCTCCTTTCCCTGAGAGCCCCTAGGACCTCCCTACCCAATCTACTGAAATATATGGAAGAATTTGGCCGTCTATCCTACCTAATAATTAATTACTCCAAATCTCACGCCCTAAATATTTCTCTACCTCCTCAAGAAGTCTGTCACGTACCTGGTGGTCGAGTCTGACTTATGCAGGGGATAACCTCTCTTACGGCCCTGGTTCACGAACCCCTGATAGTGGAGACAGGGAGCTCTGGAGCACAGGGGAGCACAAGAGCTGGACTTGGTCACTGGTGGTATGTGAAGGACCGCTGAAGCTCATGCTTGGTAGAAGCGTAGTGGTACAGTCCGGGTCTGCAACGTGCTGGCAAAGTGATACAGAAGGATGAGACAGGCAGATGGTCGGGGTGCAGGCAGGTTCGGCAATGTGCAGGCAGCAGAAGTACACAGGATCAGGCAGGAGAGGAGTCGTAGACAGGCCGAAGGTTGGGGCAGGCAGAAAGCAATCAAAGTCCAAAGACAGCCGGGGTCACAGATGCAGGAAGTCACTTCAGAGCAGACACGGGAACACAGGTCATGGTAACGCTGTAGAACGGACAGCACCTGCCTCCTGGTGCTGTCCTGCTTAAATGGCCACTATTGGCGCCATTAGCATGCGTGAACACGTGCACACGCACGCACGCAATGCCAGGAAGTCCCCTTTTTCCTAACATTGCCCCTCCCCCAAGGGGCAGCCTCCGGATGCCCAAATGGGCTCTCTTGGTCGGGTGTATTCTCCAGAAGGCTCTGACCAGTTCCTTGGCATGTAAGTTCTCTTCAGGATCCCAGGAGCTCTCCTCTGGTCCATAGCCTCTCCACTTCACCAAAAACTGAATGTTCCCACCTGTTTTCCTACAGTCGAGGATGACCTCAGCCTCGAATTCCTCCTCTCTGTCCACCAAGACCGGTTCTGGTGGGGCTGTGTTGCGCCCAGGGAAAAGGTTCTTGAGCAAGCAAGACCGGATGGATGTGGAGTGACGGAGGTAGCTCCAGCTCATAAGCCACTTGGTTAATTCTCCTCTTAATTGGGAAGGGTCCCATGAATTTTGGTCCCATCTTTTTAGAAGGGCAGGAGAGCCACAGGTTCTTTGTGGACAGCCAGACCAGTTTGAAGTATAAGTTCTCCCCGCGTTCCTTTGACGAAATTCCTTTTGCTGGACTCCTGAGTCTGGGCAATAGTCTCCTGAAGAAATCTGTTTTTCCTTTCCAAGAATTGTGTGACTTCCAGAGCCGTGGGTACGGCATTGTCTGTAGGTAGATCGGGCATAAAGGTGGGATGGTACCCAAGGTTTGCCCAAAATGGAGATTGCTTTGTAGCTGAATGAACTGAGTTATTGTAAGCAAACTCTGCGGTTGGCAGTAGGGAGATCCAGTCATCCTGAGCATAAGAAGAATAGCAATGGAGATACTGTTCGAGAGTCTGGTTGGTCCTCTGCATTTGCCCGTTAGACTGCCGGTGGTAGGCTGAGGAGAAAGCTAGGTCGATACCTAAAGAAGAGCATAGGGCCTTCCAAAAGCAGGACGTAAATTGCACCCCTCTATCTGACACAATGTTGCCAGGGATACCATGTAGTCGCACCACTTCTTTAATGAAGGCTTCCGCAGTATCAGCGGCTGTGGGAGTGCCCTTCATAGGTATGAAGTAGGCCATCTTTGTGAGACGGTCTACCACTACAAAAATGGTGTTGAATCCAGCAGAAGGTGTCAGCTCGACTATAAAGTCCATTGAGATTTGCGACCAAGGCCGTTCAGGAATGGGTAGCGGATTGAGTAGCCCCCACGCTTTAGACTTTTCTGTCTTGCTTGCGACACAGACTGGACAGGCCGCCACATAATTTTTACAGTTCTCTGCTAGACGGGGCCCCCAGAATGAGCGGGATAATAGCTCTGCCATCTTTACGCCCCCCAAAGTGCCCAGTCAACTTGAGATCATGGCAGAGGTTAAGGATGGTTGGACATAGCTCCTGTGGGATGTAGAGCCAGTCCTTGTACCACCACAGCCTATCTTTTGACATAAGTCCGGAATTTGGAGACATGGTGAGATCGGCAAGGGCTCGCCTGAGCCGTGTAAGGAAGTCTTCCTGTGTCAGTAGGAAACTGTGGGCCGACAAAATTGTATCTGGTGGGGAATGGTCTGCAGGGACATGAAACATGCAGGATAAAGCGTCTGGCTTAACATTTTTACCCCCCGGCCGATAGGTTAAATATAGATGGAACCTTTAGAAGAAGAGTGCCCATTGTGCCTGACGGGGTTTCAGTCTCTTTGCAGTCCGGAGGCACTCAAGGTTCTTGTGATCCGTGAATACTAGGATAGGGTGCGAGGCTCCTTCCAAAAGGTACTGCCACTCCTCCAAAGCAGCCTTTATTGCCAGCAGTTCCCTGTCACCCACGTCGTAGTTTCTTTCTGGTGATGAAAGTTTCCTGGAGAAGAAAGCGATGGGGTGGAGTGAGGCTTTTGGACCTTGCCTCTGTGAGAGGACTGCTCCTACTGCTGTTTCTGAAGCATCCACTTCAAGGATATAAGGCAGAGCAGGATCCGGATGCTTCAGGACGGGAGCTGAGGTGAACAAATTATTGAGCCTGGAAAAGGTTTCTTGGGCTTCAGGAGTCCATCGGAAGCATACATCCTGCTTGGTAAGCTGGGTTTTGGGGGAAATAACTGCTGAGAAGCCCTTAATAAATGTGTGGTAAACATTTGCAAAGCCCACAAAGCGCTGGACTCCTTTCTTGTCACTTGGGGCTGGCCAGTACAGAATAGCTGCCACTTTCTGTGGATCCATGGAGATGCCGGAGGTGGTGATGTAGAAACCCAGAAAGGCAATGTTGGTGCACTGAAAGGCACACTTTTCTGCCTTGGCATACAGGCCATGTTGTCGGAGGCAGGCGAGTACACTTTTCACATGCTGACGGTGCTCTTCCAGAGACGAGGAGAAAATTAGGATGTCGTCTAAATAAACAACTACGAATTGGTCCAAAAAGTCTCAAAAGATGTCGTTCACCAAGTGCTGGAATGTAGCGGGGGCATTACAAGGTATTCGAAGTGACCGAACTGGGTGCGAAATGCCTTTTTCCACTCATCCCCTTCCCGGATGCGGATTAGGTTGTAAGCCCCATGGAGGTCTAATTCGGTGAAAACGGTCGCTATTGAAAGTCTCTGAAAGAGTTCTGGAACTAAGGGCAGAGGATACCGGTTTTTGACGGTGATCCGATTAAGGTCCCTGTAATCTATACAGGGTCTTGGGGAGTGGTCCTTCTTCTCAACGAAGAAGATTCCCGCTCCTGCGGGTGAAGTGGAAGGTCTGATGAACCCCTTGGCCAAGTTTCGTCCAAGTATGCCTTGAGGGCAACCAGGTCTACTTCGGACAGGGGGAAGATTCACCCAAAGGGAACTTCAGTCCCGGGTAAGAGATCAATTGGGCAATCATAAGGTCTGTGTGCTGGGAGGACGTCAGCCCCCTTCTTGCTAAACACGTCCAGGAAGTCATGGTAGGGTGTTGGAACGAGCAGGCGGCTTTCCTGGTCACTGTCACCGAGCACAGATAAGGAAACTTCCCGGGGCTGTGACAGGCAGTGGTGGACACAGTAGGGGGAGCCAAAGCGGACCTCACGAGTTGCCCAATTAATGGTAGGGTTGCGAGCCCAGAGCCAGGGAAGGCCCAAGATGACCGGACAGAGTGGGGACGCGTCCAATCGAAGAAACTCCTGGTGATCCCCTTCAGTAGTGGCAAGCATAGGGATAGTCTCCTGGGTGACAGCAGACTGGTTAGCAGGAATGGCAGCGGGTAACAGAACAGCAGGCTGGGCAGTGGGTACCAGAACAGGAGGCTGGGCAGCAGGCACATCAGCGGGCACCGGAACAGCAGGCTGGGCAGCAGGCATGGCAGTGGGCACTGAAACAGCAGGCTGTGCAGCAGGTACCGGAACAGTAGGCTGGGCAGCAGACACGGCAACAAGTAAACAGACACAAGTCACGGTAATGCTGTAGAATGAACAGCACCCACCTCCTGGTGCTGTCCTGCTTAAATGGCCGCTATTGGCGCCATTAGCACAAAATGGCCAGGAAGTCCCCTTTTTCCTAACAAAGTCGTCCACTGCCAAGGAGCATTTCCATTTCAATGGCAAGGGAATGTCATAAAGTATCTGGGCATACTAATTACAAGACAATTATCTGATCTCTACAGTCAGAACTTTCAAAAAGCCCTTGCTGGGATACAAGCAGACCTGAAAGAATGGGCGGGCTTGAACGTGTCCTAGTTCGGCCGCTCAGCTCTGCTTAAGATGATGGTCCTTCCCCGCCTCTTATACTTGATGCAAACGATCCCCATCCACCTCCCTCCGTCTTTCTTTACAACCTACAAGAAGGCCTCCTCGGCGTTCATATGGAAAAATACCCCACCACGAATCAAATACAACCGACTTATACGTCCTAAAAATAAGGGGGGCTATTGGTACCCCCGACCTTTACACCTACTACTAAGCCTGCCGTCTCATGAGAATTGTAGACTGGAGTGTACAAAAATGGGAGAAGCTATGGGTATCCCTGGAGAACTCTTTCGCACACGTACCAGTTCACATACTCCCCTGGATAGCTCATAGGTAGAGTTGAGCGAACACCTGGAAGTTCGGGTTCTGCTGGTCCGTCCGAACTTCGTGACAAAGTCCGGGTCCGGGTCCGGACGGAACCCGAACGATCGCACGGACAACGAACCCCATTGAAATCAATGGGGACCCGAACTTTTAGGCACAAAAATGGCTGTAGGAAAGTCCTGGAAAGCCCCAGAGGGCTGCAAAAGGAAGTAAAATGGGGGTAAGGGTAGGGCAAGTGCCCTACAAAAAAATGGGGACAGGGAAATAACTGTAAATATTTTTAAAAAAATAAAAACATAAAAAAAGCAAAAATGGAGGTGAATGTGGATCATCTTCAAGCTGTGTCTGAAAAGTATTAATTAACGGTAGAAGCCATATAACTGTTCTAAAATCATCTTCAAACTAGGGCAAGTGCCCTACAAATAAATGGGGATAGGGAAAATAAATT
>BLSH010412621.1:440872-470620 GCA_018402905.1 Glandirana rugosa
ATGGCGGGAGGAAGTCATGTCTGGGGGAAGGGAGTCATGTCTGGGTTTATCCTGGGGAGGTCTTTACTGATAGAGGAGAGGGGTGGTTTATCCTGGGGGGTCTGTACTGGGAGAGGGGGATGTACTGAGGAATGAGGGGTCTGTACTGAGGGAAGGGGGTCTGTACTGAAGGAGGGCGGTATGTACTAAGCGGGTTTATACTTAGTGAGGGGGTCTATACTGAAAGAGGGGGGTCTATACTTAATGGAGGAGGGTCTGTACAGAGGGGCGACTATAGTTGGTGGGGGGTGACACCTGCTGGGTGCACTGACCAGGCTGCCCTGCTGGGGGCACTGACCAGGCTGCCCTACTGGGAGCACTGACCAGGCTGCCCTGCTGGGGGCACTGACCAGGCTGCCCTACTGGGGGCACTGACCAGGCTGCCCTGCTGGGGGGCACTGATAAGGCTGCATTGATGGGCACTGACCAGGCTACATTGATGGGAGCACTGACCAGGCTGCATTGATGGGGCACTGACCAAGCTGCATTGATGCGGGCACTGACCAGGCTGCATTGATGAGGACACTGATCAGGCTGCCCTGCTGGGGACACTGACTAGACTGCCCTGCTGGGGGCACTGATCAGGCTGCCCTGCTGGTGACACTGATCAGGCTGCGTTGATGGGGACACTGACCAGGCTGCATTGATGGGGACACTGACCAGGCTGCTCTGATGGGGACACTGATCAGGCTGCATTGATGGGGGCACTGACCAGGCTGCATTGATGGGGACACTAACCAGACTGCCGTGCTGGGGACACTGACCAGGCTGCCCTGCTGGGGGCACTGATCAGGCTGCTCTGCTGGGGGCACTGACCAGGCTTCATTGATGGGCACTGAGGAGTGAGCATACTTTGCACAATCAACACAGGCAGCCTGAGGACAGTGTGTGTGTGTATATATTTATAAAAATATATATACACACACACTTTTTTATTTTTGAGGTGGGGGGCTGGAATATTTTTTCCCCAGGACTTGACCCCTGCCCCTATCACCTGCCCAGCTCCTGCAAAAAAAGTAGAGTAGAATCACCTCTGTGTGCAGCTCTGTATTTTTTTAATCTATCTTTTGGTACAGCTTAGTATTCACACATATCAATGTTCTCAATGTCTATCTCCTTCTGTTACAGCAGACAAGTAAGACCTATTCGAGGTATCTATAATCAGTACATTTTTCCCTAGACAAAAGCTGATGTCAAAATCATGTATTCAGATTCCAAGAAACATGTGCTGCAATTGTTTTGGTGTATTTAAAATGGCTTCTTTGTAATAATCTCCAAAGTCGTATGATCTGAATGCATGACAACATGGCATCCATAGGTGTATTAGTGCAAATGTTTCCATCCCAAACATTACTTCTAGTAGATACTTCTCAATTTGAGCATACTCCTGTTCAGTAAGTGTTAGAACTATATAAAAGACTTGCATATATCATACACATACAGTACCTATAGAATTTGGAAAGGGTACTAACCATAACCAGCAATCACAGAACTACCCATATTTCTGTAGGAGTTGTCATTTTTTGTAATTTTTTGGAGGGGATCTACTTCTAAATCACTTATAGATGCCAATGGTCGCTACTGCTTCATTAAGGGCAGGATTTGGAACAGACCCATAACTATCGCAAATATTTATAGCCCCAACACAGCCCAAACTAGCTTCTTCAATAACATAGCTCTTCAGCTCTCTTCCTTCCAGAGGGGTATGCTCCTCCTGGGCGGAGATTTCAATGTAGCCCTGAACCCCCTGGAGGATACCTCCACGGGCACCTCCTCACTCACCTTCAAAGCCCTTAAACGCATCAAAACACAATTAAACGTGCTTTCTCTTCACAACACCTGGAGAACTTTCCACCCCCGCACAAGAGATTTCACGTTCTACTCTGCCCCCCACAATAGATATTCCAGACTTGACTACATTTTCTTATCACAAAAAGACCTCCCTCTCCTCACAGATGCCTCTATTGAACCCCAATTCTTATCGGACCATAACCCAGTCACGGCAACTCTATCTTTCCTTGAACAGATCAAATTTCACAATATTTGGAGACTAGACCCCTCTCTGTTGACAGACCAAGCCACCCTCGCAGACATCACAGGCCACCTACACCACTTCTTCCTAACCAACGATACCCCAGACGTGCCTCGCGTATCCCAATGGGAAGCATACAAATGTGTCATCAGGGGAATACTGATCCAAAAAGCGGCAGCAAAGCGCAAACACCAAAAAGAAAAAATAGACAAAATCTTTAATCAGATAAAGGTCTTAGAAAACACACACAAGTCATCGCTAGCCAGTCACACCCTAGAAAGACTCGAAGAGGCAAGAGAGGAACTGCGCAAAGTGATGCTCAAACTCATACAAAGACACTTCACTCTTTCACACAAACTCTTCTACGAACACGGCAATAAGAGTGGTAAACTCCTAGCCCGTGCACTACAAGCAAAGAAAGCCACTGCCTCAATAAGAGCCATCCGAGACTCCCAAAACAATTTAGTGTCCAGTAATGAAGACAATTTGCACTATACTACAAAAATCTATACAATCTCCCTCCAGTTCCTAAGCCAAACAAATACCCCAAGTCCAGAAGTGAGATAATCTCAGAATTCTTATTGAAACATGGCCCAACACCCATCTCACCCAAGCAGAAGGAGGAGCTAGACAGCCCTATCTCAAAAGCTGAATTCACAAGTGCCCTAAAGCAAATGAAACAGAGCAAGAGCCCGGGCCCAGATGGTTTCTGCCTATCATACTATAGGATGTTCCAGGACTCTCTGGCTACTCCTTTCCTCAATACCTTCATTCACCTAGCCACCCCCAACGTCTCCCCCCAAAATCTATTAAACACCCACATATGCCTGATTCCCAAACCAGGAAAAGACATCGAAAGGCCATCAAGCTACAGACCCATATCCCTGTTAAACACAGACATAAAGCTATACGCTAAAATACTCTCAAATCGCCTCCTGCCACTTCTCAACACCGTTATATCCAAAGACCAGGTGGGATTTATTCCCGGAAGAGAAGCCAGAGATAATACTCTGAAGGTGATTAATATACACCATTGGCTATCTAGATCCAAAATTCCGGGCTTCTTCCTCTCCCTAGATGCCGAGAAGGCGTTTGACAGGGTGGCCTGGGATTATCTCAATATGGTCCTCAATAGATTGGGCCTGGGAGATAGACTGATAAGCGGTATAATGTCTCTATACTCAAATCCCAAAGCCCAGGTCCGCGCTAATGGCACCCTGTTAGACGCCTTCCCCATCCACAACGGTACGCGTCAAGGCTGCCCCCTTTCCCCCCCTACTCTTTGTCCTCACATTAGAACCCTTCCTAAACATGGTCAGAGCCAATATAAATATCCATGGAATCGATATCCAGAAAAAACAATATAAAATAGCCGCCTACGCAGACGATATCCTCCTTTTCCTCTCCCAACCCCTTATCTCTATACCCAATCTCCTCTCAGACCTCAAATTCTTTCACTATATCTCTCACTTTAAAATTAATTACACCAAATCACAAGCATTAAATATCTCCCTACCTGACAATCAACTCGCTTATTGCAAACGCATATTCGCCTTCGAATGGAGTCCATTGGCTATAACATACTTAGGCATTCAAGTGCCTAAGGCCCTCTCCAATCTCTACAACCTTAACTTCCCTCCCATACTCGAAGCCATAGACACCGATCTAAAACGATGGGATAAAGCTAACTTTTCCTGGTTCGGTAGATCAGCAATCATCAAAATGAATGTACTACCCGTCTCCTTTACCTCTTGCAGACAATTCCCATCCTCTTACCCAAAGTCTTCTTTGACTCAGTCAAGAAAATGTTCAGAAACTTTATATGGAATCATAAAACCCCAAGAATAAATTTCTCCCAGCTAACAAAACCCAAACTTAAAGGGGGTATCGGCCTACCTGATATACAGTTATATTATACAGCCTGCCACCTGCAAAGAATTCTTGACTGGCACTTACACCACCAAGCTAAGGATTAGATATCATTGGAACATTCCTTTTCTCACACCCCCACCTCTCAAATTCCATGGATGAGAAAGAATCACAGGCCCCCCGACCTCATGTCACACCCTACGATTGGCCCAACAATCCTCGCCTTCGACAAAGCAAACCAGAAGTTCAATATCTCGGCTAACCCTGGCCCCCTAACCCCTCTTCTCCAAAACCCAATTTTCCCCCAGGCCTAAAATCCCACCCTCTGTCGAGAAACCAACCACCGATGGCCCTACGTCTACATCACCTCCTAGAAAATGGGACCCTACGAGACCGTGATCACATTAACACATTCTTGGAGACCAAACAATTGGACCCTTTCAGTTACATGCAAATTCAATACTTAATCGCTAGCCTAAAACCCCAGGAAAATTTGATAAATGACCCAACTCCATTTGACTCCTTATGCATGGACGGGAAACCACTAAGACACGTTATCTCCGTACTACACAATATGTTCTGGGAATCTAACCCTCCAGCTGGGACTGGGACCTACGAAACTTGGGCACACTCCCTCCAAACCAACCTATCCGAGAACGACTGGACCACTATATTCCACCACATTCATAAGGGATCCTTGAATGTCTCCATTCAAGAAAATAATTTCAAATTAGCCTCACGTTGGTACCGCACCCCGACATTATTACACAAGTACAATAAAGACATCCCGGACATTTGTTGGCGATGCTCCCAGGCTCAGGATTCTCTCTTACATATCTGGTGGGAGTGCCCCACCATTCACTCCTTCTGGAAGCAAGTCCACAACCAGGTTTACTCCACAACCACATACTCTCTAGACTTCACACCTGGACAATACCTCTTGCATCACCAAGTGGATGCAGTTCCCTCTTACCACAAATCCCTGGTGATGGCCATGATTAATGCCGCCAAGCTTTGCATACCAAGGCTCTGGGGCACCACTTAAACCCCTTCTATGGCTGACTGGTTTAAACAAATTGATAAGCTAGCAGAAATGGAGGAACTCATTGCCATTTCTCGTAACAATCCGAAAGCATATTCCAAAAGATGGGCCTGCTGGTCACATTTCAAATCCTCGGACACATATAAGCAAACTTTAAGGATCCTGCCGCATTAACACCCCTTCGCCCCTATAACGACCGCCTATAACTTCCAACATTCATACACCCGACCACGAGACTGCATAACATGTTCAGGCTCAGCCGACCCCTGTAAAGATGCCCATTTTTTTTCAGCATCCCCGAATACACCCTTGGCTAAAAACGTATAGACCCCTTTATCACCGATACACCTTACGCACACTTAGGGAGCACCCTCTTCACTCATCCTCCCCCTCTCCCCAACCCCATTCCCCCTTCTCCCCCTCGCCCTCACTTACTAACATAAAATAATTCTCTCACCTCCTCTTACCCCCTCGCGCTGGACGCAAGGGCTCCAGAGTCCGCTTTCCAGATAGAAATCGCCTAACCCCAGTTCATCACCAACTAGGCTGGACAAACCAGTAACTCTACCCCAGATACGGATCACAATGGTGGGTTAGCTAAACGAGAGACTGCATCCTTGTTTTTTCATTCTGTAGACATTTGCGATCCACCTCGTTACTTTGATACTTGTAATGCTATTTTATATTCAATAAAGCTTCATTTTAAAACACAGTGGAGTTGATTTAATAAGCCTGGAGAGTGCAACATCTGGTGTAGCTGAGCATGGTAGCCAATCAGCTTCTAACCTCAGCTTGTTCAATTAAGCTTTGACAATAAAACCTGGAAGCTGATTGGTTTCTATGCAGAGTTGCACCCAATTTTACACTCTCCAGGTTTAGTAAATCAACCCCTGTGTGTCTTCCTGTGCTGAATGCTTCAGGAGTTGTGCATTTATCCTTCACCTTAGTGCAATCTATGCGCTTACCTCCATGATGATTAAAAATCACCTTGTCAGCGTAGGGGTCAGTCACCATAGGTCTGTACAATCTTTTCCTATGGCTTGGGTGTGTTTAAAACTCCAGCGCTCAGATATGGTCAGCAGGACATAAAGGGTTAAATGGAAGGGACCCTCATGGTGTAGTATTTAAGCAATGAATGGTTTATTAAATAGTAAATGCTTACATTAAAAAATTGATAAAAACAGCTATAAACAGGTAAAAATCGACCCTTGATGAAGTCACTAGGTGTGACGTAACGTGTAGGAGTGACCTGATACCGGATGTGACGTGATAGGCTGCTGCATGCTGATTTTTATCTGTTTATAGCTGTTTTTATCATTTTTTTTGTACTTGCACTATCCATTTATTTGTACTTACACTTGGTACTAATTGGTAGAATATTGCACTGTATTTTTTAATTTATTTTATGCTTTATATGTGTAACTGTGAACACAGATCCATACTGCAGCATATTCACATTAAACATTCACATATTGTTTAGACACATCATATTTATATTCATTTACTAGTGGTAGCACAGGGGAACACACCACTTATTTCAATATATACAGTATGTGTGATGTATACTGCAAGTAGGCACAAATTCCATTAAAGTGGAAGTACACTCTCCTATCATTTTCAGCCAAGGAAGCTGTCTTGGGCTCTGTTTATGCTTCAACTGTCATGAAGCTGCACATGCGATCAGTTATGACTAGTGTTGAGCGAACCCGGACTGTAACGTTCGGGTCCGTACCGAACTTTTGGGTGTCCAGGACCCGGACCCGAACACGGACGTTTCAAAAAACGTTCGGGTTCTGGTATTTTATCACGCATATTGAATAGCTGCAGGGCAACCAATCAACAAGCATTTCATTGGTTTGCCCACAGTGCTGCATGTCACATGCTCTTGGGTCAGTGTAGGGAGAGGATGCTGCCGGCGTTTTTGTGAGGGACAGATTGCAGACATTTTAACATCTGATCCTGCATCCTGAGGCTACTACTACTGTTGCTCTGAGGTACAGATTGCAGAAATTTAAGATTTCACATACTGCTACGATCGTACACAATGATCGGATTGTGGGAGTAATTTGAGATTTCACATACTGCTGCTTTGAGTGACAGATTGCAGATCAAACCCTTCATAACACAATGATCGTTACGATCGTACACAACGATCAGATTGTGGGAGTAATTTGAGATTTCACATACTGCTGCTTTAAGCGATCTGACTGGTAGAGGCTTCTGCTTAGAGGGACAGATTATTGTTTAAAAATCATCTCCTAGTTCTAAAGGGAGAGGTTCTAGCTGCAGCTGTAAGTGACACATTATTGTTCAAAAATCATCTCCAAGTTTATTTGATTTTAATTTATTTTCCCTATCCCCATTTTTTTGTAGGGCACGTGCCCTACTCTTACCCCCATTTTACTTCCTTTTGCAGCCCTCTAGCACTTGCCAGGACTTTGTTACAGCCATTTTTGTGCCTAAAAGTTCGGGTGCCGATTGACTTCAATGGGGTTCGGGGTCCGGGATAACGTTCAGGCAACGTTTGGTGCAGAACCCGGACTTTTTCCCGCAGAACCCGAACGTCCAGGTGTTCGTTCATCTCTAGTTATCTCTAGTTATGACACCAGCCATTGGATGGTGTGACAGTTTGGTTGAAAGCACAACCCACTCTTCCTCTGATGTGATCCTTTTTCCAAAGTTCTAAAGTTTGGATGTATTCAGTAATGAGATGCCTAGCAGCAGAACATTGCTACATTCATAGATTATAGAACTTGGTTCCAAAATATTTCTGGCTTATTGCACTTAATACTTCTGATTAGAGTCGAGCGAACCCGAACTGTAAAGTTCGGGTCCGTACCAAACTTTGAGGTGTCCGTGACCCGGACCCGAACCCGGACATTTGAAAAAAAGTTTGGGTTCGGGTTCGGGTATTTGATCACGCATGTTGAATAGCTGCAGGGCAGCCAATCAACAAGTGTTTCACTGGTTTGCCCTTAGAAGCCATCACAGCCATGCCTACTAATGGCATGGCTGTGATTGGCCAGTGAATCATGTGACCCAGCCTCTTTATAAGCTGGAGTCACTTAGTGCTGCAGTCACATGCTCTCTAAGACTCTGACTAGTGTAGGGAGAGGATGCTGCCGGCGCTGTGAGGGACAGATTGCAGATATATATAATAACATCTCATTGATCTGGTTATGGACTAGGTAGAGACTACTACTACTGCTTTGAGGGACAGATTGCAGATCTCATTCTTCATTACAGAACAATCTGCTTTGAGGGACAGATTGCAGATCTCATCCTGCATTACAGAACCATCTGACTGGACTAGGTAGAGTCTACTGCTTAGAGGGACAGATTGCAGATTTCATCCTGCATTACAGAACGATCTGACTGGACTAGGTAGAGTGTACTGCTTAGAGGGACAGATTGCAGATCTCATCCTGCATTACAGAACTATCGGACTGGACTAGGTAAAGTCTACTGCTTAGAGTGACAGATTGCAGATCTCATCCTGCATTACAGAACGATCTGACTGGACTAAGTAGAGTCTACTGCTTAGAGTGACAGATGACAGATCTCATCCTGCATTACAGAACGATCTGACTGGACTAGGTAGAGTCTACTGCTTAGAGGGACAGATTATTGTTCTAAAATCATCTCCTAGTTCTAAAGGGAGAGGTTCCTGCTGGTCCTGTAGGGGACAGATAATTGTTCTAAAATCATCGCCTACTCCTATAGGGTCAGGTTCCTGCTGTTGCTGTAAGAGACAGATTATTGTTCTATAATCAACTCCTAGTTCTAAAGGGAGAGGTTCCTGCTGGTCCTGTAAGGGACAGATAATTGTTCTAAAATCATCACCTACTCCTATAGGGCCAGGTTCCTGCTGTTGCTGTAAGGGACAGATTGGGACAGGGGCAGTGGTGAAGGGTGGGAGGAAGATGATGTGGAGGAGGATGATGAGGTCCTAGACCCCACATGGAATGAGGGTCATGCGAGTGACGTGTGCAGTTTGGAGGAAGAGGTGGTGGTCACACAGAGGCACCGGCACAGCAAAAGAGGAAGAAGGTTGCAAAAGCAGAGCGAGCGTCCCTTAGACAGTAGGCCTGCTACTACCTACCGCACCCAGGGAACTAGCACACCAAAGGCAGCTCAAAGGCGTTCCCCCAGCGTGGCAGTTCTTCAGACAATGTGCTGACGACAAGACACAAGTGGTTTGCAAGCTGTGCAATGATAGCCTGAACCGAGGTATAAATATTCTAAACCTGACCACAACCTGCATGATCAGGCATCTAAATTCAAGGCACAAGCTGCATTGGAATAATTACCTCAAAATCCAAGAAAGGTCTCGGCCTCCTCCTGCTTCCTCTTCTGCTGCTGCCTCGGCCTCTTCCTCCAGCTCTACAGTGAAAGTGTCACCTGCCACCCAGCAAACAGAGCATGTGACAGCAACGCCACCATGTCCGCCACCGTCCCCAAGCATTTCCACACGGTCCCATGGAAGCTTACAGCTCTCCATCTCCCAAACACTGGAGAGAAAGAGGAAGTATCCTCCTACCCACCCACGATCCCTGGCCCTGAATGCCAGCATTTCAAAATTCCTGGCCTTTGAAATGCTGTCATTCCGTCTGGTGGACACGGACAGTTTTAAAAACCTGATGGCGGTGGCTGTTCCCAGCCACCACTACTTTTCCAGGCGAGCCATCCCTTCCCTGCACAAACAAGTCAGGAACAAGATCAAGTGTGCACTGCGCAATGCCATCTGTGGCAAGGTCCACATAACCACTGATACATGGACCAGTAAGCACGGGCAGGGACGCTATATCTCTCTTACTGCACACTGGGCAAATGTAGTGGCGGGTGGGCCTGAGGCAGCTAGCCGTTTGGCGCATGTCCTTCCGCCACCCAGGATTGCAGGGCATTTGTCTTTGCCTCCTGTTGCCTCCTACTGCGCTTCCTCCTCTAACACCTCCTCATCCGCTCAACGTAACACCTTCACCACCAACTTCAGCACATCCAGGGGGAAACAACAGCAGGCTGTTTTAAAACTGATATGTTTGGGGGATAAACCCCACACTGCGAAGCAGCTGGGGATGGGCATTGAACAACAGACCGATGAGTGGTTGTTGCCCCTGAGCCTCAAGCCCAGCCTGGTGGTGTGCGACAATGGGTGAAATCTCGTAGCGGCTCTGGGCCTAGCCTGTTTGACCCACATCCCTTGCCTGGCGCATGCGCTGAATTTGGTGGTACAGAAATTTTTAAAAAACTACCCGGATATGTCAGAACTGCTGCAGAAAGTGCGGGCCGTCTGTGCGCACTTTTGGTGTTCTCACCCTGCTGCTGCTCGCCTGTCTGCGCTGCAGTGGAACTTCGGCCTTCCAGCTCACCGCCTCCTATGCGATGTGCCCACAAGGTGGAACTCCACCTTGCACATGCTGGAGAGACTGTGCGAGCAGCAGCAGGCAATAGTGGAGTTTCAGCTGCAGCACGCACGGGTCAGTCGCTCTGCAGAACAGCACCACTTCACCACCAACGAGTGGGCCTCCATGCGAGACCTGTGTACCGTATTGTGGTGTTTCGAGTACTCCACCAACATGGCCAGTGCCGATGACGCTGTTCTCAGCGTTACTATCCCACTTCTATGTCTACTTGAAAAAACACTTCGGGCCATGATGGAAGAGGATGTGGCACAGGAGGAGGAGGAGGAGGAGGAGGAAGAGGGGGTCATTTCCACGGTTATCAGGCCAGTCATTCACAAGTGGCTTGGAAGGTGGGTTCCTGCACCAGCATAGGCCAGGTAAAAAATATTCAAGCCAGGGCACAGTTCTGGAGGATGAGGAGGACGAGGAAGATCATGAGGAGGAGGAGGAGGAACCGCAGCAGGGTGGCACCCAACGCAGCTCGTGGGCATCACTGGAGCGTGGCTGGGGGGATACGGAGGACACAGATGATACACCTCCCACAGAGGACAGCTTGTCTTTGCCTCTGGGCAGCCTGGCACACATGACCGACTACATGCTGCAGTGCTTGTGCAATGACAGCCGAGTTGCCCACATTGTAACTTGTGCCAATTACTGGGTGGCCACCCTGCTGAATCCCTGTTACAAGGGCAACATGCCGTCCTTAACTCCCTCACTGGAGTGTGAGAGGAAGATGCACGACTACAAGCGCACACTGCTGAGGGCATTCCCAAATGACACCGTGGGCTCAGTGGAAGCACAAGGCAAAGGCGGAGGAGGAGGAGGAAGAGGCCGCCAACGCAGCTGAGGCACCGCCAGCACCTCAGAAGGCAGGGTTAGCATGGCCAAAATGTGGCAAAGCTTTGTCAGCAGCCCGCCACAACAAACAGCACCACCACCATGTGGATAAGCTAACTTTTATTAAAATGAACTAGGCATGGATCCCACAAAACTTGTCTGTACCTTGTGCAGAATAGACAATTAGACCGGCCTCACACAGCCATTGGTACACTTGTTTTTTTGAATATGCCTCAATATTTTGGGGGCTACCCCAATTAGAAAAAAAAAACAAACAAACAACAAAAAATGTTGACTACCTCCTCCTCCTCCTCCACCACCGCCACCTACACTGCCACGGTCACGGCCTAGTCAACCTCTAGGCTCCTACTCCACATCCACCCCCCCTTCCCATTTTTATTTTTATTATTTGATTTTAAGTTATTTTCCCTATCCCCATTTTTTTGTAGGGCACTTGTCCTACTCTTACCCCCATTTTACTTCCTTTTGCAGCCCCCTAGCACTTGCCAGGACTTTTTTACAGCTATTTTTGTGCCGGACCCCATTGACTCCAATGGGGTTCGGGGTCAAGTTTGGGTCAAGTTCAGTACCGAACCCGAACCTTTTCGCAAAGTTCGGCCGGACCCGACCATCCAGGTGTTTGCTCAACTCTACTTCTGATGTTGACATTTATGATTACATGGCAGGTAAGGCCTTCCATAGTCTTCCATACCAATTCCATGCAAATCTTTTTCAGTGACATGGAGCTTCTGCATTTATCACCAGCCCACAGTTTTCTATATCACAGACATTCTAATTCTAAACCATAAAACCTATTAAAACACGCTCAAATACAATCCCCTTCCCTATAAAGCACAAAATGTCTGTTTAATGATATTAATAAACATGGCAGTGGATACATAATAAAAGTAATCAAAGGCAAGGAATCCAAATTAGATCACCTCCCTCTGAAAAAAAGGTCTTCAATGTAATGCTTTGTGCATAGTATGATAATGTGCTACTTCAATAGGATCCCATGATCACTACAGTATGCCCCCCTCCCCCCCCTTCCCAATTTCCCCTCATTGACATAAGTATGTCTGCTGCATTATCTTTTAATTTAGGTCTGGTTTCCATCAACAGTCTAATTTGTGTTAAGGGTTCTTTTACTTAGATATTGTTCAGCACCGTGCATTTACTGTATGCATGCACTATATAATTCAAATCTCCTTTGGATTTCTCTGCTTGGTTTATTATTATGTATTCATTATAACTTATTGTGATGGTGCTAGGTCCTGCCAATCTGCAAATATAGGGAAGACGCACATGGTTCTCAAAGGTATACCTTTAGGGCTCTGGAGTGTTGTGTCTGAGTGGAGAAGACTGAGTTTTCAGTTTTCTCTGGGTTTGGTAACCCCAGGTCAAGGTCCAGCGTCTGAAGACTTCAAAGAGTCTTGGGTGGGAAGAAGCCTTTAATGCTGTGCCCAGGTCTTATTGGAAGCCTGCAGGTTGTGTGAGTGTGCAGGTGTGCATACTCATTATATGAGAGACCTGGGCAAGGCTTTGGAGACAGGTGTACATTCCATCTGGGAAACAGGCATACTCTCATTAGGAGAGGTTCTGTACTCAGGAGACAGCATATGTTGGAGGAAAGATTCCTTGCCCACAGGACTGAGAGAGTCGGATCAGCCTACCGTGTTTGGAGGACTGGGGAAATTGAGGTAACTAGGTGAGTCCAAGGGAGTGTAGGAATCAGCAGAGTTAGGTGAAACTATCTAAGGGGCCAGTGAATAGGGCAGTGTTTTTATTATATGTTTTGCTGATGAAAATTCCCTGCATGGGCAACTGATTTGTGGATCTTACTTTAAAAAAAAGTGGCCTGGCAAGGCCTTAACTACAATTCGGACTGGCATGGACTTACTACAAATGCCTTGACCCCAGTAAGAAATAACCCATTAAACCAATTAAAATCCATGCATGATCAACTGTTTTGTGGACTTTACTTTAATTTTGCTTAATAAAAGTGGGCTGGCAAGCCCTTAACTACAGTTTGGACTGATGTGGTTTTAATTGGTTTTTATGTATTAGTTTTTACTATGCATTCCAAGTCAGTTTTGCTTATCAAGTGATTATATATTAAAAATTATTCGGAGTACGGAGGCGTGGTCTGACGTCGGCGGAGGAAGACGCGGCTCAACAGAGCTCCGGGAGCGAGAACCACAATCAACCTCCATCTCCCCTAAGAAAAGCTGGAAACAGCTACAGCAGCTCGCCTCACATCAGCCAGTACCTCCAGCTACCCACGGAGCCAGCTAGCGCGGAGATCGCGGCCCCGGAGACGGATCGCTCCGGCGCCACAGGTCTCCCATCCCGGACAGGCCGCCGCCATATTTGCGGCCTACATGAGTAGAGCCAGCCACACGCAGCCTGCGGAGCTCCAGCCTTCCCGGGATCCCGGGACATCTAACAGCCATCAGCAGCGAACGGGTAAGCTGGGAAAGGGTACTGAACGACCCACAGAAATAGGAGGCAAAACACCGCCCAACTGCTACCGCGAGCGGTATCGCGGCACCGCCAGACCGGAGGCCTCCGCGGCCTAGTGGGGACGCCGGACATACCCCCGTCCATCCTAGCAGACAAAAGACTTGGCATCCTGCTCTGCCACTGACAAAGCCCCACTTCGTGGTAATCCCCTAATCCACGGCCTCTAATTGCAGCGATTCACAGAAAATTCAATTCTGCTACAATAGAGACCCCATGATGACAGGCTAAGCAAAGGGCATCACCCCAGGGGGTCGAGCATCACAACCATTTAGAGACTTTGCCATTGATATTCCTTACCAGAGACACTTTATGATGGGTACAGCATCCCGCTCCTCATCGGCCACTAGGTCGCGCTCTCCCCGCGATCAAACAGGGAACTTAAGCCAAAGTATCCCAGCTATGTTTCAGTCCCAAAGAAGCAGCCCACAGTCGAGCCAAGGAGCCACTGGGACCACTCAACACCCGGTCCCGCAACCCACACACAGCGCAGAGGTTACCCTCACCCCAAATCAACAACCCAGTCTAGACGACCTCAGATCAGTAGCGGCTGATATAAAAGAAACACTCACCGCAGCCATCTCTGAACTAAGGGTGGACATCCATACCATCGCAGGCAGGCTGACAGAAGTTGAAAAAAAGTCTGCTCAACAGTCATACGCCATTCAACAAACATCCCAAGCGATAGAAACTCATACCCTACAACTAAGAGATCTACATCGCCACCTAGAGGACCTTGATAACAGGGGTCGCCGACACAACTTAAGGTTGAGGGGTCTGCCTGAATCCATCGACTCTGAACAACTACAACCAGTAGTGTCTGCAATTTTCAATGAGCTGCTTGACAGATCACCCACCACCCCTATCGCCATGGAACGTATACACAGAGCCCTAAGGCCCAAAGGGGGAGAAGCTGACCCACCTAGAGATGTTATCTGCCACATCATCGACTTCAAACTCAAAGAAGACATTCTGAGAAAAGCACGCAACAAAACCCGTCTACTTTTCCAAGGGAAGGTACTCAATTTATTCCAAGACCTATCCAAAATAACATTACAACATCGCAGAGCCCTGCGACCCATTTTGACAGCACTCCAAGACAGACAGATCTCATACCGCTGGAAGTTCCCCTTTGCACTCTCGGCATCATATCAAGGCCGACACGCTCTTCTACGAGTCCCAGAAGATCTACCAACCTTTTTTGAAACTCTGGCCCTACACCCCATTGAAGTCCCAGACTGGTTCGCAGAGTTCCAGACTCCCAAGAGACACCGCAAGCCATCACCAATGGAAACACAGGATCAAGGCTCCAGAAGGCGACGTTCACCCTCTGAACAGAGATCTAACCGAAGGGGAAACGGCCCTCAGTACGCCTCCAGCCCCACGAAAGCCCCACACAACAGAAGAGCAAGAAGAGACTAAAGAAAATCGTAAAATCTCATCTGGTTGCTGGAAGACATTCAACTCAAAGACACATTCTCAAGGGAACTTTTCGAAAGATGCTTCCTATGATAAGTATACAAACTCATATCTGATAACTCTGGCTGTCAGTTACATGATTTTCGCTCTTCTGCATGCATCAGCCTGCCCATCCTCCGGGAGGGGTAGGCTGAGACGCGGAGCGCCACACTAAGATTGAACACTGCAGCCTTCTGAACGTTTATCAGCACAGTTCGCTGATTTCTGACAGGTTTTGAACTATTTTAATGTTTGAAGGTTTAATTTCAGTTACACTCATATTGTTTAACGAGATCCGGGAGAGCATGAATCCCCATAAAAGGCGCCTAGACTATACTATGTAATTCCCCCTCTCATACAAAACACCCTCTAGCGTGACCTAGTGTCTCTCAATTCTCAAGGCACAACACTGACCATGACATGGTAGTGTCTCTACCCCACCCCTCCTAAATTACCTTTGACTAGCATTGTCTCGAATGCCAAACAAAAAGCAATCTGGCGACCCCCTGGGTACTCATGCTCATACTCGATAGACAAAGCCGGTGTTACTACTGTTCCTACTCTTAATACTGTTATTATCTTTAGAATTACATACGAGGCTTGAGAATCCCTACACCAACAGATACCACCCATAATCTACATTACTATTTCATAAAATCTCAACACAGAGCACCTTGCATTGCACCCCACAGTAACCCTCCACCACGTTCTATCCAACCTCCCCTAGTGGAAACCACAACATACACAACAGATACCACACCCTTTCAATTTGTGCACACCACTACACCCGGTCGGCTACCTCAGACGGGGTAAAGGAGACACCAGAAATAGGGGACAACACCCCCCTGGTTTACGACCATAATTACTGTGACCCGAGGTTCGGAGTCAATCCAAAATAAACAGGAATTCAACAAATCCCTAGCGCTACACTTAACGCAAACCCTACATACCAATAGAATACCAACGAAAGACTTTTCGAAATATTCCAACACAAATAAGACGATACACTCATACACTCCACCACAAACTTTTAAGTTCAACCGATACAGACTTCGCTCACACAACATGACCTCACTGAAAATTCTCTCACTCAACACCAAAGGACTTAACATCCCGGAAAAGAGATCACAAGTTCTACATCTATCACACAAACAAAAGGCAGACGTAATTCTCCTCCAAGAGACGCATTTCAAATCTGATACGATCCCTAAGCTACAGAATCACAGGTATCCTACAGTATTCCATGCCACCAACTCACAAGCTAAAGCCAAAGGAGTAGCAATACTCCTATCCAAACGTTGCCCCCTTTTGATCACCCAAACTAAATCAGACCCAGAGGGCAGATTCCTCTTCATAAAAGGAACTATCTCCAGTAAACAGATCACAATTGCCAACATTTATGCCCCCAACGTCGCACAAGTACCCTTCTTCAGGAAAATAAAAGAAGAATTATTAGAGTTTTCAGAAGGACTATTAATCCTGGGAGGAGACTTTAATCTCCCACTCAACCCCGCACTAGACACCTCAAACGGCTCTTCCTCCATACAATATAGCGCCCTCAGAGCTATTAAAAAAAATTTGTTAGATTTATCTTTACACGACTCGTGGCGTACTCTTCATCCCCACACGAAGGACTTCACCTTCTACTCTCCCCCACACCAAAAGTACTCTAGGATCGACGCCATATATATCTCACAAAGAGACATACCCTCTGTCCAACACGCGACAATAGAACCCATGTATATATCGGACCATCATCCAGTCACCATGACAATCCTCATTTCCAACACCCTCCAAGGTACTAAATTCTGGAGACTAGACCCATCTTTGCTGACTGACCCGACGACAATCACCAGGATACACAAATGCCTACAGCATTTCTTCCAGGAAAATGCCACCCCAGACATTTCACCAATGTCACTATGGATGACACACAAATGCGTCATAAGAGGCGAACTGATTGCTATTGCTTCAGAACGCAAGAGAAACAGGCAAGCACACATAAATAACCTCCTAACAACGATCTCCTCCCTAGAAAAAACACACAAAAACTCCCTAGCAGAAGAGGATTTAAAAAAATTGACTGACACAAGAGCTGAGTTGGCAACAACGATCAATAAAAGAATACAGAGAAACTATATACTGCATCAAAAACTATTCTACGAATTCGGGAACAAAACGGGCAAACTGCTGGCACGTTCAACAGCCACCAAACGGTCGCACAATACAGTCCATGCGATCACCTCCCCCAGTGGAAAGAAAGTCACCGCTACCCCAGACATAGCACAACAGTTTGTCCATTACTACAAACACCTTTACAACCTACAACCCTCATCTACACGACCTACACCCCAAACCAGACTAGACTTGCTTCAAGCCTTCCTACACAAGTACTGCCCTCCCGCCTTTTCAGGAGAAGAGGCCAAAAAGCTTGAAGAACCGCTCGACGCCACTGAACTAAATATAGCTCTAAAACAAACAAAACCCGGTAAATCCCCTGGTCCAGATGGGCTGACGGCAGGCTATTACAAAACTTTCCTAAATCCGTTAGGCAAACATTTCATCGCTGCCTTCAACTCACTGGACCAGGACACCCCACCCCCCCGGGATTTATTGTCAGCACACATCACTGTAATCCCTAAACCCGACAAAGATCCCTCCCTGGTCCCCAATTATCGCCCAATCTCATTACTTAACGTAGATCTAAAGCTATTTGCAAAAATACTCGCCAACAGGCTGCTGCTCCTGCTCCCCCAGAAGGTCTCCCTAGACCAAGTGGGATTCATTCCGGGGAGGGAAGCCAGAGATAACACCCTGAAAGCTCTTAACATACACCATTGGATTTCTACAAACAAACTGCAGGGCTGTTTCCTGGCACTTGACGCAGAAAAGGCGTTCGATAGAGTGGCCTGGGACTATATGGCGGAGACTCTGCGCACACTAGGCATTGGACAGCGAATGATGAGCTTCATCATGGCCTTATACTCTTCTCCCTCTGCCAAAGTCAGGGTCAACGGCCACCTATCGAACGCCTTTGAAATCACAAATGGGACCAGACAGGGATGCCCCCTCTCTCCCCTCATATTCATTCTTACTCTAGAACCTCTTCTACAAAATATCAGAAATAACGACAACATAAAGGGCGTACAGATAGGAGACAAAGAATACAAGCTAGCGGCCTACGCCGACGACATACTGCTATTCCTGACTGAACCCCACATCACTCTACCCAATCTTCTCAACGACTTGGCCAACTTCGAAAAGTTAGCTGGCTTAAAAATTAATCTAGATAAATCAAGGGCATTGAACATTTCTTTACCAACCTCGACCTTGCAACAATGCAAACAGAACTATCCCTTCAAATGGAATGCTGAATCCATTACCTATCTAGGCATTCAACTCCCGGTTAACTTAGCAGACCTCTTCACCAAAAATTACCTTACGATATTACGATCTATCCAAAAAGAGCTTACAGTCTGGTCCAACAATCTACTTTCCTGGTTTGGCCGAGCGGCACTAATAAAAATGAATATCCTCCCCAGAATATTGTATCTCATGCAAACCATACCCATCACCCTCCCCAAGCCCTACTTGGCATCTCTCAAAAAAGCCTGCTCAGACTTTATCTGGGCAAAAAAACCCCCCAGAATTAGTATGGACAAACTGACACTCCCCAAAACGAAAGGAGGAATAGGATTCCCGGATTTCTCCAAGTACCAAACAGCATGCCAACTCACAAAAATTGTGGACTGGCATATACATGCTAGTTCTAAGGCATGGGTGGCAATTGAGCAAGCCTTTCTACATACCCCATTACATTGCTTAACCTGGCTACCTACCACACATTCCCTCCAAGAAATCAAACAACACCCACTGATCCACCCTCCTCTTACAACACTCGGAAGATGCTGTAGACATTTTAACATATCCTCAACGCCGGGTCCGCTCACCCCCATCTCATTCAATCCCGACTTTACCCCGGGACTCAATACCCATCTCCTCCCAGACATAAACCCAAACCACAACCTGCGGGCAGACTTCTTCTTTGAAAAAAGTTCATTCATAACATACGAGAAATTCTTAGCGGTAAACTCAAACAACTCCTCGTACTTCTGGACTTACCGGCAGCTACAACACTACCTAAATAAGCCCAGAGACAAAATGAAATTCTCCAGATCACGCACGACATTTGAGGAACTCTGCATGCAGGCTGAACCACAAAGACATTTGATCTCGACACTATATGCCACCCTATTCACCAACTCAGACATCAAACAAATTACTTACATCAAATCTTGGGAGAAGGACCTGAATATGGAGTTATCTCCAACGGACTGGGAGAATATCTTTACACACATCCACAAAGGGTCAATCAATGTCTCAGCCCAAGAAAATGGGTTCAAAATACTCTCAAAATGGTACAAAACCCCTCAACGACTTCACAAAATGAACCCATCCATCACGCCAAAATGCTGGCGTTGTTCCGAAGAAATAGGTTCCTTTCTGCATATTTGGTGGTCCTGTCCCAAGATTGTTCCCTTTTGGAAGGAAGTACACCGTCTGACTTCCCAGATCTCCTCATATACCCTAGAGTTCTCGCCAGCACAACTACTCCTCCATCACACTTCAATTCCCCAAAAACACTACAGGAAATCCCTCACACTACACCTACTCAACGCGGCCAAAATGACCCTTCCGGCCAACTGGCAATCACCCAACCCCCCCACTATACAGGACTGGTTCAAGAGAATCAATAAAATACAAGAAATGGAGGATCTAATACACCAAGCAAATGACACCTCACAAAAATTTCAAGCCATATGGACTTGTTGGCAACATTTCAAAACCTCGACAGAATACTCCACACACACACCAATCTCGTAAAGACGAACATGATCTCACATAACACATAACGATAAACACCTGAAGTCACACGCCAGAGAAGACCCTTAGGTCGCCTCCAAATAAACACACAAAAAGAGAAAAGTCCTTTACCTGTTGGCCCATCCCGGAGGGGCCCTCCCCCGCCCTGCCTCTTGTCCCACGATGGGGATGGCCGGGCGGTCTGGAGGCGCCGCGGGGAGTCCCGGGAGGGGCAGAACACCCTAAACCATGAAATCATAAACCATAACCCTGGTATTCTCAATACTCAAGACGCAAACGCTAGGATTCTCTAACGAATAACACATTATAGCTTAACATATTTGGAACTATGACATGAACAGATGTTACTCCATGTTATATATAAGGTTGAAGCCTCATACGTTGACAGAAGTCATAATATGTTTGTTCGGCTCAAAAACAGAAGTTGAAACTGTAACGCACCCTTTATCGACATGTATGTATTGTATGAATATGTTCTCAATAAAAGACTTTTGGAACTAAAAATTATTCGGAGTACAATACTGATACTCTAGAAGTCAATCCCAGAATTTATAGACTCAAGAGTACATCTCTTGACTGCCTCAAAATCAAGCTGACTGACTGTTTTTCCCCACCAGGGAAAGTCCCTAAGTACCCTAAAACCGATTTCCTGACAGAATAATTTTGGCCAGAGTCATAGCACATATTAGGTATTTATTAATAATCATTTGGGTGTCGGCCCCCCTGTAATGTAAGCAGTCCTATAGTCTCAAGCAGATTCAAATTATTCTTAATCAGCTGTACTCGCTACAACTTTCAGGCAGTGTAAAGCCTCATACACACGGGACGATGATCGTAAGTACGATCGTCGCAAATCGTATGTTGGCTGTTGTATCTAGCATACTGACTGCACTACACGATCATACGAGCACAGAAGAACATTCAGGTGCATGTAATTAGCATCCGGCTGTTCCTGACTTCGGAGCATGCATGTTTTGCACAATACAACTTTGTTGTACCAACTGCTCTGTACACACGATACAACGCTCGTATGAGCGCTTGTTGGTACGACCAAGTTTTCTAGTCTGCTCATACAACTCCCTTGTACGACCGTCGTATGTTCAACTGTTCTAATCGTGCATACGAACGATTGATATCGCATACAACGGTCGTTAGTATGACCTGTTGTATGCGATCGTCATCCCGTGTGTACGAGGCTTTAGTCTAGGTAGGCATTGCAAAAAAATGATAATAATAACAATAACATTTCAAGCATTGCAGAAAAAATAAGTTAGATGTTTTTCCCCCACCCAAGCTCCACCTAAAAATATCTATGAAATCATTCCACATAATCAATGCAGAGGGGGGAACCATGGGAGATATACTGTAGTTTCCCAGCAGGCATACATCGCCCACATCTCTTCTTCATGTGCATATTATCTGATTGCCGGTGGACAAGGACAATTTAAGGCATTTTCTCACAAATGAGAAATACACCTAACTCACAGTACTTGTGACTGGAGTTCAGCTTTATCTAAAGTATTAAATGCCAAGTAACCTCTAACTAAACATAGGTTTTAATTGGATCATACATCGCTAAGCTTTAATATTACTGGAGACTCAAGCTATTTGACATTAATATGCTACAAATTTAATGAAACTTTAGCGAATGATCAGGTATTGGGTAAGTAATCATTTTTTTTATTATAAATATCAGATTATAAGTATCCGATTGCCTCTTGGGGGATCAGGAAGGAATTTTCCCCCTTTATAGCAAATTGGATCCATGCTTTGCTGGGGTTTTTTGCCTTCCTCTGGATCAACTCCAGGGTGAATGATTGTATATGGGATTATTTGGTTATATATCATTTTTTTTGGTTGAACTAGATGGACTTGTGTCTTTTTTCAACCTGACTAACTATGTAACTATATGTAACTGTGTAAATAGGTATTATTTTCATGAAATGAGTGTTCATTTCAGGAACCTACAAACTTTTAAAAATGGCTACAGTGTGGCTCTCTTGTTCTGGGAAAGTGCCCATGGATGCCCTCCCAGAATGAGCCTTCCACGCTCCCTGGGGTGCATATCGGGCATGCTCTGTGACTGCTGTGTTCTTTGGACCCAGCTGAGGTAAAGGGCTAAACACAGCTGATCAAATGTAGGCAAATGTGCTGGGTTTTGGAATTCCTTTCCTTAAACGCTGTGACAGTGTGAGGAAAGACAATCTGATAACTGGCAAGTCTGACAGTGCTCATTTACTCTAATAATCAGGGCACTAATCATCAATGCCCTAGTTATGAGCGCAGCCCCATCAGTTCCAAGCAGTGCAGCTTATCAGTGCCCATCAGCCCCACCTATCAGTGCTCATCAGTGCCACCTATCAGTGCTACCTCACCAGTGCCCATCAGTGCAGCCTCATTGGTGCCAATCAGTGCAGCCTCATCAGTACACATCAGTGAAGAAGAACAATTACTTATTTGCAACATTTTATAACAGAAACTATGAAAAACATTTTTTTTCAAAAATTTTGGTCCTTTTTTTGTCTGTTTAGCAACAATAAAAAAACAGCGGTGATTAAATACCAAAGAAAGCTCTATCTATCTAAAAAAAATATATATATATAAAAATTAAATTGGGGTACAGTTTTGCATGACCGCGCAATTGTCATTCAAAGTGTGACAGCTCTATCAGCTGAAACTTGGCTTGGACAGGGAGGAGGTGAAAGTGCCCAGTATTGAAGTGGTTAAATAAGTGTTCAGTTCAGGATCCAAGTAACCTATGGGAGATCCACAAGGCCTAAATCAGAAGTATCTGAATCACTGAGGCTGGATTCACACCAGGCCGGTGCGAATTCCAGTCCCGATGCCTGTGAGAAGAACAGACGGTGCTGTTCAGCGTCTCCTGTCCGATCTCACAGAGCATTGGCTGACAGGAGAGGGAGGGGGAGGTGCAGTGAGCAGGGAGAAGAGCCCTGTTCAATGCGGAGCACATCTCACCGCATTGCACAGAAAATGCACACATTTTCTGTGCAATGCGGACTGCGAATGCACCGCACATATGTGATGTGTTTTCAAGTGTCCTGCGAATTGAATGCAGTTTAACCACTTGCCGATCGGCATCTGACGGCGGCAAAGTGGCTCGTTCCCGCAAATCGCCGTCATACGACGGCGGCTGCGGGAACGAGTTTAGTGGGCGCTCCCGCGCACTCACTGTGTTCGGGGAGGGCCAGGGAGCGGGTGCGGCGGCTTCGATTGCCGCCGGCTACCCACGATGGCCCCCCCGGAGCGAAGGAGCGGAGGTCCGTGTATGTAAACACGGACCTCCGCTCTGTGAGAGGGGGAAGGGCTGTGATCACAGCCTTCCTGTACGTGAAGGCTGTGACCACTTCCCTTCCCCTGTTAGGGCAGCCCCCATACAGTTAGAACACGCCCAGGGAACATAGTTAACCCTTAGTGCTACCCCCTGCAGGTTAACCCCTTCACTGCCAATGGCATTTACACAGTAATCAGTGCATTTTTATAGCACTGATCGCTGTATAAATGCCAATGGTCCCAAAAAAGTGTCAAAATGGTCCGACATGTCCGCTGAAATATCGCAGTACCGCAAAAAATCGCAGATCGCCGCCATTATTAGTAAAAAATAAAAAAAAAATAAAAACCCCAAAAATGAATTCTCATCATCCGTAAACGCGACCACTTTTGCGTAAACCAATCAATAAACGGCGATTGCATTTTTTTTTATCGCTAATATGAGGAAGAATATAAATCGGCCAAAAAAGGTGAAAAAAATGTTTTTTTATATTTTTTTTTTGGATTTGTATTTTAGGAAAAAGTAAGAAATTTGAATTTAAAAGATAAAAAAAGATACTTATCAGTTGGTTCAGATAGTTTGAAACTTTATCCCTTGTACCTTATTATAATAGGCTTTTTATATATTACTCGTCATGACACCTTCAGGTATTATAATAAAATAGATAATTTTTTTGATCATCGTCAGTTCTCTAGACTAACACAATTGCAGTTGGAGAGTTTAAATGAAATCAAAATGTTTCTGAAGAAGAATGTAGATTAGTTATATTTATATTAGCCCACATATACAGTATGTAATTGTGTAGTATGATTTAAAACTGCACTCAAGGCAAACAACTACATATACAGATGAAATCTAGATAGACAATATTGTTTTACCTTCCAAAGTATGTGTATTTCTGTCCATCCAGCTCTGAGATTTACACAGCTCTGCCAAGAAGAACAGCCCGGTCTGGCAGTGGAGACTAGCTGTTTCTCTACTGCAGTTCAATAACAATTTCAGGCCTCCTTCATTTTCCCACCCTGTGACTAGACAGTGAAAGGTGAAGCAGCAGGTGAATAGTTGTTTGTGCCTTTGCTCTCTCCTCCTATCAGTCATGTTACCTAAACTATGCCTGATTGGTTTCTTGTGTTGCTTTTCATTTACAGTTTTACACAATCTGAGCTCTGTTTCTATCAGGTGATACTTGCACGATTGGATGTTAACACCTTAGGACCCGGTACACCAGTAAATACTCAGTTCAGGGCTATCCAAAACCATGTGCCTGAATTCTTGAATCTCTATAAACTTGGCCATTGGACGGGGCTCGCACCCCAGTATGCACTATGAGGGGTCCCAAAGACGTCACAGAGTAGCTGAACAGCATGTCAGTACCCAATTATTTTAATTCTAAAGTCCCAACATCTTTAGTGTCTGTTCCTTATTCATTACACATGGTCTCCTTACGAGTGAATATTACCCTGACATAAAAGAATGTCCATATGTAAGGGTGCTTGTTTAACCACCTCCAAACCAAGCCTGCTTTTTTGGTTTGGTGGTTATGAGTTAAAAACAGTTTTTTTTTTGCTATAAAATTACTTAGAACCCCCAAATATTATATATTTTTTTCTAACACCCTAGAGAATAAAATGGCAGTTATTGCAAAACTTTGTCACACCGTATTTGTGCAGCGGTCTTCCAAGCGTGCTTTTTTTTTAAATAAATTCAGTTTTTTTTAGTTAAAAAATAAGAAAACAGTAAAGTTAGGCCAATTTTTTTCCATATTGTGAAAGATAATGTTACGCTGAGTAAAATTATACCCAACATGTCATGCTTCAAATGGCGACAAACTTTGCAACTTAAAAATATCCATTGGTGACGTTTAAACATTTTTGCAGCTTAGCAGTTTTGAGTTACAGAGGAGGTCTAGTGCTAGAATTATTGTTCTCACTCTACCGATCGCGGAGATACCTCACATGTGTGGTTTGAACACCGTTTTCATATGTGGGCGGGACTTACGTATGCGTTCGCTTCTGCACGCAAGCTTGTGGGGATGGGGCGCTTTAATTTTTTTTTTTAATTAGTTTAATTATTTATTTTGCTTTTTACTTTTTATATTTATACTGCTCTTTTTTTTTTTTTTTTTAAATGATCACTTTCAGTCCTATTACAAGAAATGTAAACATTTCTTGTAATAGAAAAAAGCATATCAGGACCTCTTAAATAAAAACCTCAAAAAGACCCCAGATCTCATATTTACAGTAAAATGCAAAAAAAAAAAAAAAATGACAGCCCAAAAATAAAAAGGCCCTTTAAGACCATTGGGCGGACGTGACTTCTGATGTAATTTCCGCCCTGCCGCACTATGGAGCCTCACGGACACTGGGGGGGACGGATCCGATCATCTCCACTGCTGCTGGCGGGTCCAGGCACCATTCAGACATCACCACTGAAACCCAAGGATGTCATATGTACGGAAGTGCTTAAACAAGAATTGTATTACTAATCCTAACATATCTAACATGCTGTTTCATCACGGGCAAAGTATCTTTATAAACAACTCCACTAGGAGAAACTCAGTTACTATCATAGCACAAATTAGGTCTAGTGCCCCTTTGCATCATAATCTTAAGTATAACTGACATTTTGTTTCAAAGATTTTTATTGGTTTTATTACAAATTACTTAAAATGGTGCAAAACAATGTCGTAACAGTAGACAGATATGAGGAAAAATAGGCCCAACTGGACGGCCGCTTGACAACTGTGTGTAAGGAGCAGAGCCTACCCAACCTTGTTCTTTAGGTGAGTAAGTAAGGGGTCGGTACTGTGTATTAAAGGGCAATGTCATCGAAATAAACAAATCTCTGAGGAGTCGGCCAGAAATAGCCTCCTGTTCCACCCCTATAGGGATCATGCTGTGGACCAGGAGGTTCTGACCTCCCCCTCTTGAGAGAAAAAATTTATATGAGTAGGATTTTCATAATGATGATGAAAGTAGCCTGCAAGTGGTCCAAGTCTCGAGGCCTTGAAGCACAGAAATTTGGGGCTTTCAGATCCCTTGTATTTTTTTGGGGGGGGCATTCCCGAGGTTGGGCACCCGGGAAGGCTTGTCCGTAAGACTAAACGATGAACACCAAAAGGTTTAGATCACCGTGCAGGAGATACTCTGCTCAACGAGGGAGGTCACGTGAGAACAAGGTCACCCTGTCTAAAATCTCCCCTGTAGTGGCATAACAGAAGTAGAGACAAGGTGTAGAATGAGAAAGATAATAGAAGAGAGGGTAAAGAGAGTGTAGGGAAATTTCAGCGGGTCGGCTGGGATTGAGAATGTTGGGTGGGAATGACCCCTGGGTATAGGGGAATATTGGAGAATTTGGCCCAGGGTTCCCACATAACATCAAATACTTTGGTCTTGTCTTGGAAAATACTCACTATTTTCTCCTGGGCCATAATCCAGGAAATCTTGCGTTTGACCGCTAGGATGGGGACAGTGACCTTTTTCCAAAATTTAGCTATTGTGATTTTAGTGGCCAGAAGGATGAAAAATACCAGTGCTTGTGAGTATTTATCTAAATTATTGACCTTGTGATTAAGTAGGGCTATCTCAGGGGTCTGAGGAACCAGAGAGTTGATGAGATGTCGGATTAGGGCAAATATTTTATTTCATAGACTGCGTATTCTTGGGCAGGACCACCAGGTGTGGTACATAGTACTGGTATGGTTACATCCCCTAAAACATAATGAGGAAGTGTTTGGATATATCTTGGCGAGAACATAGGGGACTCTGTACCAGTGAATGAAAACCTTGATGTTGGCCTCGATAAGTGAGATATTTAGAATCCCTTTAAAGGATCTTTGGAAGACAAGGTGCCATTGTTCCGGGTCTTTTTTGATATTAAGGTCTTTCTCCCAGGTGAGAGCATGTGGGGTTTTGGCTGAGGTCGAGGCCAACAATAAGTATATCAGAGAGATCCCCCCCCACTCTGATATGATATTTCATTACACCAAGATTCATATTCAGTAGCCCTAGGAGGATCAGGTTTATTTGGGCCAAATGGAATGAAGAAAATGGGAGATTTGGGTGTATCTGAATCTTTCAGTGTTTGGCATATTGCGTTTGCTAGTACAATACCCAATCGATATTGGGCCTGTCGAGGTAAAATACTGTCCAATTCTAAACATGTCTTTATTGAGCCACCATTTAAAGGCTAAGATGTTCTCCCCTGGAGGAAAGTCGGGATTGTGAAATAGGTGTGACAGTGGACAAGTTGCCGATGTTAGGGAGGGATATTTATATAGCCTATCACATAGGGTTAGAGAGTGAGACAGAGTGGGTGCTAGGACGGAGGTCTACATTTCGGAGTGACCATATTAGGAAGTCGATAGTGGGGTGGGGCACTGCTTGTCTCCATTGAGAGCCAGTCTGGTTTAGTAAAGCAGGAGTATGCTATCGAGAGCTGGTTGAGCTGTGCAGCTAAATAGTACCACCAAAAGTTGGGGAGAACTAGTCCTCCTTGTAATTTGAGGCGGAAGAGTGTGTTTTTGGAGCATCTACTACCTTTGAGACCCCAGATGAATTTTAAAACCTTGGACTGAAATTGTAATAGTTGGGATCTCCTAAGAGGGATGGGGAGAGATCTAAACAAGTAAAGTAAGCACGGGGAGGAGCGTCATTTTGACTGCGTTCAAACGGCCTAACCAACACAGCCCATGTCTGGCCCAGGAAGTTAAGTCTTTGGTCAGTTTTTGGAACATGGTTGGATAGTTAGAGGAGTATAGTGAGTCTATTCTCGGGGTTAAGTTAATCCCAGGTACGGGATGTGAGCTGGGTGCCAGGTGAACTGGAAATGGGACTGCAGATTATCTACTAATTTGGGAGGTGCTGTGATATTCAGAGCCAAGGACTTCAACACATTCACCTGGAAACCCAAGACCCTTCCAAATTGTTTGAGTAAGGAGAATATATTGGGGGAGTTGGAGATGAGGGGGGGTGTAACAGAGTAGGGGGTCATCTGCGAAAAGAGTGCATTTGTGCTCCTGTTGGCCACAAACTACTCCTTTTTAACATGCGGACGTTGCCTGATTGCAATGGCAAGAGATTCAATCGCTATAGCGAAAATCAAAGGGGATAACGGGCATCCCTGCCTGGTGCCATTTTCAATCTGTATAGGGTCTGAGAAGTAGCCCTGTAATTTAACTAGGGTGCTTGGGCTGGAGTATAAAGATTGCAGGATGCCTCTGAAGTTAGGACCAAGCCCCCATCTTGTTAGGACATTAAAGATGTACGGCCAGGTGACTGTGTCAAATGCCTTTTAGAGATCAACAGATAGGCAGAAAGCCTCTTGATGAGGACCTCCATCCCATCTGGAATTTAATAAAGATATAACGTCTATGGCCCTCCTCTGATCGGGCCCCTGTCTCCCCGGGATAAAGCCCGTCTGGTACTTATGGACATATTGAGTGATGAAGGAAGATAAGTGGCTAGCCATAATTTTCGTAAGGATTTTGAGATCGTTATTAATTAATGAAATTGGTCTATAATTGCTGACTATGCTTGGATCCTTTCCAGGTTTGGGTATAACTGTGATATGTGCTAAGTTGAGAGCTTTATCCAGAGGAGAGCCTGATTTGAGGGTATTGAAGAATTTTGCCAAGTGGGGTGCCAGGATCGTGGCAATTTTTTTTATAACAACAGGCTGAGAAGCCGTCAGGACCTGAAGATTGATTTTTCTAGGATGGATTTGTGGGTATCTGATAGTTGTGGTAGGGGTATATTGTCGAGGAAGGCATTTAGTTGGGATTGAGTACCGAATAGTGTTGAGCGAACCCGGACTGTAACGTTCGGGTCCGTACCGAACTTTCGGGTGTCCGTGGCACGGACCCGGACCCGGACATTTCAAAAATCGTTCGGGTTCGGTCCGGGGTTCTGCTATTTCACTCCACATGTTGAGAAGCTGCAGGGCAGCCAATAAACAAGCGTTTCACTGGTTTGCCCTTAGAAGCCATCACAGCCATGCCTACTAATGGCATGGCTGTAATTGGCCAGTGCATCATGTGACCCAGCCTCTTTATAAGCTGGAGTCACAGTGCTGCAGTCACATGCTCCTTGGGTTAGTGTAGGGAAAGGAAGCTGAAAGCTTGAGGGACAGATTTGAGACATTTTAAGACCTGATCCTGCATCCTGAGATAGATTACTTTACTACTGCTGTCTGTGCTGTTGCTCTGAGGACAGATAGCAGAAATTAGAGATTTCACATACCGCTGCTTTGAGTTGCAGATCAAGCTCTGCATAGAACAACGATCGCTACGATCGTGCTCTACGATCAGATTGTTGGGGGAATTTGAGATTTCAAATACCGCTGCTTAGAGTTGGAGATTTGCAGATTAAACTCTGTC
>BLSH010412621.1:474386-488597 GCA_018402905.1 Glandirana rugosa
GAGTTTTAGGAATGCCTTTACTACCGATGGGTGAATAGAAGGAAGTAGTGAGTTATACAGGTATTCCTGGTCTGCCCGAAATAGGGCCCCTCTGTCCCCGGGCTAGTCTCCTCCCGGTATCTGCAATATAGAAATAATTTAAGGTCTACCCTACCTCCAGGAGTAGTTCTCCCAAAGATGGATAGACAATTAGAGGTTTTCCGTAAACTGTGTCAGTCGACCGGCATGTAGAAATTACAGGATTGTTCTACCCCCGAAAAAATCAAAGGGGATAACGGGCATCCCTGCCTGGTGCCATTTTCAATCTGTATAGGGTCTGAGAAGTAGCCCTGTAATTTAACTAGGGTGCTTGGGCTGGAGTATAAAGATTGCAGGATGCCTCTGAAGTTAGGACCAAGCCCCCATCTTGTTAGGACATTAAAGATGTACGGCCAGCTGACTGTGTCAAATGCCTTTTGGAGATTAACAGATAGGTAGAAACCCTCTTGATGAGGACCTCCATCCCATCTGGAATTTAATAAAGATATAACGTCTATGGCCCTCCTCTGATCGGGCCCCTGTCTCCCCGGGATAAAGCCCGTCTGGTCCTTATGGACATATTGAGTGATGAAGGAAGATAAGTGGGTAGCCATCATTTCCGTAAGGATTTTGAGATCGTTATTAATTCATGAAATTGGTCTATAATTGCTGACTATGCTTGGATCCTTACCAGGTTTGGGTGTAACTGTGATATGTGCTAAGTTGAGAGCTTTATCCAGAGGAGAGCCTGATTTGAGGGAATTGAAGAATTTTGCCAAGTGGGGTGCCAGGACCGTGGCAATTTTTTTTATAACAACAGGCTGAGAAGCCGTCAGGACCTGAAACGGAGTTCAGCTTGAGATTTTTTAGTACCTCCAATACATTATTTTCAGAGATTGATTTTTCTATGATGGATTTGTGGGTATCTGATAGTTGTGGTAGGGGTATATTGTGGAGGAAGGCATTTAGTTGGGATTGAGTACCTAACTGTTCCCATTTATACAGGTCGGAGTAATAATCATGAAAACATTCCATGATGCGTTTTGGATTTTGGGAAAGGGTTCCCTGGCTGGTGCGTATTTTTGGGATTAGGAAGGAGCGGGGTTTGGGAGAAATTTTAGCTGCCAGATTAGCACCAATCCTGTCCCTATGGGTATAGAAACTGGCCCCAGACCAATGGAGACTCTTCTCAGCCTCAGTGGTTAGGGCTAGGTTCAGTGCCAAACTGGCTGCTTCTAAGGATTTTAGGGAGTCGCTCGTGGGGTGCCTTTTCTGGTTTTACTCTTCAGGTGGAACTCTAAGGAGAGCTGGGCTTTGTTGGCTCATCATTCACGTTTAAGCTTGGAGGTGAGTTGGATAATTTTACCTCTTATAGCGGCTTTATGGTCCGCCCATAACGTTTCAGGTGAGATATTGCCTTTGTCATTAAATTCAAAATACTCCTTAATGTTATTTTCAAGTATGGAGTATTTTATTGGGTCACTTAAGAGAGCTTCATTAAGTCACTATATAAACTTGGAGGTTGTGGTATGAGATCTTTGCAAGAATAAAATAACCATTGAGTGATCAGAGATAGGGTAATCTTTAATGCTGACTTTCACCATTCGAGCTAATAGGAAGGATTGCAGAAAGATCTGGTCAATTCTAGAATGGATTTGGTGGGATACTGAGTAGTGGGTATAGTCCCTAGATCTGGGGTTCAGCTCCCTCCAGGTGTCAATTAGGTCTAACCTGTATAGTGAAGATGCTATAGTGGTGCTTTGTTTAAGGGGTTTCTTTTTACGGGGTAAACCTTTGTTAGATTTATCTAACCATTGATTGAATGTTACATTTATGTCCCCTCCCATTAATATCACTCCTTGTAGATGTGGTTTTAAATTTGCCATCATATTGAAAAAAAAGGGTGCTTGCCCACTGTTAGGGGCATAGTAGGAGATCAGGGAGTACAATATACAATCAACTGAGCCTTTTACCAAGATAAATCTACACGGTGGGTCTTTACGGATGTCAATCTGGTTAAATTTGACATGTTTCGAGAAGCAAATTGCGACTCCTTTCATTTTGTTTGGAGCGTTAGCGAGGTAGAATTGGGGGTAACGGCTATGCAGAAAGGACGGGTTGCATGCTGATGGGAAGTGGGTTCCCTGGAAGAAAAGAACATCTATTTAGTGAGACTGGTATAGGTTAAATCATTTTCTTCTTTTAATAGGGGTGTTCATGCCTTGGGCATTATGTGTGCCAATGCAGAGGGGTGGTTGTTTGGTATGGCCATCTGCAATGGATCAGAGGGGGAAGGAGCAGCTGAAAGAGGTTGTGAATAGAGTTGAACGGACACCTGGATGTTCGGGTTCGACTGGTTCGGCCGAACTTTGAGAAAAGTTTGGGTTTGGTAACGAACTTGACCCCAACTTGACCCTAGACCCCGAACCCCATTGAAGTCAATGGTGACCCAAACGTTTGGGCACAAAAATGGCTGTAAAAAAGTCCTGGAAAGGGCTATAGGGCTGCAAATGGAAGCAAAATGGGGGTAAGAGTAGGACACGTGCCCTGCAAACAAATGTGGATAGGGAAATAACTTAAAATCATATAAAAAAAAATAAAAATGGGAGGAGGAGGTGGATGTGGAGTAGGAGCCTAGAGGTTGACAAGGCCGTGACTGTGGCAGTGTAGGTGGAAGTGGTAGTGGAGGAGGAGAAGGAGGTAGCCAACACTGTTTTTTGTTTGTTTGTTTTTTCTAATTGGGGTAACCCCCAAAATATTGAGACATATTAAAAAAAAAAACAAGTATATCAATGGCTGTGTGAGGCCGGTCTAAATGTCTATTCTGCACAAGGTACTGACAAGTATTGTGGGATCCATGCCTGGTTCATTTTAATAAACATTAGCTTGTCCACGTTGGCTGTGGACACGCGGCTGCGCTTGTCTGTGATAAATACACGTTCAGACAATACACTGTCTGCAGGGCAGGCTAGCACCTCCAAGGCATAAAGGGCAAGCTCAGGCCATGCGCCCAATTTGGAGACCCAGAAGTTGAATGGGACAGACCCATCAGTCAGTACGTGTAGGCGTATGCACACATACTGTTCCACCATGTTGCTGAAATGTTGCCTACTGCTAAGATGTTACCTATCAGCTGGTGGTGCTGTTTGTTGTGGCGTGCTGCTGACAAAAGTTTTCCACATTTTGGCCATGCTAACCCTGCCTTCTGAGGTGCTGGTGGTGCCAGAGCTGCGTTGGCGACCTCTTCCTCCTCCTTTGCCTTCGCCTTGTGCTTCCACTGAGCCCCCGGTGTCATTTAGGAATGCTCTCAGCAGCGCCTCTACCAGCGTGCGCTTGTATACGTGCATCTTCCGATCACGCGCCAGTTAGGGAATTAAGGACGGCACGTTGTCTTTGTAATGGTGATCCAGCAAGGTGGCCACCCAGTAATCAGCACAAGTTACAATGTGGGCAACTCGGCTGTCGTTGCACAGGCACTGCAGCATGTAGTCGCTCATGTGTGTCAGGCTGCCCAGAGGCAAAGACAAGCTGTCCGCTGTGTGAGGCAAGTATAAATGTCTATTCTGCACAAGGTACCGACAAGGCTTGTGGGATCCATGCCTGGTTCATTTTAATAAACTTTAGCTTGTTCATGTTGGCTGTACACAGGCGGCTGCGCTTGTCTGTGATAACGCCCCCTGCCGTGCTAAACACACGTTCAGACAATACACTGGCTGAAAGGCAGGCCAGCACCTCCAAGGCATAAAGGGCAAGCTCAGGTCATGTGCCCAATTTGGAGACCCAGAAGTTGAATGGGGCAGATCCATCAGTCAGTACGTGTAGGCGTGTGCATACATACTGTTCCACCATGTTGCTGAAATGCTGCCTCCTGCTAAGACATTGCCTATCAGCTGGTGGTGCTGTTTGTTGTGGCGTGCTGCTGACAAAGCTTTTAAACATTTCGGCCATGCTATTCCTGCCTTCTGAGGTGCTGGCGGTGCCACAGCTGCGTTTGTGACACCTTCCTACTCCTCTGCCTTCGCCTTGTGCTTCCACTGAGCCCCCTGTGTCATTTGGGAATGCCCTCAGCAGCGCATCTACCAGCGTGCGCTAGTAGTCACGCATCTTCCGTTCACGCTCTAGTGAGGGAATTAAGGAAGGCACGTTGTCCTTGTAACGGGGATCCAGCAGGGTGGCCACCCAGTAATCAGCACAAGTTAAAATGTGGGCAACTGGGCTGTCATTGAGCAGGCACTGCAGCATGTAGTCGCTCATGTGTGCCAAGCTGCCCGGAGGCAAAGACAAGCTGTGCTCTGTGGGAGGTGTATTATCTGTGTCCTCCGTATCCCCCCAGCCATGCTCCAGTGATGCCCACGAGCTGCGTTGGGTGCCACCCTGCTGTGAACATGGTTCCTCTTCCTCATCATCATCATCATCTTCCTTGTCCTCCTCATCCTCTAGAACTGTGCCCTGGCTTGAACATTTTTTTACCTGGCCTATGCTGTATCAGGAACTCACCCTCCGAGCCACTTGTGAATGACTGGCCTGATAACCGTGGAAATGACCTCCCTTCCTCCTCCTCTTCCTCCTGTGCCACATCCTCTTCCATCATCGCCCAAAGTGTTTTTTCAAGGAGACATAGAAGTGGGATAGTAACGCTGAGAACAGCTTCATCTGCACTGGCCATGTTGGTGGAGTACTCAAAACACTGCAATATGGTACACAGGTCTCGCATGGAGGCCCACTCATTGGTGAAGTGGTGCTGTTCCGCAGAGCGACTGACCCGTGCGTGCTGCAGCTGAAACTCCACTATTGCCTGCTGCTGCTCACACAGTCTCTTCAGCATGTGCAAGGTGGAGTTCAAACTTGTGGGCATGTCGCATAGGAGGCGGTGAATGGGAAGGCCGAAGTTCCACTACAGCGCAGACAGGTGAGCAGCAAGGTGAGAACGCCATAAGCGCGCACAAATGGCCCGCACTTTCTGCAGCAGCTCTGACATATCCGGGTAGTTTTTTAGAAATGTCTGCACCACCAAATTCAGCACATGCACCAAGCAAGGGATGTGCGTTAAACCAGCTAGGCCCAGAGCTGCTACAAGATTTTGCCAATTATCGCACACCACCAGGCCGGGCTTGAGGCTCAGTGGCAACAACCACTCATTGGTCTGTTGTTCAATGCCCGTCCACAGCTGCTGCGCAGCGTGGGGTTTATCCCCCAAACATATCAGTTTTAAAACGGCCTGCTGTCGTTTCCCCCTGGATGTGCTGAAGCTGGTGGTGAAGGTGTTACGCTGAGCGGATGAGGAGGTGGTAGAGGAGGAGGAGGAAGTGCAGTAGGAGGAGGAGGCAACAGGAGGCAAAGAGAAATTCCCTGCAATCCTCAGTGGCGGAAGGACATGCACCAAACGGCTAGCCGCCTCAGGCCCACCCACCACTACATTTGTCCAGTGTGCAGTTAGCGAGATATAGCGTCCCTGCCCAAGCTTACTGGTGCACATATCAGTGGTTATGTGGACCGTTCCACAGATGGAGTTGCGCAGTGCACACTTGATCTCGTCCCCGACTTGTTTGTGCAGGGAAGGGAGGGCTCGCCTGGAAAAGTAGTGGCGGCTGGGAACCATGTACTGTGGGACAGCCACCACCATTAGGTTTTTAAAACTGTCGGTGTCCACAAGACGGAATGACAGCATTTCAAAGGCCAGGAATTTTGCAATGCTGGCATTAAGGGCCAGGGATCGCAGTTGGGTGGGGGGGTACTTCCTCTTTCTCTCCAGTGTTTGGGAGATGGACAGCTGTAAGTTTCCATGGGACTGTGTGGAAATGCTTGGGGACTGTGGCGGACATGGTGGCGTTGCTGTCACATCGTCTGCTTGCTGGGTGGCAGGTGACACTGGCACTGTAGAGGTGGAGGAAGAGGCCGAGGCAGCAGCAGAAGAGAAAGCAGGAGGAGGCTGAGAGCTTTCTTGGATTTTGAGGTACTTATTCCACTGCAGCTCGTGCTTTTGAATTTAGATGTCTGGTCATGCAGGTTGAGCTCGGGTTTTCGAAGATTTCTGCCTCGCTTCAGGCTCTCATTGCACAGTGTGCAAACCACTTGTGTCTTGTCATCAGCACATTGTCTGAAGAACTGGAATGCCGGGGAATGCCTTTGAGCTGCCTTTGGTGTGCTAGGTCCCTGTGTGCGGTGGGTAGTAGCAGGCATGCTGTCTAGGGAATGCTCGCTCCACTTTTGCAACCTGCTTCCTCTTTTGCTGTGGTGGTGCCTCTGTGGGACCACCGCCTCTTCCTCCAAACTGCACACGTCACTCGCATGACCTTCATTCTATGTGGGGTCTAGGACCTCATCATCCTTCACATAATCTTTCTCCCACCCTTCACCTCTGCCCTCCTTGTCAGTGTGCACACTGAGGAAAGCCGCAGAAGTTGGCACCTGTGTTTCGTCATCATCAGAGACGTGCTGTGCTGGTATTTCCATGTCCTCATCCTGCAACAGAAGTGGTTGGGCATCGGTGCACTCGATGTCTTCCACTTCTGGGGCAGGGCTATGTGGATGGCCCACGGAAAGAACAACAGGAGAGTCATCAAAAAGCATAAAAGACTGTTGCATGACTTGGGGCTCAGACTGCTTGGCTGATTTACAAGGGTCTGAGGTGAAAGACAGATGGCCATGGGGTTCAGGTGCCAACTCTAAGCTTTCATCAAGGACCAGGTGGGAGACAATGTGAATGAACTGAAGGCATTGTCAGCCACCCAATCTACTAGCGCCTGTACTTGTTCTGGCCTCACCATTCGTTCAGCAGCATTCGGGCATACCATAGAACGTTGAAGGCTCTGTCAGCTACTCGCACCTGAAGAAGGTGTTTCACTTGTGCGTGTAGCTGGCACAAATCGACCACGTCCTCTCCTTGCAACAGGAACTTCACCAGCACCATATTTGACGCTCTCCTCATTCTGCCCGCAAATGTACTATGTAGCACTATTTATTAATACAAAAAAAGAAGAAGAAATTCTTCTTTTGTTTTTGGAAAACAGCAACGTAGACGCACCTTTTATTTTTGTGCAAGAAATGCACCGCTCACACCAGCAGCAGGAACCTCTCCCTACACCAGTATGATATAATTTTAGAATAATAATCTGTCCCTCACAGGAGCAGCAGGAACCTCTCCCTGTAGCACTATGATGAGATGATTTTAGAACAATAATCTGTCCCTCACAGCACCAGCAGGAACCTCTCCCTCTAGCAGTATGTGATGATTTTAGAACAATAATCTGTCCCTCACAGCACCAGCAGGAACCTCTCCCTCTAGCAGCATGTGATGATTTTAGAACAGTAATCTGTCCCTCACAGCACCAGCAGGAACCTCTCCCTATAGCACTAGGAGATGATTTTAGAACAATAATCTGTCCCTCACAGCACTAGTAAACTGTACCTAGTCCAGTATTAGATGGTTTTAGAATGCTTAGCTTTCCCCTCACAGCACCGCCAGGGATCTGTCTGTAATGCAGTATGAGATATTAGATCGGTAATCTATCCCTCACAGCATTAGTAAACTCTACATAGTCCAGTATCAGATGGTTTTAGAATGCTTAGCTTTCCCCTCACAGCACCGCCAGGAATCTGTCTGTAATGCAAGATGAGATCATATTAGATCGGTAATCTGTCCCTCACAGCGCCGGCAGCATGCTCTCCCTACACTAGCCTGAGACGATGTGACACATGGCATATGTGACTCCAGCTCATATAGAGGCTGGGTCACATGATGCACTAGCCTATCACAGCCATGTCATTAGTAGGCATGGCTGTGATGGCTTCTAAGGGCAAACAAGTAAAATGCATGTTGATTGGCGGCCCTGCAGCTATAGAAAAGGAGCACAAAATACCCGAATACCAAACCCGAACCCGGACTTTTTTTCAAATGTTCGGGGCATGGACACCCCAAAATCCGGTACGGACCCGAACTTTACAGTCCGGGTTCGCTCAACTCTAGTTGTGACTTATCCTGAGGGAGGTTGGTCAGGGTGCTAGCCTTGCCGGCCTCTTACAAAGTCAACCAGGGGGTAGATGGTGGGAAGGGGTAGAATGCCATCTGAACCACTGTAAAGAAGGGAGGTGAGAGTGAAAGAGCAGCTACAGTATCTGGGCAGAGAAGACAATATGCGTGAATGACATTGAGTTTAACAACATTCAACAACAGCTTAAGTAACAAGCTAACATTTCCGTATCCCGAAGTGAGAAGAATGAGCCTACTCACTTTGACCACTAGAAATGTCCCAAAAGGCGATCCCCTTGATGGGGAAAGCAACAACATCTCAAGGTGGGACCGAAGTTTCACCTAGAGATGTCTGGAGGCAACGTGCATCCGACCAGCGTCCCCACCAAACTGATAACATAGAACTGTAACAATGAATAGCTGACCTATTAGTGAGAAAAATTGGTGAGCATTATTATAGCCTCCTCCCTAGCTTCCCCGAGGGAAGAAGGTGAGGAAAGGTAAACTACAGGGGTCCCTCTCCCCCTCCAGCTAGGCCAGTGGGGGGAGAGTGAGCCGTCCCCAGTTTGCAACAATAGCGACCAGTCTTATTGTTCATGTGATTTAAACAGTGGAGACCTGATGATAGGCTCAGTGCCTCAGATGGAGTGTGTGGGTTCGGTCCCCAAGTAGAGATCTAAGGAGATGGCAAAGAGTTCACCAGTTCAAAGCTTTCAGAAATATAGCAGAGGCCTTGCAGATAAAAAATGTGACTGAAATTATGCTTAGAAAAAAAAGTGGAAAAAAGGGGGGGGGGTTTGAAAGCTGAAAATAAGGGAAAACAAAAAAAAAATTACCCTCTCCCCCCTCCTTGAGAAAACCGAAAGTCTAAAGATAGGATTAACTGTCCAAACTAGAGCAGGGTCTATGTGTAACTCTGTGGAACAGGGTAAACAACTTGAAGAAGCCTTAACAGTAGAGTTGATCGAACTTCTGGAAGTTCAGGTTCTGCTGGTTCGGCCGAACTTCGGGACAAAGTCCGGGTTTGGGTCCGGGTCCGGACAGAACCCGAACTTTGACCCGGACCCCGAACCCCATTGAAATCAATGGGGACCCAAACTTTTAGGCACTAAAATGGCTGTAACAAAGTCCTGGAAAGTCCTAGAGGTCTGCAAAAGAAAGGAAAATGAGGGTAAGGGTCGGACAAGTGCCCTACAAAGAAATGGGGACAGGGAAATAACTTAAAAGCATTTTTAAACTAAAATCACATAAAAAAATCCAAATGGAGGTGTGTGTGAAAAGTATAAATTAGCCGAGAGAAGCCATATCACTGTTCTACAATCATCTTCAAACTGTGTGTGAAAAGTATAAATTAGCCTGGAGAAGCCATATCACTGTTCTACAATCATCTTCAAACTGTGTGTGAAAAGTATAAATTAGCGGGAGAAGCCATATTACTGTTCTACAATCATCTTCAAACTAAGATGTTCTTTATTCCGGGCCCGGCGCATGACTTCCTCTTTAGCTTTAAATGTGATTTAACCATGATGTCGCGCGGGAGACCATCTTGGAGCGGGGGTTGTAGGGCTCTGTGGGCCTGGTTCATTTCTAGACGATGGTCTGAAATGTTAGGGATCGGGTCTTTTATGACTGAACGGACCACTGCATCCGAGTCCTTGAAGGATTCAGGGACCCCCCTGATCCTAACATTATACCTACGCGATCTGTGCTCAAGGTCGTCCAGTTTGAATAGGGCCGTTTAAAGTTGTTCATGCAATTCCAGAATCAGGTCTGTGTTTTGGTTCGCTCTGGTGATGGTTTTGTCAGTTTTAATCTCAATTGCTTCAATTCTAGCCCCCAGTTGCTGTATATCAGCTTGGATGGTGGTAGTTATTTGTGCTGCTGTCTGTGCTCCTGGGCTTGGAGGGAGCATGGTGTGGAATGTCAGGTTATCCTGGTCTGCTATAGAGGGCTCTTCCTCCATCCCAGTGCCTGCGGGCTCCATCTTGGAAGGATGTCCGGCCGTGGGCCCGAACTCCATCTGCCTGGAAAGGTCCCTCTTGGCTGTGCCCCCTGTCATCTGGGGGGGTCTCGGGGGACCTTCAAATTCACCCGGGGGAGGATCAGAGTGGAGGCGACTCTCCTGATAGCTGCGGTGGGTGTATATGCCTGGATCGGTGCAGAGCTCCTAGGAAAGACGTCCGTCCATGGAGCTGTCATGCATGTGCCTATAACCGACATTTCAATCCCCGTTCTTCAAGAGCAGAAGTCCTGGGGCCCACACCGAATGGAGTCCCTACTTATATCTGCTTCCCAACGTCAACCAACCACTATTCACAACCATTTCCTTATTTATGAACTCAGGGTGGAACCTGAGATTGACAGGGATGTCTCTGACTCCCTGAAGGCAGAATATAAACTAAAACATACATCTTTCTAAATGCTGTTGCAGGTACTGCACAAGGCTGCTACCAAGGGAAATTCTTGTACTTATACTCTTTGTTTGAAAAATGCATTTCAAGGTGTATTGAATGCTACAGAACTGCACTAATTTATTTTTATCTTCCTGGATTTCAGCTTTAAAGGTAAAGCATGACAATCCAATAAATCTAATGTTGGTAATGGTTATGCCTATCTAGATTAGTTGCTCTCATATCTATCAGAATTGTCCTCCCACTTAATTTCTACATTCTTCTAATAAGACAAAAAAAATAAAAAAATAATTAAATCACATTTTATCACCTCTTGTAGCTACTAAGCTTTCTTTATTATAAAGCAACAGGCTGGTAACAACACTGGATAATTTATAAACTTTACCAGTTTGATGCTTATCTATCAAAGGTGACCTAAATCTGGATGCAGAAAAAGTTTTTACCCATTTATGTTGGCCATTACTTGGACATGCTACAAAAGAGTTTTGATGGTTCCATTATAAGTTGTTTAAACACACTGCACTTCAATACCATTGCAAATGGTAAAAATGCCATGTGGTACCTTATGATCTTTGTATGTCTTAAACAGTTGATTTTAGCAATGCGACTTTTACAGTTGCTTTTAGATGTCATCCAGATATTATAAAAGTGGAATTAGGCTCTTGTGAACTAAAAATATCATTATATGCAGCTGATACCTTCTTAACCCTGTCACAACCTCCTATATCTCTTCCCACTTTGCATTAACTATAATCAAAGTTTGAATTAATCTCAGGTTTTTAAACTCAGCACAGACAAAACTCAAGCTCTGCCCATAGGCATTCCATTTGACATGCTTCAGATTTTACTAAATGTATTCCCTACAAATGGAAAACTTCTATTAAATTCAAAGGTATCCAATTAACTCCTACATATGATACATTTTATTGGAAAGACTTCCTCCTTTTTTAAGATACTAAAATAACCTACATTGGTGGTAAAGATTATACAATTTTCTTGATTGACCAGGTTTGCCTAATAAAAATGAATTTCACCTCTCCTGCTTTATCTTTTTGAAACAATTCATGTTCATGTACCCACAAAGGCATGATTAGGAAATGATCAAGTGCCTTGCAAAAAAGTATCATTGGCTTCACAAAAAGAGGACCCATGGTACCCATCTTATTACACTGTTACTGGGAAATCTATGTATGTCAATGATCAAAATAGTCTTTGTATAATTGCATAACTAGGTTGGCAAAATCTGTTTATGCTTTCTTGCAACTACTTACAATGGGGATCATCATCCTCTTTCTCTGAAGCATATACAATATACAAAATATTTTCCTTTTGTGGTTAACTTATGGAGGACAGTGTGCTCTCAGGTTAAATTACATTTGTTTTCCTAAGTAGTATTCTTCTTTTAAACAAGCCAAATTTACCCAAAAGCCCAGATTCTAAATGTAACCCCACCCCCACTGCCACCTTTCTTTGTTAATTATACATGTTTTTATTCCATGGGTCATAGGTCCTCCTGTTCAGGGATAGGTTTAACTGTCCTGGGTTTTGTTGAGCAGGATTCGACAGAGTTCAGATGAAGTTCAGATGTCAAACCCAAACCCCACTGAATTCAATGGGAGTGAAATCTGTCAAAAACAAAATACCTATTTTCTGGGGCGTGCTCTGCAAGTGGAAATTGTGAAAAAATTCCTTTACACATTTCCTGTTTTTTTTGTGCTTTCTTTTCTGTTCCTTTTAGGTTCCAACTTGTCAGTATGCCTACATGCCATCTTGTCTTTGATTACATGGTTCTACAGAATTTTCAATATAAATTGTTAGCGATAGACATGGTGGACATATGCATATAAGGAAACAATTAGGAAGGCATATATATATATTTATATTTTTCCCGTGTGATTTGTTTCATGGGTGGATACACTCATGATGACCAAAGTACACACACTTATTATTTAGAGAGTGCAACTGATATGATATGATGTGGTTGTTTGACAGCAGGTAGAGAGTAATAAGTAAAATACAATAAATGGACTTTAGAAGGAGTTAGATAATTACTATACTATACAATCTTCCATATTTAGAGGGTACTCTCTATGCTACATTTTATTGTACATATGCTGGCATACAACCTGATAAATTCTCTTTTGGTGGTATTTAATCACTGCTGTGATTAGCAGTTTTATAATTTGTTGTAAAATTTTGAAAGCAGGTAATTTTTCTCCTTCATTGATGTGTGCTGATGAGGATCCACTGATGGGCACTGAAGGGTATTGACAGGTGGCACTGATGGGCACTGATGGGTGGCACTGATGGGTGCTGGTAGGTGACACTGATTGGCAGCACTGATAGGTGGCACTGATGAGGCACTGACGGGTATTGATTCGCAGCACTGATGGGCATTGATAGGTGGTACTGGTGGACACTGATTGGCAGCACTGATATGCACTGGCAAGTGGCACTGGTGGGCACAGATGAGGTGGTGGCGGCTCTCTGTGTTCGAGATTGATGTCCCCCTGACAGAAGCCAGTAACCTGCTTTATTTTCTCCTCACGCTGTTGTGCCCCGCAGGGGGTGCCCAAACAGCGCATGCTCGCGATGACATACATAGACACCCTACCGGCAATTAAGGCCCACACTGTAGCCGTCTTTTGGCTATAAAGCAGGCAGGAGGAGGTTAAAAAGTGACTGCTGTAAATTGTAACCCTTTCCTACTTTATTCAAACAAAAAAATGAATGGAGTTGTGTTTTAAAGCGGTATTAAACCCACAACCAAAAAGTGTGCAATTGTAGCTTACCTATCATTGGATGTGTTGGCTGCAACAGACAGCGGCATTGTCAGTCGGGGGGGGGGGGGGGTCAGGCTCAGGGGGTAGTGTTAAATGTATTAGCAGATTTAGAACCACTAACAAATTGAAGCCAAACTCCAGGTTACACTTAATAATCAGTTACTGTTTTTTTTTAGGATAAACATTTTGCATTAATAAAAAATGGCTGATCATTTTAATCACCTCAGCCAGTGTTAAGTTGTTTGTCTCATCTATGTAAACTGATACATTCTGCTGGAGAGTTTGTGCTGTGAAGAACAACAGGCTAGCTAGATAGGAGAAAGAGAACCTAAGAATTGGTAAGATGAAATATAATAAAATGTTTGCTTCTGGGTTTAATACCGCTTTGACACTATATTCACACTTATGCATTTTGTAGAAATGCACTAAAGTCCATTAAACATGGTTTGCTATGGTACATGTTCACATCTATGCATTTTTCAGCCAGTGCATTCTTGGAAAGGGTCAGGGATAGTGTTGAGCGAACCCGGACTGTAACGTTCGGGTCCGTACCGAACTTTCGGGTGTCCGTGGCACGGACCCGGACCCGGACCCGGACATTTCAAAAATCTTTCGGGTTTGGTCCGGGGTTCTGCTATTTTACTCCACGTGTTGAGAAGCTGCAGGGCAGCCAATCAACAAGCGTTTCACTGGTTTGCCCTTAGAAGCCATCACAGCCATGCCTACTAATGGCATGGCTGTGATTGGCCAGTGCATCATGTGACCCAGCCTCTTTATAAGCTAGAGTCACAGTGCTGCAGTCACATGCTCCTTGGGTTAGTGTAGGGAAAGGAAGCTGAAAGCTTGAGGGAGAGATTTGAGACATTTTAAGACCTGATCCTGCATCCTGAGATAGATTACTTTACTACTGCTGTCTGTGCTGTTGCTCTGAGGACAGATAGCAGAAATTAGAGATTTTACATACCGCTGCTTTGAGTTGCAGATCAAGCTCTGCATAAAACAACGATCGCTACGATCGTGCTCAACGATC
>BLSH010412621.1:511990-523335 GCA_018402905.1 Glandirana rugosa
TCTAATTTCTGCTATCTGTCCTCAGAGCAACAGCACAGACAGCAGTAGTAAAGTAATCTATCTCAGGATGCAGGATCAGGTCTTAAAATGTCTCAAATCTGTCCCTCACGCCGTCAGCTACCTTTCCCTACACTAACCCAAGGAGCATGTGACTGCAGCACTGTGACTCCAGCTTATAAAGAGGCTGGGTCACATGATGCACTGGCCAATCACAGCCATGCCATTAGTAGGCATGGCTGTGATGGCTTCTAAGGGCAAACCAGTGAAACGCTTGTTGATTGGCTGCCCTGCAGCTTCTCAACACGTGGAGTAAAATAGCAGAACCCCGGACCGAACCCGAACGATTTTTGAAATGTCCGGGTCCGGGTCCGTGCCACGGACACCCGAAAGTTCGGTACGGACCCGAACGTTACAGTCCGGGTTCGCTCAACACTAATCACATCGCCTAGAACTAGACAGGGTCCACAGGAAAGACGGTACCCCTAGGGACATTATGACCAAACCCCATTTTTTTGCAGTGAAAGAAGCTGTCATGAAACAATCTAGAAGTGTCAACCAACTGTCTTTCCAAGATCATCCCATTCAGATATATGCAGATCTTTCTAAGGTCACTATTCAACGCAGGAGAGCCTTAAAACCACTCCTCACAGTCCTGGCTTCCAAAAACATTAAATATTGGTGGACTTTCCCCTTTGCAGTGAAATTTCAGCATCAATCTAAATACTATGCCTTCTCCTCTCTCCCGGAAGGAGAGAAAATCCTGCTACAGCTACAACTGATCTCGCAAGAAGCGGACATGGACATCACAAGCGGTAACCAAAGCTCGACCAAAACACCCCCTCCGGCCAGCCCGTTAACCCCACTTTGGAATAAATCCAAGTCCAAGAAATCCAAAGAGAACGCATTAACCTGACTATGCCATTGGGACTCTGGATCCAGATCCTTTTGAGACTGTCTCCATGATAGGGGGTCCCCCGGTTCGGTAGAACAGATGAGAGGCCTCCGAGCCTCACTTAACCTCTCATGCAGAGTTCCTTTATGTTGTTTCTATGCCTTTATAATGTTTGATTTATAGTTTGAAATGTAGTATTTTTGATCGAGACAACTGGAGATTATACCACCTGTTCAGTTTCCCCCAAGGGTTAGAGGCTCTCAAATCCTCGCATGGGAGGGGTATATTTCCAACGCCCCCGAGCTCTCATTTAGGGCATATCTCCAATGTCTCACTTGTAATCACCCGGCTGGCATCTAGAGGGGCCTCACCTCTCCGGCCCCCCCGTGAGGGGTGCCCGGGGGTGGGGGGGCCTCCTCTAGGGGTAGCCTCTGAGGGAAGCATGTTATCTGAGGCTCCCTGTCGCTAGACAGGGGTCTCCCCCACCTGGCTCCCCAAGGGGGTGCCAGGGGGGACACCCCACTATTTATTAATATGTCTTCATGCCTAACAACAATATGCTGCTGCTCCTTTATTTCCTCAATCGAAGTCAGCGTTGGTATCAAGCTTTTTATTTCTATAGTCCCGTTAGGGAGTTAGGGAGTGGACTTTGGGCTGCCGGGTGCTACGCATGTGCCTCCTCCTCCCCCTCAGACACCTCGGTCTCTGGGGCGGAGGACATCTGAACTTTGCTTCAGACACCTACAGTGTATGACCCCCGGGGAGGTTTCTCATTCCCCGTGGTTCATACGGGACTAAAAGATGCTTCCTCACGCATCTTTCCTCCTTGTTTTGTTTGTTTTTTCTCCTTTACTCATATTCTTTATCTTTCTTCCTTTCATTTCTTTTTCCAGGTTTAGGGGGAAGCTAACGCAATGTCTCTTTTTTATCCTCCGCCAGTGGCCCTTCGAAGTGAGCGATGTTTTTTCCTTGCAACTGACTCTCGCCACGGGCTTTCTACCATACAGCCTCATAAGGTAAGTGGCGCTTGGATTCTTGGCTTCGATTCCTCACTGCTCCATGGCTGACACTATTCGCTCCACCCTTAAAATTGCCACACACAACGCTCAGGGTCTCAACTCCCCTGTCAAACGCCGAAAAGTCTCCAACTTTTATAAATCCCAACATTTAGATGTAGTTCTTGTACAGGAAACACACTTTCCCCATTCCTTCACCCCAAAATTTCTCCACCAACATTTCCCACTCTTCCACCTGGCGGGTACTGTTAACAAGACTAAGGGTGTCGCTATTCTATTTTCCAAACGGTGCAACTTTCTATTGAAGGGCGAATACAAGGACCCGGGGGGCAGATTTATCCTAGTAAAAGGTTGGATGGATGGCCATCTCTACTCTTTCATTTCCTACTACGCACCTAATAGAGGCCAAGCAGATTTTTCCAAGCGCTGCTCTTGATCAGGGTCTAGATAAATCAAAACCTCTGAAATCACGCCTAATTCGCCCCACAAGAGTTAGTCTTAGGATTGCCCAAATCCTTAACTCTCAGGGTCTGGCAGATGTCTGGCGGGACGTACATCCCACAAAAAGGGATTTCACCACTTCTCGGCTCCACATCTTACCTACTCACGGATAGATCACATTCTAATTTCAACCCACAAACTCCCTAGTGTGGTCAACTCCCAAATTGTGGACACCCCTGTCTCGGATCACTCCTTAGTCACCTTGTCTCTCACATGTGACGCCCCAGGCCGCAGCGCCTCCTTCTGGTGATTGAATGAGTTTCTCCTCAATGATCTAGTGATGGTCACAACTATTGATAATGCCTTGAAAGACTTCTTTTTGTTAAACGATACAGTTGACATCTCGGCGGAAACACTCTGGGCTGCTCATAAGGTATCAATAAGGGGTACATTGATTCAGATCGCTTCTAAACGCAAAAAAGAGCACTTAGCAGAAATTGCACAGCTTGAAAAAGCTTATTATTCCCTCAAGACCCAACACAAGAACAACCCATCCTTGGTTTCTATTGATCAATTGGACTCTATTAGAACCCAATTGAACCACGCCCTCACGACCAAAGCTGAAAAACAACTCCGATGGATAGGCGCCAAATTTTACTCCCAAAAATATAAGCTGGGGTCAATGTTGGCCGCCCGCTTAACCCCCCGCACTCGTACTCATGCGCTACCTAAAGTTAGGTTCCAAAACCAGGGTACCACTAGTAATCCTAAAAAGATCCTCCAAGCCTTCGGGGACTTCTATATCAAACTCTATAGCTCCCCCCCCCTCCACCCGTGATATCTCCCAATTCTTAGACTCCCTCCCAATCCCTAAACTCTCTAACGAGCATAGGGCATCTTTGGACAGCGCTTTCACAGAAAGGAAGAACGGGGATGTTATCAAACAACTGAGAAATAGATCTGCCCCGGGCCCAGATGGCCTATCTGCTCCTTACTATAAAACATTTGTTACAACATTGACTCCACATATGACAACGTTTTTTAATTCCAAAATTACAGGAACCCCAATAAACTCTGACTTAAATACAGTGTTTATCTCTGTAATACCTAAACCTGATAAGAACCCGGAAGAAGTGTCAAACTACAGGCCCATCTCCCTCATCAATAACGACCTCAAAATTTTAACGAAAGTTTTAGCGAACCGGCTAGCTTTATTCATAAACAATTATGTCCATAAGGATCAGGTGGGTTTCATCCCAGGCAGGCAGGGCCCCGACCAGACCAGGAGAGCTATAGATATAATTTCCATACTTCAATCTAATTGGACGGGGGGTCCAGCTCAGCAGTGGATGCTTCTCTCCTTAGACATACACAAGGCATTCAATTCGGTCACCTGGCCATATATTTTTCAGCTGCTAGAACATTGGGGGTTTGGGGAGCACTTTCTTGGCATTATCCATTCTCTATATGCTTTTCCAAGAGCACTAATCCGCATTCAAGGCCATTACTCACCCTTAATTAAAATAGAGAGGGGCACTAGACAGGGTTGTCCACTGTCGCCTCTAATTTTTGCAATAGCCATTGAAACTCTTGCGATTGCGATTAGAGAAAATCCTAACATTAAAGTTAACATTAACAAATGTGGACTGTTTGCGGATGACATGTTACTGTTCATCACCTCTCCACTCACGTCACTTCCCAATCTCTGCCAGACCCTAGAGTCCTCTTCCCGCCTATCTGGTCTTCAAGTGAACTATGAAAAGTCAGAAGCCCTGAATGTTTCTCTTCCACAAGAGTCTATTGCTTCACTAAAGGAAGCATTTAAATTTTCCTGGAATAATTCCCACATTAAATACTTAGGCATTTCTTTGCCCCCCAGGTTTGAAAGTCTCTATGACCTGAATTACCCCCCCATGTTCCGTAAATTGGAACAAAATCTTAAGGAATGGGCGAAGCATAACCTAACATGGTTTGGACGAATTAACGCTGTTAAAATGACCCTACTTCCTAGAGTATTATATCTATTCAGAGCCCTCCCCATCCAGATCAAGAGAGATCATCTGCGCTCTTTACAAAGCAAAATACTTAAATTTATTTGGGGTAGTGCGGAATACAGAATTAAACAACAAACACTCTTTCTTTCAAGGAAAAAAGGCGGTTTAGGGGTCCCTCATCTCCTTAAATATTATTTTGCGGCAAGACTCTCCCAAATCTCCACAGTTTACATTAAGGCGGAGAAACCCGAATGGGTCCAGATAGAACGTCAGGCAGCACCTTCGTTTACACTAGATTAGCTCTTGTGGTGCAACCCAAAGGCTCGTCCAGCTATCCTTTCCCCGAAGCTCTCAACCTCCTTTTCCCTATGGGACTCACTGAGAAGCAGCCCTACCCTAATCTCCTCCACCCAACCCCTAGCACATTTGTTCCACAATCCGGAATTCCCGCCTGGTCAAAATATTTTAGCCTTTCAATGGTGGCTAAACAAAGGCCTATGCCGGATAGGACATTTCTTTACACCCTCAGGTCCAATAACTTTAGCGTACTGTGTCAGCAAACTTGACCTTCCAAACTCTGAAAAGTTTAGATTCAGACAAATCAGTCACTTTCTCCACACCATTTGGAAGGATAAACCCTCCCCTCCCCTAATCACCCCCTATGAAGCCTGGTGCGGCTAAGCCATGGAGCAGAGAGGAGGTATATCGATTATCTATGCGTCACTTACAAACCGAAATACTAAAACCTCTTACATCCTAGCTTGGGAGGGAGACCTTCAATTTCAGTGGAATTTAGATACTTGGCATAAAGCTACGTCGCTGGCCTATAGGGGGATCCTCAATACAGCATTGATGGAAGCAAACATCAAAGTCATCTGCCAGTGGTACATGACTCCAATTAAGTTAGCGAAATTATACCCCATGGCAAATCCCCTTTGCTTTAGAGGTTGTCAGCTTCGAGGTACCATGGCCCATATCTGGTGGGAATGTCCCAGAATAAGAACTTTGTGGAAAAAAATTTTTAGGCTGATTTATAAAGTCACGTACCTAAAAATCCCCAACAACCCAACAATAGCTCTTCCAAACTCACATATCCTGAACATCCCAAAGCCATCTCAAAAACTGAGCCACTTCATCTTTTTGGGCACTAAAATATCTATAGCTAGGTCTTGGAAAAAAACCCACACATCACTGAAAGCAGTGATCAGGAAGGTCTCCTGGATCATGTCTCAGGAGAAACTGGCTAGTGCTCTTTCTGACTCATCCAAAAAATTTGAAACTATATGGGAACCCTGGGGCTCTTTTATAGGTGTCCCATTATACCCAGGAATGACCCTTCCCCAACAGCCACAAGGTACTGTGTAAATGGGCTCCCCACAGGGAGAATATGTTGGCTTCACCCCCCCCCCTCTCTTCTTCTAACTGTTCGTTTCCTCTATCTGTCTCTTCTCTTCCTTCTTCTTCTTTTCTCTATCGATCTCACTGGTTATACTGTTATTACATGGTTGGTCGTTACAAGACAGGACACCTAGGAGACTACTCGAGAAGGGGGCGCCCTGTGGGCGCGCACTGTGTACATTATCCTCAAGGTTCTCTGAGCTTTTTAGGACATCCAGATTACATAGGGGGGGGAGATGGTTTCTTTGGTAAGGAGAGCGAGCGCTTTGGGATCTTCCCCGGAATCCTGGGGGCGTCTGGGGCTCTCTTCTGGCACAGTATGTTCCCACTGGGGGTGCCGGAGGGGCTCCCCGGCTTGCTCTCGGGGGTTCCGGGGAGGACCCTCAACAGGCCTAGAACCTCGCATTCGCCCACATGAAGGCAAAGCTGCACAGGTTATCCATATTACTTTCTGATATTAAAGGGGAATCCTTCTCCCTTACATGTTTACAGGAGCGAGATTATTCCATTCTTGACTCTTTATGTACACAGTTTTTGGTATCATGTATCAGAATTGTATACCGTATCATGTACTGGCATAATGTCGTCTGTCTAGCCTAGTAGATCCTTGTGGTTGTTAAATATGAGCACCTCATATGTTCTACTCTTCCTTTTATTTTATTGTTCCTGTGACCAATTTTAACCTTCTATAATAAATTATTTATTTTATTCAATACTAATTGATTAGTCTCGTGTGTGCCCAGAAGGTTTTTGCATATTGGGATTTTCCCCAATATATATGTGTACTTTCTTAAATATTAGCATGTTGGCACGCCTTGGAATGCACCTTTTTTTTCCAGTGCTTGGGTGCAGTTTGGCAGGATTTACACAACTACTTTTGACTAGTGACACAACACTACCAGAATCAAGCAGTGCAGTGTCTGGCTTCCCATTAACAGAAATCATACACATTTGTCTTTATATGCGACCTGAACATGATGCCGTACATGCGACCCATGCAAAAAGAGAAAGGCGTCTATTCACATAAGTATAATCACATTACATGGGTTCACCATTCAGGGGACAATAGGCAGCAATATGGCCCCATGCAGGGCATTGGTTGCACTGTATGTGATCTATACCCAGTCCTCCCTCTGGGCCTCAAAGACCTTCCTGGCTTCTTCGGCCAGTCTCCAGGTCTAGGGACCAGAGCGTCATTAGTCAACACAGCAGTCTTATCGGTTTTCCACATGCTCTTGAGGGCTGGGACAGTCTTACTAGATCTGCCGGGGAGCCTTTAACCCATTGACTGAATTGGGGCGCAGTCAGGTTCGGCAAGTCCTCAGCAGCCATGTATCTCTCCACAAGGTCCACCAGTTGGCTTGCATTTTTGGGGTCCCCATGGCTGACCAATTTCCTCAAAGCAGCAGGGAGGGCACGGAGATATGGGTCCATGACTACACGCTCCACAATATGGGGGCCTGGCAAGGTTTCCAGCTGCAACCACTTCCTTGTAAGATGGACCAGGTCAAACATTTGGGAGCGGGGTGGCTTGCCGATGCGGTAGGTCCACTGATGCACCTGTTGGGCCCAGACTGCCATGGTTACCCCTAGGTGTGTGGGTATCTCTGCCTTTAGAGTCTCATAGTCCTGGGCCTTATCTGTTTCCAAATAAAAATAGGCCTTTTGGGGGTCAACTGTCAAGAATGGTGCTAGCAGTCCCGCTCACTGTTCTTTTGGCCATCCTTCGCGAACAGCGACTCTTTCAAAAGTCGAGAGGAACACCTCCATGTCATCCACAAGTGTCATCTTCTGCAGGTGGTAAGTGGCATGTACCAGCTTTGGTTCCACTGCCACGGGAGGCATGGACCCCTTTTTAACTCCACCAGAGCCTTCACTAGCTGGCGGTTGATCTCCTGCTGGGCTTCATGCTGTCGGCGACTCTTCTCCCACTGCGCTGCAGCTACTTGTGTGACCTGGAGGTTGGTCTCCCACTGGGCCGCAGTCACCTGTAGCAGGGCTTTCAACATATCCTCCATTTTGGAAAGTTGCCCGCATCCTCCACCATGCGTGGGAGATTAGCTCGTGGGGATCACCTTTCCTGGGAAAAAGGCAGCGTGCAGGCAAACTTTCTTAGAATTCTGGTGGGTTGCCAGGTTTATTAGCAAAGGTTGCAAGTCATAAAAACAAACAAAATAGAAAACAAATCCTTGCCCTCTGGCGCTAAACTATACAGAACAGTTTACCTCACTATACAGTGTCGGGCTTGTCCCAAACACCCCCAAAACAAGAGTAAATGCAAACCTTTCTTTAGAGTCCTTGATCAACCAATTCCCAATGTTTAGCTCTCTCAGAATAGTGTTTGAGTCCCAGGCTAGAGCAAACCCCTGCTTTCTTCCTGGTCATTTAAAGCACCTGATGGAGGATTTGAGTGGACCAGAAACTCTGGGCTGGAACCAGCTCTGCCACGGTGGCTGGTAAAAACCGGGCTGGATTCCGCTCTAGTCCATTCCAAGTGAACGCATGCGAGGCGACAAATATCAACCCTCTACTAGCTTGCCTCGCATAATGTCACAATATATATATATGTATATACAGTATCTCACAAAAGTGAGTACACCGCTTACATTTTTGTAAATATTTTATTCTATCTTTACATGTGACAACACTGAAGAAATGACACTTTGCTACAATGTAAAGTAGTGAGTGTACAGTAAATGTACAGCTTGTATAAAAGTGTAAATTTGCTGTCCCCTCAAAATAACTCAACACACAGCAATTAATGCCTAAACCGCTGGCAACAAAAGTGAGTACACCCCTAAGTGAAAATGTCTAAATTGGGCCAAATTAGCCATTTTCTCTCCCCGGTGTCATGTGACTAGTTAGTGTTACAAGGTCTCAGATGTGAATGGGGAGCAGGTGTGTTAAATTTGATGTTATCTCTCTCATCACTGGTCACTGGAAGTTCAACAAGGCACCTTATGGCTAGTAACTCTCTGAGGATTTGAAAAAAGAATTGTTGTCCTATATAAAGATGGCCTAGGCAATAAGAAGATTCCCAAGACTCTGAAACTTAGCTGCAGCACGTTTGCCAAGACCATACAGTGGTTTATCAGGACAGGTTCCACTCAGAACAGGCCTTGTCATGGTTGTCCAAAGAAATTGAGTGCACATGCTCAGCGTCATATCCAGAGGCTATCTTTGGGAAATAGACGTATGAGTGCTGCCAGCATTGCTGCAGAGGTTGAAGCGGTAGGGGTTCAGCCTGTCAGTCCTCAGATCATATGCCGCACACTGCATCAAATTGGTCCGCATGGCTTCATCCCAGAAGGAAGCCTCTTCTAAAGATAATGCACAAGAAAGCCCACAAACAATTTTCTGAAGACAAACAGACTAAGGACATGGATTACTGGAACCATGTCCTGAGGCCTGATGAAACCAAGATAAACTTATTTGGTTCAGATGGTGTCAAGCATGTTTGGTGGCAACCAGATGAGTACAAAGACAAGTGTGTCTTGCCTACAGTCAAGCATGGTGGTGGGAGTGTCATGGTCTGGGGCTGCATGAGTGCTGTCGGCATTGGGGAGCTACAGTTCATTGAGGGAACTGTGCAAGGCCAACATGAACTGTGACATACTGAAGCAGAGCATGATCCCCTCCCTTCAGGAACTGGGCCACAGGGCAGTATTCCAACATAATAACGACCCCAACACACACCACCAAGATGACCACTGCCTTGCTAAAGAAGCTAAGGGTAAAGGTGATGGACTTGCCAAGAATGTCTCCAGACCTAAACCCTATTGAGCATCTGAGGGGCATCCTCAAATGGAAGGTGGAGGAGCACAAGGTCTCTAACATCCACCACCTCCGTGATGTCATCATGGAGGAGTGGAAGAGGACTCCAGTGGTAACCTGTAAAGCTCTGGTGAACTCCATGCCCAAGACAGTTAAGGCAGTGCTGGAAAATAATGGTGGCTACACAAAATATTGACATTTTGGGCCCAACGTGGACATTTTCACTTAGGGGTATACTCACTTTTGTTGCCAGAGGTTTTGACATTAATGGCTGTGTGTTGAGTTACTTTGAGGGGACAGCAAATGTACACTGCTATACAAGCTGTACACTCACTACTTTACATTGTAGCAAAGTGTCATTTCTTCAGTTTTGTCACATGAATAATGATAGAATAAAATATTTACAAAAAAGTGAGGGGTGTACTCACTTTTGTGAGGTACTGTGTGTATATATATATATATATATATATATATATATATATATATATATATACACACATCTATATAGCTAAAAGGATATTGGGCAACTGGGGAGAAAGTGCAGAGAAGGGCAACCAAACTGATAGCAGGCAAGGAGGAGCTCAGCTATGAGTAAAGAGTGGAGGAACTGTATTTATTCTCTCTTGAGAAGATGAGATTAAGTGAGGGGGATATGATCAGCATGCACTAATATATAAGTGGTCCATATAGTGAACTTGGTGTCGTGTTATTCACTTTAAGGTCATCACAGAGGACAAGTAGGTACACTTTACGTCTAGAGGAAAAAAAATGTCATCTCCAAATATGGAAAGGTTTCTTCACAGTTACAGCTGTGAAAATGTGGAATAGACTCCCTCCAGAGGTGGTTCTGGCCAGCTCAGTAGATTGCTTTAAAAAAGACCTGGATTCTTTCCTTAATGTACGTAATATAACTTGGTACTAGCATTTACAGGTAAAGTTGACCCAGGGATGTTGATTAGAGTTGATCGAACCTCTGCAAGTCTGGGTTCGGCAGGTTCAGCCGAACTTACGGACAAAGTTCGGGTCCGGACTTGACCCGAACTTTGACCCGGACCCCGAACCCCATTGAAATCAATGGGGACCCAAACTTTTAGGCACAAAAAGGACTGTAACAAAGTCCTGGCAAGTCCTATAGGTCTGCAAAAAGAAGGAAAATGGGGGTAAGAGTTGGACAAGTGCCCTACAAAGAAATGGGGATAGGGAAATAATTTAAAATAATTTTTAAGCTAAAATCACATAAAAATTTCAAAAATGGAGGTGGATGTGGAGTTGGAGGTTGAGGAGGCGGTGAAAGTGGCGGTGGAGTAGGAGGAGGTAGCCAACACTGTTTTTTTTATTTTTGTGCAAGAAATGCACACTTGGCCACAAATGTAGTTTTTAGAATTTTTTTTTTTTTTTTTTTTTAAACCAGCTATGTAGATGCACTTTTAAATTTTGTGCAGGAAACAAGAATCTGTCCCTTTAAGCAACAGCAGGAACCTCTCCCTATAGAACTTGAAGATGATTTTAGATTCTAAAATCATCTCCAAGTTGTACAGGGAAAGTTTCCAGCTGTTGCTTTAAGGGAATGATTATTGTTCTAAAATCATCTCCAAGTTCTATAGGCAAAGTGTATTCTAGCCGCATAGAGCCGTATTATTGTTCTAAAATCATCTCCAAGTTCTATAGGGAAAGTGTATTCTAGCCGCATAGAGCCATATTATTGTTCTAAAATCATCTCCAAGTTCTATAGATCTTATGTGAAACGGATATCTTGAACCTCTACTAAAATATTGTTTTTATACCGAGATACGCCGATCTTATGTGAAACGGATATCTTGAACCTCTACT
>BLSH010412621.1:608584-622168 GCA_018402905.1 Glandirana rugosa
TGGTGAGAACTTTTTGTAGTTTCGTTCTTTTCCTTTTAGGTTTGTGTCAGTAGACGTCAATTGATGTTTTTCAAGAGTGGTGTTCCCTGCGGTCACAGCAAGAAGGGTATTATAGCTGAAGCCATGGTTGGCGAATTGCCTTAAAAATAAATAAATCTGGTACAAGATACCAGACAACAGATCCAATCCATTTGGGAGTAGACAGGATACAGCCACCTCAAGGGTGACCACTGGCAGGTCAGGGCGAATATCATCTGACAAAATACAGAAAATTCTGAAAGGTCCGGCATACAGGCGACAACTCCCAAATAGATACAAGAAGGCAAAATCCTACAGACCGGGGAAAAGATTGGTGAAGGAACTGGAGAATCTTCATTATTAAAGCCTTAAAACTCTAAGGCACCTGTCTTGGGAGAACAGCAAAAGTCTTTTTAAGGGTGCACTAATACAAGGGGGTGCCTGTGTGAAGCTTTGCTCACACACCTGGATTGAAAATATTCAGGATCAGTGGGCCATATCAGCTATATTGGCGTGACATTGGTGGAAGTTTAAGGAATGTCCACCTTTCTGGTACAATCATTTTATTAAAAATGTATAACATCATGACAAATGTTCACTCATGCAGGGGCATAATTCAATGAGCTTAACGATCATATAAAATTGATAGGTGGGATGTCCACCTTTCAATCTCTTCCAGTCATCCAGGCTACCAGAATTAATGGGAAATTAAAAAAATTCTGGTCAAGTTTTGTAGCCGGATTAAATAAATGAGCAATCTTAAAGGCTCCACTTGCCTAGAGGAGGTGAGGATTTGGTTCACCTCTGTTCTAAAAAAAAAAAAAAAAAAAATCAGATAATCTGTGCCCAGTGGTTAAAAAAAAAAACCCTAAACAAGCACAGGAAGTTGGAGGCATGCAAGATAGAAAACCTCCAATCCATTATATTATTGATAAATCTGGGAGACTGGATGCTCTGTAGGTTTATCAGACACCTACATGTCCCAATTCACCCTCAATTCCTCTGCCAGCTTCAGTGCCTCTCCTTCGGTCTGTACATCTCCCCCAGGGCATTCACAAAGGTCTCACTGCAATAACGACGAAAAATCAGTAGAGCTTCCACAATGGAATGGCCATCCTCTGAGAAAGTCAAATGTGCTTTGGGAGTGAAGTCTCTTCAGCAGAACAGTGACGGAGTATCCTTGGTTCTTTGTAACTGACCAATTGTTTTAAATGGAACATTATCACATCAGACCTCAGCTAGAAAGGTTGGGGGGTGCATTTCAAAGAGCAGGCTGCTCGAAGTCATGGGATGTTCAGCTTATGAGGCATAGTATTGAATGCTCCTGAACTGAGAGTAGTGTTCAAAGCCCTTCTGTCATTCACTCCTTTTAGAAGAGGAGCAAGATTTATACCGTGCATAGACAGCAGTGGAAGGGTAGGATTCTTAGGCTGTCAGTGGAACTTCCTGTATCAATAATTGCAAATATAGGCGGTCCCCGGCTTACAAACAAGATAGGGACTGTGGGTTTGTTCATAAGTCGAATTTGTGTGTAAGTTGGAACAGGTACATTTTTTAAGTGTAGCTTCAGCCAAAACAAATATTTTTAAGCTTTTTGGATGGCATAGGGAAGGGTTAACACCCCTGTAATGTTTGTTTTGCTGTCTATGTTTCTGTTCAGAAGATTTCATCTCACTTCCTGTCCCAATGATAATTGGATTTTGACAATTTTGGGTTGTTGTGGAAACAAACCTTGGTGACAAAGCTTCAGTTGAGACACATTTTTCCCATAATAACTCTTACAGGAGTGAATTTCCCTTCCTAGGGGGAGATTTCCTCTCACTTCCTGTTGTCTCCCTCCGTTTGTAAGTAGGAGTCATTCATAAGTCGGATGTTCATAACTAGGGGGCTGCCTGTATACCATTTTGGCTTAGGAGGCTCTAGTGTCTTTCCTACACTTAAGCATTGAGTCACCACTGCCTCTTCCAGTGATGACAGATTTGCTCTCTCTCGGCCAGTTTTGTCATCCAGCCCCAAGAGACTACTTTTTGATGGCATGGAAGTTGGGAGGTGCAGGCTACCAAGTCAAGGGTGCTCAGTGCAGGTAGTGGCTACCTTGTGTTAAGCCAGAGAGGTCTTTGTGAATAAGACTTACCAAAGAATATGGGAAAATTATGCAGATCTCACACAGTAAAAGCCTGGAGTCCTTTATCACCTAAACGAGCCAAGGTTCTACAGTTCCTACAACTGGGGCGAAACAAGGGCCTAGGTTCAAATATGTTTAAAGTTCAAACTTCAGCCTTGTTTGCACTTACAGGGAGTCCTTAACCCTTTAGTGATGCAATTCTCAATAGGCTTGCATGAATTTGTATACCTGGCAGGAAACCATTGTTCCCTATGTGGCAATGTTCCTCATCTCTATCAAGGCCTCACTTCTATCCTACAGAATTGGCTACACTCTGCAATCTGAAGATCATATTTCTGGCTGCTGCAACCTCTGTGAAAAAGGGGTGTCTACCCAGACAGTATAGTCCTAAAACTCCAGACTGCCTTTATCCATGTGATGTCTTTCTCCTTCGACTTTAACCAGGAAGTTAGTTTACCATCTTTATTGGTTGAGTGAGAGAACCACATCCCCTGGATGTTGATCTAACCTTGGTGACCTGCTCGGCAGCTACCTTTTCATTCAGGAAAGCTGAAATCTGTACTTGGTTCCAGCGTGGCTTAAGGCAGGGTCAATCCGCATCAACATGTACAGTCATATCCTAGATTAAGACAATTAAAAGAGCCTACTCTCCACAAGGCCTTCCTGTTTCGGATGACTTAAGAGCACATTTAACTAGGGTAGTGCCAGCTCAGTGCACAGCTCAGTGCTGAGGGTCTCCTGAGGCTATTTGCAAGTCAGCAATATGGTCCTCCAAGGAAACACCTTTATTACACTTTAAGTGAACCCGGCACACGACCGTAAAATGTGGAAAATTCATGGTGCATAATTGCGCTGATCATTACAAAATTTTTCTTGCACCCTCCCATATGGCGAGTTAGTTCCCATGTGTATGCTGCCATGATGCACCAGGAAAACGGAAAATTGTATACTCACCTTTCTGTAGTTTTCCTTTTCTGGTGCATCTTCATGGCAGCATACAGATTCCTGCCCAAATTGGTGAGAGTTACAGAAAATGCTGCGAGCCGGGTCTGTCTTTGATTTATAGTTAACCAGTCCTATCATGTTGTGGGGGCGGAGCCACAACCCATGTGTATGCTGCCATGAAGATGCACCAGGAAAGGAAAATTACGGAAAGGTGAGTATACAATTTTCCATTTTTTTTAAGTCTTTCGTATTGAGATTTATTTCCAACTTCCCCACAGATGCGCACTTATCTCCCAGATTTCATAAGAAATGATAAAAAATATGTTCCCAAAAACTGATCATATGAGAGGCCAATATATATGTCTAATGAAAAAATAAAAATGAACCAGCGCAACGGAAAATATATCTAATATATTCCCTAGTGAGTAAAAATAAAATAAAATAAAATTATATGTTCACTAGGGAGTAAAAGGGAGCTGCGTGTGTAAAGGTAGTATGCCTGTGAAATGAATTGGATGGATCACCGTGCTCCACTATAGGGACATTGTAAGCCCCTTACCATAGAATATAAAAATGCATATGCTGTAAACAAATCTAGGATATACTAATGCTGTATGAAAATATATACTAAACCATAAAAATACATAAATTTGCAAAGTGCAAATAGAAATCAATCTATATAAAAATCCATCTAAATAAAGAATCTTTAAATATAGAGCAAACTGTGCAAGTGCTTGTGCTAAAAAGTCTGTGCAAAAAGGCTAAACCATGTACACTCCCAAACTATATGGACTGAGCAAAGTCTATGTCCAATGTGCACACTGTTCCTCCAATGGTATACAAAAGAATTGATTTCCAAATAGTCCACCCACAGATGAACAATCCAACTGTGTATGGTTACAATGCACTGCAATGGTGCAGCATGCTAAAAACCAGTGTAACAGAAGATGGTAAGGGGCTTACAATGTCCCTATAGTGGAGCGCGGTGATCCATTCAATTCATATGTCTAATGCCCTTGTCTTCTTTAGGACAGTGCAAGTTACAGGTAGACTGCAATATAAACTTGGATTAAGGTTTGACACCAACACATAAAGCAGTTCTTCAATGTAATACATGTGATAAAACTTTACAATTTTTGTCAAAGGATATGGTGATGAACTACAATATGCATTTTTTGTATTGTAGATGGATATCTTTGTAAGGGCCCATTCATACCACATGCTTTGGACTGCACTGGGCTGTGTTGCTTACGCATAATGCATAATAAGCCGAAATCCATTGTTTTCAAGGTGTTTTATTGCTGTGCTTGGGGTAAAATTGAACCTGCATTCCCATGTAATTGTAATCTAATGTGTGGTGTGTCACAGTGCATTGCACTGCACATTAGGGGAAGAACGAAAAAAAAAACCCTGCACATCAATGCAATGTGTTAAAAATGCACATCAACGCTAAATTTAGGTTTGAGTCAAACATGAATTTTGCATTAATTGAAAACTAATGTGGCCATTCACTGTCATGGCAACCAACCACCAATAATGCAATAAGGGTTACCAGCAGCAATATTGATAATGTGCTGTCAAATAAGGATTTTAGAAAGATGCTTAAGATGACCGGAGCAAATGTATTTTCCCCACCCCCTCTGTCTCCCCTCTGTCTCCCAATTCATTGCTGCTTTCTCTTTTCTTTTCTGCCTTACAGAGCTTAACCACTTGCCGACCATAATACGTATATATACGTTGCTGTTTGCAAGTGGTTTACCGGGATTATGGCTGAAGATCAGTCATAACCCCGGTATTTTTTTTTCAATTGGTGGCTGGCTTTCTCTTGGCATTCACCTCATGTCCCCTCCCACCGCCCGCTAGTGTTTCTTGGGCTTACCGTTTCCACCTGCCCACCCAAGAAACGATCTGACAATGCGGACGTCTGGTCACAGAGCAATAAAAGACTAGAACATCTTTGATTGCCTCTATGGCTTTGTAGGACCTGTGTGATGTCATGACATTTTTCATGACTTTTTTTAAAAGCAAAATATCAAAAACATTTTTTTTTTATCTTTCGCTTTTAAAGGTAAAGGGGAGATTTAGGGTCCTTTTTGGCCCTCAGATTTCTCCATAAAGAGGACCTGTCATCCTTATTTCTATTACAAGGGATGCTTACATTCCTTGTAATAGGAAAAAAATGAAAAACAATGAAAGGGACAGTGTAAAAATTGAAAGCGCCCCCAAACCCACCACACATGGGAGGTAGCGCCACGAAAATTAGAGTAAGAGCAATCATTTTAACACTAGACCTCCTCTGTGACTCTAAACAGGTAACCTGTAAAGGTGTTTAAACTTTGCCTATGAAGATTTTTAAGTACCGTAGTTTGTCACCGTTCCAGGAACATGCACAATTTTCGTTTCAAAAGGTTTTATTTAAGATTTTTCAAGAGTAAAACACAATAGCTGACATTTGCGATACATGTGGAAAGTCCGGTAGGAGTTTTGATACAAAAAACAAGTAACGGAGAGCAAGATAGCATTACAGCTAGCTCATATTGTATAAACACATGTCAGAATCAATACTTGAAAAGTTAGCCCAACTGAGTGTGGGTTGTTGGAACCCCTGATCTATCTAAACCAAATTGCCCCAATCCCTTTGACGTAGTTGGACAAAGGAGAAGGCGGGGAGGGACCCCCCAGCACCCCGGTAGGGATCATGCTGTGCTGGAGGCGGTGGCACCCCCTCCCTCCACTTTGGACAGCCCAGGGCAGCGCTATCGGGTCCGTCAGGGGGAGCAGGCATAGTTCATGTGGGATAAACAATGTCCTCGTAACTGTCTCGCCCAGGGTCAATGACCAGTTACCTACACGGACCTGTAGAGAAGAGCGATTTGCAGCGAGAGACAGAATAGGAAGAAGGTAAGAGAAAAGGAGAGCCAGAAAGAGAAAGGGAAGGAAATGTGTTAAGCCAACCCTGTCACAGCCTTTAAATACTTAAGTTGCTGGAACTTCAGGAATAAAGGAAATGCCCACTTGAGTCGCCCAGGGTTCCCAGACCACTTCAAATGTGTGTATATTATCTGACAAGATGCTGGCCATTATTTTTGGGTCATCAACCATGAGATTTTACTTGTAGCCGCTCTCAGTGATACCCACTGCTGCTTCCACGCCCCTGCTATAGTGATCTTGGCCCCTAATAAGATATGACGAATCAATTTACGGTTGGACTTAGAAACCTGTGGGATGTGTTCATTCAGAAGGGTGATGGTGGGGGACCTCTGCAGTTGGCATCCTGTGACCTTCTTGATTAGGCTGAATATTTTGGACCAAAAAGAACGTGTTCTGGGGCACTCCCACCACACATGAGCCATAGTGCCCCTAAGCTGGCAGCCTCTGAAGTAGAGAGGCCCAAGGCCCAACGCCTTGGCCCAATTTTGACTAGTCCCCTTGGGTCCCCTTGTGGATTCCTTTTATCTATATATATTCAAATTCCCATTGTTTATCATGTCCACGTTTTTATTTATTGTTTCAACATTTTTGCAATTGCTATTCGGTCCTCTGTGTCCGTGGGCGGTGGTTCTCACTTGGGCTGCTCCATTGCCTGGGTTTCATCCTGGTATCGGGGGCTGCGACGCACACCGAGGGCTTCCCCTGCCCCCGCCCCTGGAGGTTACTGGGGGGGTGGTTTCCTCTCGCTGAGCGTCGGCGCCACGTCACCCATGCCTTGCGCTGCAGTCATGGAGCGCAACGCCGGCTGGGTACCGATGCTCGCGGGTGTATTTGGGGATGGACCGATATTCTTCCGGCCGTCTCCACGTCCGGAAATGGGCGTCTCCTCCCCTTCCTTTGCTGCAGCCACGTGCGTGACGCTGGCGGGTAGTTGGATGGCGGCGCCTATATTAGGCGTGACTTGGCATGGCAATGGACATCTCTGACACGCTGCATCCACATTTTTTCACCTGAGCTATGGTTCCCAGTTTGCACAACTCAACAGGTAATACACTCAGTCATGTATACTCCTTCTCACCCTCCATTTCTTCTACCTCCCCCTTAGGGGGGTGTTGGGTTCCTTCACTCCCAGTCTTCCACCATTCATTTCTTTGCTCAATTCTCTTCTTCTCTCCAGCCTTCCCTCCCTCCTTTCCCCACTTTTCCCTTTTTCTATCCGTACCCTTTCTGGGTTCCCATTACTCCCTCTTTTCCTTATCCCAATCACTTAATCATCACTATCCCCACATCCACATGGTTAATTACTCACAACCACCCACATTTCCATCCTCTATATACATGGACAGTCACTACCATCACATACTCACTCAATATTGTTATCACCATTCACAGGCGCACCCTGCTGGAGATTGTCCCTTTCCATGCTTGGTCTCTCCTGGTGTTTCTCGCCGCCACGCCTCCCCCCTCAGCTCTCTGACAGGATGTTCCCGGATGTCGTGTGTGCCCTGGTGGTACACCGCCCACATGCGGACATGGTAGGCTTATTCCTGGGACCTCTTTGGGGGGTGGGGTTTAACCCCTCACTTGGTCCCTATGATATGTAATAGTAATTACATATTTTTTCCAACTTTTATTCTAGATGACATACTAGCACGCTCCTGATGAGTGATTTCAGATCACGAAACGTGTAGAGCCACGATATGTTTACTATGTCCTACCCTAGTACCCTTTTATTCATGTCATTGGGGTAATTCCCTAATGGGGCATTAACAAGCCATGGCATCACATAGATCACCATCTGTGTACGATCAATTGTATGTATACACAATAATGTATGGCTCTGGGAATTTATTTTCAATTCATCTTATTTATATTACCTTTATTTATGAATTCAGTGTTTTATTACTGTACAATACTACTGTTGTTCTAATTGACACTGTATAATTATGATATTACCTATATCCTTGGTTACTGATTTATGCAATATATTACCTGTATTGATATGAATTCTTTAATAAGACTTTAATCATGATCCATCCCTACAATTTCTCACCACATGTGTCATATAAAGTCCCATTTTTTTTGTTTTGTTTCATTTTTACTAAAGCAACAGGGATGGAAGCTCATGACCCTATGTCATGGCTTCATTCAAAGTCCAATATTTCCCCACTCCCCCCTCTCTGTAGTTTCAATAGGGATGGACACATGTGGTGAATATCATGCAAACAGCCTTGGCCCAATTTTGACTAGTCCCCTTGGCTCCCCTTGTGGATTCCTTTTATCTATATATATATATATTCAAATTACCATTGTTTATCATGTCCACATTTTTATTTATTGTTTCAACATTTTGCAATTGCTATCCGGTCCTCTGTGTCCGTGGGCGGTGGTTCTCACTCAGGCTGCTCCATCGCCTGGGTTTCATCCTGGTATCGGGGGCTGCGACGCACACCGAGGGCTTCACCTGCCCCGCCTCTGGAGGTTACGGGGGGGTGGTTTCCTCTCGCTGAGCGTCGGCGCCACGTCACCCACGCCTTGTGCTGCAGCCATGGAGCGCAAATCCGGCTGGGTACCCATGCTCGCGGGTGCATTTGGGGATGGACCGCTGTTCTTCCGGCCGTCTCCACGTCCGGAAATGGACATCTCCTCCCCTTCCTTTTCTGCACCCGTGTGCGGGTAGTTGGATGGCGGCGCCTATATTAGGCGTGACTTGGCATGGCAATGGACATCTCTGACACGCTGCATCCACATTTTTTCACCTGAGCTATGGTTCCCAGTTTGCACAACTCAACAGGTAATACACTCAGTCATGTATACTCCTTCTCACCCTCCATTTCTTCTACCTCCCCCTTAGGGGGGTGTTGGGTTCCTTCACTCCCAGTCTTCCACCATTCATTTCTTTGCTCAATTCTCTTCTTCTCTCCAGCCTTCCCTCCCTCCTTTCCCCACTTTTCCCTTTTTCTATCCGTACCCTTTCTGGGTTCCCATTACTCCCTCTTTTCCTTATCCCAATCACTTAATCATCACTATCCCCACATCCACATGGTTAATTACTCACAACCACCCACATTTCCATCCTCTATATACATGGACAGTCACTACCATCACATACTCACTCAATATTGTTATCACCATTCACAGGCGCACCCTGCTGGAGATTGTCCCTTTCCATGCTTGGTCTCTCCTGGTGTTTCTCGCCGCCACGCCTCCCCCCTCAGCTCTCTGACAGGATGTTCCCGGATGTCGTGTGTGCCCTGGTGGTACACCGCCCACATGCGGACATGGTAGGCTTATTCCTGGGACCTCTTTGGGGGGTGGGGTTTAACCCCTCACTTGGTCCCTATGATATGTAATAGTAATTACATATTTTTTCCAACTTTTATTCTAGATGACATACTAGCACGCTCCTGATGAGTGATTTCAGATCACGAAACGTGTAGAGCCACGATATGTTTACTATGTCCTACCCTAGTACCCTTTTATTCATGTCATTGGGGTAATTCCCTAATGGGGCATTAACAAGCCATGGCATCACATAGATCACCATCTGTGTACGATCAATTGTATGTATACACAATAATGTATGGCTCTGGGAATTTATTTTCAATTCATCTTATTTATATTACCTTTATTTATGAATTCAGTGTTTTATTACTGTACAATACTACTGTTGTTCTAATTGACACTGTATAATTATGATATTACCTATATCCTTGGTTACTGATTTATGCAATATATTACCTGTATTGATATGAATTCTTTAATAAGACTTTAATCATGATCCATCCCTACAATTTCTCACCACATGTGTCATATAAAGTCCCATTTTTTTTGTTTTGTTTCATTTTTACTAAAGCAACAGGGATGGAAGCTCATGACCCTATGTCATGGCTTCATTCAAAGTCCAATATTTCCCCACTCCCCCCTCTCTGTAGTTTCAATAGGGATGGACACATGTGGTGAATATCATGCAAACAGCCTTGGCCCAATTTTGACTAGTCCCCTTGGCTCCCCTTGTGGATTCCTTTTATCTATATATATATATATTCAAATTACCATTGTTTATCATGTCCACATTTTTATTTATTGTTTCAACATTTTGCAATTGCTATCCGGTCCTCTGTGTCCGTGGGCGGTGGTTCTCACTCAGGCTGCTCCATCGCCTGGGTTTCATCCTGGTATCGGGGGCTGCGACGCACACCGAGGGCTTCACCTGCCCCGCCTCTGGAGGTTACGGGGGGGTGGTTTCCTCTCGCTGAGCGTCGGCGCCACGTCACCCACGCCTTGTGCTGCAGCCATGGAGCGCAAATCCGGCTGGGTACCCATGCTCGCGGGTGCATTTGGGGATGGACCGCTGTTCTTCCGGCCGTCTCCACGTCCGGAAATGGACATCTCCTCCCCTTCCTTTTCTGCACCCGTGTGCGGGTAGTTGGATGGCGGCGCCTATATTAGGCGTGACTTGGCATGGCAATGGACATCTCTGACACGCTGCATCCACATTTTTTCACCTGAGCTATGGTTCCCAGTTTGCACAACTCCACAGGTAATACACACGGTCATGTATACTCCTTCTCACCCTCCATTTCTTCTACCTCCCCCTTAGGGGCATGTTGGGTTCCTTCACTCCCAGTCTTCCACCATTCATTTCTTTGCTCAATTCTCTTCTCTCCAACCATCCCTCCCTCCTTTCCCCACTTTTCCCTTTTTCTATCCGTACCCTTTCTGGGTTCCCATTACTCCCACTTTTCCTTATCCCAATCACTTAATCATCACTATCCCCACATCCACATGGTTAATTACTCACAACCACCCACATTTCCATCCTCAATATACATGGACAGTCACTATCCATTTCCATGCTGGGTCTCTCCTGGTGCTTCTCGCCGCCACGCCTCCTGCCTCAGCTCCCTGACAGGATGTTCCCGGACATTGTGTGTGCCCTGGGGGTACACCGCCCACACGCGGACATGGTAGGCTTATTCCTGGGACCTTCACCTCTTTGGGGGTGGGGTTTTACCCCTCACTTGGTCCCTATGATATGTAATAGTAATTACATATTTTTTCCAACTTTTATTCTAGATGACATACTAGCACGCTCCTCATGAGTGATTTCAGATCACGAAACACGTAGAGCCACGATATGTTTACTATGTCCTACCCTAGTACCCTTTTATTCTTGTCATTGGGGTAATTCCCTAATGGGGCATCAACAAGCCATAGCATCACACAGATCACCATCTGTGTACGACCAATTGTATGTATACACAATAATGGATGGCTCTGGGAATTTATTTTCAATTCATCTTATTTATATTACCTTTATTTATGAATTCAGTGTTTTATTACTATACAATATTACTGTTGTTCTAATTGACACTGTATAATCATGATATTACCTATATCCTTGGTTACTGATTTATGCAATAAATACCTGTATTGATATGAATTCTTTAATAAAACTTTAATCATGATCCATCCCTACAATTTCTCACCACATGTGTCATATAAAGTCCCATTTTTTTGTTTTGTTTCATTTGTACCTGTGGTGGTATAGGGAATGTTGAGGGATCCTATATCCAGAACCTCCCCAAATGAATTTAAGGATTTTGCTTTGGAAAGATGTAAGATGATCCTTTCATATTGGGATGGGCAAGGAGCGGAAGAGGTAGAGGAGTCTAGGCATTAAGGTAATTTTCACCAAATTTATTCTTCCTAGCCATGAAATTTCTTGCTTGGACCAAAGTTTAAGGTTGGCCTCTAGCTTATGATACATAGGAGGGTAGTTGTTAGTGTAAAGCCTAGGTATCTAATGGAAGAGTCACTTCACTCAAATTTAAAATCCTTCCTTAACGTGGTGATTATATCAGGTTGCAGTGAATCATTAAGTGCCTTGGACTTTCGTAGTTAACCAGAAGACCTGAAATTTTTGAAAAGTTGTCTAGTAACCGGCAAAGGTTGGGGAGGGAAGTCATTGGAGAGGTTATAAACAAGAGGATATCATCCGCAAACAAGCCACATTTGTGTTCCCATTGGCCACAAATATCTCTTTTGATATTAGGGTTGCATCCTATAGAAATGGCTAGAGTCTCTATCGTAATTGCAAAGATTAGAGGGGATAGGGGGCAGCCCTGCCTGGTGCCTTTTTTAACGGAAAAAGGTTTGGAGAAGAATCCCTGAAGTTTTATCAGAGCCTGCAGGTGTGAATAAAGGGTTCGGATGATGCCTAGGAATTGGCCAACGTTCTAGGCGGGAAAACAGGTAGGGCCATGAGACCGAATCAAAGCCTTTCGGAGGTCCAAAGAAAGTAGTATAGAAACTATATTGATAGCCTGTCTGATTTGGTCAGGGCCCTGTCTGCCTGGCATAAAGCCTACTTAATCCTTGTGGATGTAGGTACCGATAAACAAAGCTAGACGATTGGCGAGAATTTTGGTAAGGATTTTTAAGTCATTATTTATGAGAGAAATTGGGCGGTAATTATCTACTTCTTCCGGATTCTTCTCGGGCTTTGCGATCACTGTCTGAACGCCATATTTAGCTGTGTCTCCAAGGGATTTCCCTTCATTTTGGCATTAAAGAATCGCACTAAGTGTGGTGTTAAGGTGTTAGCTAGAGCTTTGTAATACGGGGCTGAGAGGCCATCTGAACCAGGGGCTGAACCCCGCTTGAGTCCCTTAATGACCTCCCGGACCTCCTCCTCAGTGAATGCTGCGTCCATAAGGTTTCTGTGTTTGTCCGAGAGGAGAGGAACTGGAGTGTCCTCAAGAAACCCTGAGATCCCCTCCGTGTTCTTTACAGGCGGAGGACTGTAAAGTTTCTCAGAAAAGTTTTGGAAGGCACCTAAGACTTTGTCCGGGTTAGCCACGTGGGCAACCCTAATCTTGGGCATGGTGAGGTGTCTAATGCGCGGGGTCAGCTTTCTCGCCAATAAGGAGCCCATCTTGTTCCCCTGTGTGTAAAATTTATTTTTAATCCAGCAGATTTTCTCCGCTTTCGTTGTAAGGGCCAGGTTGAGCTCCAGTTTAGCCCTGACTAGTCGGTCTAGTATGGGGGGTGAGAGATTTGCTTTGTGCTCTGCCCTAATTGCTAGGAAGTAGAGTTGAGCGAACACCTGGACGTTCGGGTTCTGCTGGTCCGTCCGAACTTCGGGACAAAGTCCGGGTCCGGGTCCGGACGGAACCCGAAGGATCGCACGGACAACGAACCTGAAACAGGGCTTCAAGCCTGCCTGGTCGTCTTGGGCTTGCAGGTCCACAAGCGAGTTGAGATGAAGGATCGTTAATCCCGTCTCGTGTTTCGTTTAGAGAGTGGGGGGTATGATCTGGCTGATCAGTCCCGATTTGACCTCGAGTTGGACCGGGAATGTTGCTTTCGCCTCTTTTAGACGACCTAATTTTTATTTAAAATGTGTGTCCCCTTGTTCTACCCGAGGAATAACCGCTCTTTCGACTGGGGCGCGTAATCTGTGGAGTGGTACGGGTTCTAATCCCAACGGGTGCACCGATTGGGCCTGTTTCAGAATCCACGGAAGGTTTTGAAAAGACTCTTTGAAATGTCAGGAGGCG
>BLSH010412621.1:626416-641518 GCA_018402905.1 Glandirana rugosa
GCGGTATTTGAAATCTCTAATTTCTGCTATCTGTCCTCAGAGCAACAGCACAGACAGCAGTAGTAAAGTAATCTATCTCAGGATGCAGGATCAGGTCTTAAAATGTCTCAAATCTGTCCCTCACGCAGTCAGCTACCTTTCCCTACACTAACCCAAGGAGCATGTGACTGCAGCACTGTGACTCCAGCTTATAAAGAGGCTGGGTCACATGATGCACTGGCCAATCACAGCCATGCCATTAGTAGGCATGGCTGTGATGGCTTCTAAGGGCAAACCAGTGAAACACTTGTTGATTGGCTGCCCTGCAGCTTCTCAACACGTGGAGTAAAATAGCAGAACCCCGGACCGAACCCGAACGATTTTTGAAATGTCCGGGTCCGTGCCACGGACACCCGAAAGTTCGGTACGGACCCGAACGTTACAGTCCGGGTTCGCTCAACACTACTAGGAAGGATTCCTCTAGTTTCTTCAGAGTAGCCCTTCTCTCCTTTTTGATATGGGAGGCCATTTGGATAATCTTCCCTCTTATAAAGACCTTGTGTGCTGCCCATACTAACTCTGCCAATGCGTCCTCTACATTGTTAAGCAGGAAATATTCCTGAAGGCTTTTGTCAATTTCAACTACACAGACCGGGTCTGCCAGAAGAGATTCATTTAGTCTCCAGTGAGGGGTGTGAAATGCCTTGGATTGGGTGCGGACAGAGAGGGAAACTATGGCATGATCTGACAGGACTGTGTCATGGATGCGAGAATCTAGGTTGTTGGGTATAAAGTATGCAGGGGTCAGTAGATGATCGATCCTGGCATATGAGTAGTGGGGGCTAGAGAAGTGGGTGTAATCTCTAGTCAAGGGGATCACTTCCCTCCACACGTCAACTAAGTTGTGAGAGTGAAGTAATTTGGCGATTCGGAGACTGGCTTTAGTAGGGCGAAGAAGTTGGCGTCCCAAGGGCCTTGCCTTGTCCAGGCTCTGATCGAAAGCGGCATTAGAGTCACCTCCAAAAAGTACAGTGCCTTCCAGGAAGGGGGAGAGGGAGTCAAGCAGGTTTTGAAAAAAAGCGGATCTGTCCCTTATTGGGGGCATAATATGAGATCAATGAAAAAATGTGACCCTCTATGTTTCCCTTAACAAGAATGTACCTGTCTTCAGGGTCCCTCAGGTCAGAGAGCTTTGTAAAATTACACGTTTTGTTTATCAGAATCGTCACACCTTTGGTTTTGTTTGCCACATTAGCGAGGTAAAAGAGAGGGAAGTGGGAATGTAGGAATTTTGGGTTGCATTGAGCAGAAAAATGTGTTTCTTGGAGCATGAGGATATCTAATATAAGGGATGTGTAGTGGCCACAAATTTTTCTGTGCTTAAGGGGAGAGTTTAGGCCTTGCATATTGTGCGTAGTGACCTTCAGGGGAGCGTGTTTGTGATCAGCCATTTAACCTAAAACAGAAGGTAATGATGCATCTATTAACACTCACCCTCCCTTGATTCCACCGGCTGACATCGCTGGCAACCTGAGCGAACTGAGCTACCTGAATTCCTAAGCTTGTCAGGATTAAGACGACCTGGTTGGCGACAACACTGGAGAAAAGAAAAGCAACAAGAAAAAACATGAGAGGGTTAGAGGAGGAACAAAGAAAGATGAGTAGCTGAAAAGAATAAGGAAATGAAGATGGTGAAAACACTTCTACAGCTATGTAGGACTTAGAAGGGCTGATTTCTCCAATTGAGGGTAGTGTGACCCAGGGGGGGGGGGGGGAGAAAAAACCCCTAGGTCACCCCATAGTATTAACTCAAATGCCTGGCAAAAACGGCCAGACAGCCTATCCCCCAGCAATCTAGGGAAGTCTAAGGGATAGGCGGAGGTGCAGGGGAGCCACCCCCCGCCAAGGAGCCCTATAAATGCAAACAAAACTAGTGAATTATCAAAACTGACCACAAGCCCGAGATGGCCTGGATTCATTGGGCAGCCATGTACCCCATGGGGCAAGGCCTTGATTGGGGAAGCCCCACACCTGAAAAAATAAAGAGGGTAAGGATGTCTTCCCAATAGAGGGACTGCCTGCTCAACAATGTAACACATTAAAGAATATAGCCTTGTGAAAAGTAGCACAGGTATGTTCTGCACAGTCCTTGATTTCCTGAGCTCTGCAAGAATTTGTGCAGAATTATTCTTTTTTGTGTCCACAACACCTCCTAATTTTTTTGAGAGTACAAAAGCTGGGAGTAGAAGCAAATCCAAATTGTTAGTCCGAGTGGAAAGAGCATAGCAACAGAGTTGAAGTCTGACAGGTGAGCAGGCAAAGAGGGCATCCCTTAGTACTGAACTTCGGTCATGAATGTCCAGACCATCAAAAACAGAAAACAAAACGGAATTAAGCCAAACCCAAGGGCGAGTTGGGGAAGACCCCAGAGTCAAAGTCCTCATGTTGTGCCCATGAACAAGACAACTTGGTAAGGGCTAGAGAAACAAAAATTGGAAAACCCAACAAAGGCTGAATAAACCACTTCATGGAGGGCCATTGTCTTTAGCCCGTTTCGGCTTTGCCTTTATTCACAATGGCGTCCTGGGGCTTGTAGGGGATTGTCTCTTGGCAGAGCTCGGGATGTTGCCTGACATGTCCATGTCAGATTCCTGAGAGATCAGTTTCAGGCAAAGCAGCAGTGTTTCCCCCTCTTGGAGCGAGGAGAAGGCATAGTCCCGTCCTTTGAAAGGGAACTTGACCGCGAACGGGAAGGACCATTTGTATGTAATTTCTTTCTGCGTTAGCACATTTAATAGTGGTTTTAATGCTCTCCGTCTTTGAATTGTAAAGGGAGATAAGTTGGCAAATACTTGAACCGGGTGGCCCTTACATAGGATCCCGGACGTCGATCGAGATTGTCTCATGACCCCTTCCTTAATAGCGTAAAAGTGGGGTTTCACTATGATGTCTCTCGGGGAGCCATCCTTTCTGGGGGGACCAAGCGCTCTATGGGCCCTGTCCAGTTCCAAACGGTGTGCTGGGGTGTAGGGCAACAGGTTAGTAATCAAGTCCTGAATTGCGTCAGAGACGTCTGTTATTGCTTCAGGCAGTCCTCTGACTCTAAAATTGTATCTTCTTGACCTATTTTCAAGGTCCTCAATTCTGGAAAGAGCAGTGTCCAGTTGGTCCTGTAGTGTACTGATAAGATCAGAGTTTTGGTTAGAAATTGCCGCAGTAATATCGAGTTTATTTTCAATCTCCTCCATTCTTACCCCCAACCCAACCCTTTTTGGTAAAGGTCCTCTACCTGGTGGGAGAACCTTTGGTTAGGGGTGCCTGGTGACTGCAGGGTCGGATTATTAGTCCCCAGAGATGAAGACAAACATTCCTCCTGGATGCGGCCTAGTAGAGATTCCGTGGAGGTGGGTGACTAACTTTAAATTGCTTCCTTGGGCCATGGGAGTGAAGTTTAGGGTGGCAGGAGAGACCACTTGCCTGTGGTCTGGGTGGTTACTGCTACTGGAGCCATTTGTGCTGTGTGCCTCGTAGTTCCCTGGAGCCCGGAGCGGCGGCCATCTTGGTACACCCTGGCTGTGAGGCCACAGCGAAAAGTGGGCCTAGGTCTGTCTTGGCAGCCGGTCCGGCCATGCAGAGGGGTCGCTGCCCTGTCCGGAGGTTGGGATCCCCCCACCAGTGCTGTCTCCGTTGACCTGTGGAGTCAGAGCGGGCTCCGTTGGCGGTTGGTGGCATGGAGCTCCCAGCTCAAGCGGCCATGTTGGAGCACTCGCGCATGCGCACTCCTGGACATGCGCAATTTTAAAGCGTGACATGTTAGATATCTGTTTTGGTGTGTGTTTTTTTTTTATTCATTAAAATATATTTTTTCCAAAAAAATTGCATTTGAAAAACCGCTGCGCAAATACCATGTGACATAAAAAATTACGACAACCGCTATTTTATTCCTTAGGGTCTCTGCTAAAAAAATATGATGTTTGATGATAAGTAATTTTCTAGAAAAAAAATACTGATTTATACTTGAAAACAAAAAGTGCCAGAAAAGGCTTGGTCTTCAATTGGTAACCCACATCCTTTCTCTTCACATGACAGTACTCTCCATCATATTGCACTCAAATGCAATAAACTGTTTTGAGGAAGAAACCTGATAAAATAAACTGAAATACCAGACACTGTGAGGGTAGTGAATAAAGGTTACATGTTTCACGCTAAGCCAGTGGAGGCAGTGTGATACTTTGGACAATGTTTTGCTGGGAAATTTTGGATCCTGCAATCCATGTGGATGTTACTTGACAGGTACCACCTATCCAAACATTGTTGATGACCAGGTACATGCTTTCAATTCATGGTAATGGTATTCCCTGATGGAATTGTCCACTGTAATGTGCCCTGCAACACTGCAGAAATGGTCCAACTATAGAATGAAGACACACCGACGAGTTTGTATCTCAATCCAACTGTACATCTGTGGGATGTGCTGGAAAATCATGTCTGATCCATAGAGGCCCCACCTCGCAACTTACAGAACTTAAAGGATCTGCAACTGATGGCTTGATGCCAGATAGCACAGTATAATGTATCTTCGTAGATCTAGGGGTGTACATGCCTTGATGGATCAGGACTGTTTGGGTGCAAATGGAGCTCTTTTGATGGCAAAGGGGGACCTATTAGGTGAGAGCTCATAAAGCTATAGCTGATCAGTATACATTAGACCTGGGTGCATTGCAGCCCCAGAGCCACATACAGCCAATAGGCTGTCCCTATCTGGCCCCTGATGCCTCCACTGTCAGAATGCCTTTCTGAGCCTGTCAGCTTCCTCATTGAGGAAGCTGACAGGCAAGAGCGTTACCTAGGAGAGGTCCCGACACTCTCCTACCATGCTGCTGCCAGGACAAGTTCATCCTGTGTTGGCGCCTGCACACTACAAACCCCTGGAGCCATGCACCTGTTCTTCAGTCCAGGTCAGGATCTGCAAAAATCCCCACTGGGCCAATCTTAGGCTCTCTCCTTGCAGTCAGAGTGCTTTTTAAAGGCCATTTGACAGACACTGACCAATTTAACCCTATAATACTGCACTACCGTGTTGCAATTGCGTCTTTTGCACACAGTTGCAGCATGCGTCCTATTGAACTTAATGAGCAAGTTTGACAAGAGGTACCCCTTGTCAAACTCTGCAGCCCAAGTAAAAAATGCAGCACCCGTACCATGTGAAACAGCCCCATCCAGCTGCAGTTTTACAGTTTGAGTAGCTGGCCGGGGGCAGTAAAACCACTGCTTAGCCACCCATTTTTACCACACCCCAAGCACTCATCTGAAAGAGACATATTTCATGAGCAGTCGTACCTATTATCCCAAGCGCCAGGTGCTGGTTTTCTATATGTTTTTGCATTTACAGGCTTTCTAAGGTCCAACATTAATATTCAGCAGAATTAAGCTTGACCCTCCACAACAGTTCCAGTTTCTCATGTGGCTCCTTGGGAAAATAAAGTGCCCACCCATAGTCTTGTATGTGACAATTTTATTGTATGACTTTTAGCTGAAAAGTTCACAAACTATAAGAACCTCTGTAACCATGAAATCTGTCTCCAAGAAACCCTTCATACAACAATTGAAAATACTTGCCAGTTTTTATTCATCTTTTTCTAGTGGTGACAACATTGGCCATGCCTGCATAATATTTGTTGAAATGGTCACAACTCCCTATAAGTTGTTAATATTCCCATCTACCCCCACTACAATGTGCTTGTGATAATAACTTAGCCAAATATGCATGGAAATTGAAGTACTGTGTGGAAATGGAGAGAAGAATAATAACATTGAGGTGAATGGTTGACTCCATAGTTGTAAAGAGAAATCAAATAATAGGTTAAAACAAATGAGAATGACCATATACGGTAATTCAATCTAGCATTATTTATGAGTAAATGTGTATGTGAAAATTTTAATCTTTCATTTCTGCTTAAATGCAAGAAGAAGGCTGCAGCCCAATGAGGTTCTTACATACTCACTTTTCCATATAAAAGCATGCATAATATTTTATTTTCCTTGTATTTTCATACCAGTTTAAAGTTCAACGCTAGGCAAACAGCTCAATACAAAGATGAAATAATTACTGTATATGAGAACTGTTTTACCTGCCAAAACAATTTGTTTTTCGGTCCATTCAATCCTTAGATGTACACATCTCTGTCACACCAGACAGCCCTGACTGGCAAGGCAGTAGATCTAATATTCTCTATTATAGTTAAAGTGTTACTAAATGATTGATGCAAAACCCAAAGTCTAACCCTCTACAATGTCATAAGAGGCTTCTAGTAAAATTGTTAAATCCTTGCTCAATACCTTTCTTCTCTTCTGATTTATATTCCTCCCCACTCTGGTTCATTTTGTGTTGCTTACATTTACAGAAGCCAAATGGCCTGGGAGGTGGAACCAACCTGATCACCCCCCCGGGAGACAAACATGAAGGCGGAGAACACCAGCAACACCCACCCCCCGGCAGGAGAAGAGATGGACAGGAAGGCCTCCTTTCCTTAGGAGGCAGATGAAGAGTCCTGCCCGGGATGACACTCCGATCTCCCCTCCTCCTCCTCCTCCCTCCCCTGTCTGAGTTGGGAAGTGCTGGATGTGGCTGAGCCACTGTGGGTGATCAATCTCTGGAGACCTCTCCCTGTGGCCATTGCTTCTCCTTGCGGCGGAACAGGAAGTGGGTCCTGAGACTTCCTGGCCAATCGAGTCTCAGAAGCCGCTTCCTGATTGGCCAGGAGGCGAATCAGGAAGACACACAACTGGGTGGGCTCAGGACGCAGTGCTCTGCGCCCCAAGACCACCCTTTTTTGAAGCCAAGTAAAGCTTCAGTCTCTAATCACTTCCTGAAAAAAAAAGTGGAATCCATGCATCTGACACCCTGCATGTAGATTAGGGGCCGAGCGCATGGATTAGGGGCCCCGTATGCACTGGCCTCCACTGGACAGGAGGAGCTGCTTTCAATCCATATCACCTACCCTGTTATGATCCCAGCTGCCTACATCACCAGCAACACCTCCTGATAGGGTGGGTTAGAGTGTCTGATTAACAGCGGCTTCTCCTGTCATAGCCATTCATAGCATTACAAGCTGGTCCTACCCACTGCCCAGGCTGTTCAAATCTAAAGGGCAAAAGCAGAGTGAGCATTATACAGTACATGGCTTTTGGAGCATGTGCACATGTGGTGGCAACACAGCAGATCTAACAGCCATGAGAGGTCACTGGCAAGATCAACAGGTATTTTTATCCAAAATGAATTGAAAAAAAAAGGCACAGAATGATCTAGAAATGTATTACCAAACTAAAATGACTTTTTGTTAATGACACTTTAAGTAATACATCAGACATCAATAATATTATTATTGCTTGGCTCGAACTGTTCGCCCAACTCTACTAACAAACTTGAGTGCTTTTGGCCAGTGTGTATAAGGCTTGCTGTTGACTGCCTGCTAATTCCACTGGCCAATTCACACCTGTAATGGGTTGGTTAAAGAAATCTGGTGTCACATCCACAACTACATTATATATAATATATTAAGACTTACAAGCTTAACTCTCTGACACTCTGCTTTTTTTCTTTCTATCAGCACATTCCTTGTCAGCAAACTAACTATTGGGTCTGATTTACAATAACTCCAAAATCTACTCCAGCAGTACCTGAAAATACCTCCCAATTATAGGCAATTAAGACTTCAACTCTCACAAACTGGGAGGAAATGCAAACAGAGCAGAGCTCTATTTGCCTGGGAAGATGCCTCTGAGATCACATGTGCTGAGCACTCGCCGTCAACTGGGTTCGAACCTGTAATTTCCAAATTCCTCAATTTAACGCTTGTATGCAAGTTCATTGCCATAAAAACAGCCCCCCCATCTCTAATTTTACCACCCCCATCCCTAATATTACTACCTCCTATCTCTAATTTTACCACAATATCCCTAAAATTATCTCCCTCTATCTCTAATTTTACCACCCCATCCCTAATTTTACCACCCCCATCCCAAATTTTACCACCCCCTATCTCTAATTTTACCACCCTCTTTCTCCACTGGAACACTGGCCGTCAACTGGGTTTGAACCTGAAAATTACAAATTCCCCCATTTCAAGCTTGTATGCAAGTTCATTGCCCTAAAAAGTGTATAGGGACCTGGGACATGCCCTAGGGGACATGTAGCAATAGAAAAAAATGTTTTTAAATTGATTGTTTTTTCAGGAGCAGTGTTTTTAATAATGCTTAAAATAAAAAGAAAATGAAATATTCCTTTAAATATCGTGCCTGGGAGTCCCCTTGGTATGCCGTTAAAAGGGTGCATCTCTGTGATGTTTAAAACAGTGCCATTGCAAAATGACATTTGTAAAGGAAAAATTGTCATTTAAAATCGCTTGCAACAGGGGCGTGACTGGATGTGAAGAAGGCAGCAGCGTTCTTCTCTGAGCTCCGTTAGACTCCTGCATTAATCCATTCCAAAAGGGGTTTGCCTGCCGAGTCTTAATCAGGTGGAGAAGTGTTGGCTAGGCCCTGACACCCGAATGGCGACATCCAAACAGCCGAAGACTGCGCCTGTGGAGCAGCGCCAGACCCGTTCCAGACAAGGCCCGAAGCAAAGCCCCGCCTCCGCATCTTTCTGCCGAAACAGAAGATGAAGCAGTCTCGCTCACACATGGCTGGGATGGCTGCGCAGACAACCAATGCAGCGCATTGCTCCGGGGTCCTCTCCCCGCCACCGGCTATCACCAGGCCGATCCTTGAGACCACAGATGCCAGTAAAGCAGCGGTGATGGTGCGCATTGACCACCTCCCCGCCGAATGCACGATCATCCGCCATGAGCTGGACAAGATCCGCACCAGGTTGACCTCAGCAGAGGATCGCATCTCTGAGGTAGAGGACGCCTCTCACTCCCATGGGTCGCAACTGATGGAGCTCCAGGACCTGGTGAGATCGCCCCAGCGGAGGGCATACGACGCAGAGGACAGGCAAAGAAGGAACAACATATGGGTGGTGGGCCTGTCTGAAGGTGCAGAGGGGTCCAGGCCTGTAGACTTCACTGAGAAATTCTTTAAACAGCTTCTGTCGCTGGAGAATTTACCCCCCACCTATGTGGTGGAGAGGGCTCATTGGGTCTCCACGGGTCCCGGGCCTGCGGGAGCCTACCCACAACCGTTCCTTGTCTGGTTCCTGAATTATAGGGACCGGGACATGATACTGGCGGAATCCAGGAAGACCCAGGCCCTCAAGTATGGAAACGCCCAGGTGATGCTTTTTCCGGATTTTTCAAGCTGAAAGAGAAGGCGATCATTTCATGATGTGCGGAAATGCCTGCGGGAGAAGGAGCTACAATATAGCATGCTTTATCCGAGCAGACTTTGGGTGCAGTATAAAGGTACTGTAAAGTTTTTTGATACCCCCAGTAGGCTGGTGACTAGAGTTGAGCGAACCCGAACTGTAAAGTTTGGGTCCGTACCGAACTTTTGGGTGTCCGGGACCCGGACCCGAACCCGGACTTTTCAAAAAAAGTCCGGGTTCGGGTCCGGGGTTCGGGTATTTTACTACACGTGTTAAAAAGCTGCCAAGGGCAGCCAATCAACAAGTGTTTCACTGGTTTTCCCTAGAAGCCATCACAGCCATGCCTACTAATGGCATGGCTGTGATTGGCCAGTGCACCATGTGATATTATAGAACATCTCATCCTGCATTACTGAATGATCTGATTGTGGACTAGGGAGAGATACTAGTACTGGTGCTTTGAGGGACAGATTGCACACCTCATCCTGCTGCACAGAACGATCTGACTGGACTAGGTAGAGTCTGTTGCTTTAAGGGAAAGATTATTCTTTTAAAATCATCATCAAGTTGTACAGGGAAAGGATCCAGCTGTTGCTTTAAGGGAAAGATTAGTGTTCTAAAATCATCAAGTTGTACAGGGAAAGGTTCCAGCTGTTGCTTTAGGGGAAAGATTACTGTTCTAAAACCATCATCAAGTTGTACAGGGAAAGGTTCCAGCTGTTGCTTTAACACAACCAAAATGCCCCATGGGACTTTAAATGAGGGATGCATGAGGTCAACACACCAAGGAAGTATAAAATAACCATTTTGATGGCAGTTTGCAGACATCATATCAAAACAATGCATAAGCATACAAGTGATAGTCATGAAAAGCAGCCTGGTACAGAATTAGAGTAATGGATGTTTCTCTCTGTTCTTTACTTATCCCTACTGATTTTTCTTTCTTATTTTTTTTCTTCTTATTTTTTGGTTTTCTCGTTTTTCCTTTTCTTTCATTTTTCTCTTCTTTTTCCCTTCCCTTCTCTCTTTCTTTCTCTCTTCCTCCTCTTCCATTCTTACTCTTCCTCCCCCTCTGCATCCTAGCTATACATTCACCCACATGGTCACTACATCCATTACTGTTTAATCATTTTTACTACGATCCCAGTGATCTTTATTCACACATTCATACTTTTTTGTTTTTTACAGTTTCATGTGGGTTATGGATCATGGGGGATGTTGAGGAACACTTTTTGGACATTTCCATCCGCCACGCCCACCTCCTGCCCGCCTTCGGGTTGGGCGCTGCCCTCTCCATCCCTTCAGCTCCCGGTGGAGGCCCTGCCCATTGCCCTCTTTGGGAGTTGTGCCCCGGAGTCTGTACACAGGTGTAAGTATGGGGTAGCCGTTTTGTGTTCACCTGCTTAATTCCTTTACCAATACCACATTTATCTAACTGGTACTTTGTTTATAGATACGCACATCTACTCCTGAGGAAGCGAGCCAAGCTCGCAAAACGTGTCAAGAATATAGATGTACAAGTTTACTGACTATATTATACCTGTTAATATAAATATTGACATTATGACTGTATGTAATTCTGTACCAGGCTGCTTTTCATGACTATCACTTGTATGCTTATGCATTGTTTTGATATGATGTCTGCAAACTACCATTAAATTGGCTATTTTATACTTCCTTGGTGTGTTGACCTCATGCATCCCTCATTTAAAGTCCCATGGGGCATTTTGGTTGTGTATTCACTTATATAGGGATAGAGGTATGCTTGAGTAGAGGCTACACTTGACCACCTCCTTCAGCTGTTGCTTTAAGGGAAAGATTAGTGTTCTAAAATCATCATCAAAGTGTGTGTGAAAACCCATATATCAGCCGCAGGGAAGTCATATTAGCGTTTTAAAATCTTCACATTGTGTGGAAAATCCTTATATCAGCCGCAGAGAAGCCATATTAGTGTTTTAAAATCATCATCAAATCGTGTGGAAAATCCTTATATCAGCCGCAGAGAAGCCATATTCGTGTTTTAAAATCATCATCAAATTGTGTGCAAAATCCTTATATCAGCCACAGAGAAGCCATATTAGTGTTTTAAAATCATCATCATCCCCCCCGGACAGCCTCACCATTGACTTTTACAAAACAAATGTAGAGGTGGTAGTGCCCAGAATAAACTAGCTATTGTCCCAATGCCTAGAAGGAGAGAGACTTCCCCCTTCGATGATAGAGGCTTATATGGTGCTGCTCCTGAAGCCTGGTAAGGACCCCTTGGAGTGCTCATCCTTTCGTCCCATAACACTCCTGAACACGGACCTGAAGATCCTCACCAAGATTTTGTCTACTAGGCTTGCGGGAGTCATTTCCTCCCTGGTTGACCCCGACCAGACGGGGTTTATCCCTGGCACGTCTACTGACACAAACTTGCGCAGACTTTTCACTCACCTTCAATTGCCTCCACCAGACTCACCGATGAGTCTGGTGACCAGACATCCCAGTCTTATTCCGTAGGGATCAATATTGAGTTGGCCCATCCTTTGCAACTATAACAGCTTCAACTCTTCTGGGAAGGCTGTCCACAAGGTTTAGGAGTGTGTCTATGGGAACGTTTGACCATTCTGCCCAAAGCACTTTTGTGAGCTCAGGCACTGATGTTGGACAAGAAGGCCTGGCTCACAGTCTCCTCTCTAATTAATCCCAAAGGTGTTCTATCGGGTTGAGGTCAGGACTCTGTACAGGCCAGTCATGTTCCTCCACCCCAAACTCACTCATCCATGTCTTTATGGGCCTTGCTTTTTGCACTGGCCAAAACCAGGAGGGGGGATTATGGTGTGGGGTTGTTCTTTCACACTTGTGCGACTTGAAATTTGTGCCATTTTACCACAATTTGCTGCAATTTTTTGCTGCGATGTTTTGCAGTGATTTTGATGTGACTTGAAGCAATAGCTGTGTAATCCTGAGGTCTATGGACCTCAAGTACCATCAAACTCGGACCAAAGTAGTGCAGGGACTACTTTGAAGTCACTGCGACTTGAAGTCACACAGATATAAATGGTACTCATTGAAAATCATGGGGAATGACTTGTCATGTTACTTTGCGGTCGCAGGAAAAGTTGCACAAGTGTGAAACGGGCCTGAAGATGATTTCCAATGAGCACCATTCATATTTGTGAGACTTCAAAAGTAGTCCCTGAACTACTTTGGTCCGACTTTGAAGCAACTTGAGGTCGAAAGACCTCAGAATTATACAGCTATTGCTTCAAGTCACATCAAAATCACGGCCAAAAAAAAAATCACAGGAAAAATTGCGGCAAATCACGGTAAATCGCGGTAAAGACATGCGACTTTCAGGTCGCACAAGTGTGAAAGCGGCCTTAGCCCAGGTTCACATAGGTGCAATGCAGGAACCAGCACGATTTCAGCACCTGCATCGCACCTCTCCCACAGGTAGTTCACACTGCCTTCTGTGAACCGCTGCGGGTTTCAGTACAATATTAATGACACCCCCAAATTGGTTCATAGATTGCAGTGCTAACTGTGGATTCCGATAGGAATCGGATAGCATAAGTGAGAACACCCATGCAATCCGATTCTGGTGCGGGAAAAAAAAAAGGTCCCTGCACTGCTATAGCTGCAAAGGGTTGGCTAAATCAAATTTGAACCCTACAGACTAAGACTGGGATGCTATTAAAGTTCATGGAGTTCAAAGGCAGGTGTCCCAATACTTTTGGCAAGATTGCAGATTGTGCAAGATTTGCAATGGTGGTGGAACCTACGTCCACATAAATGCTACATTTATATAAAACTTGGGGAAGGACATGAGTTATGCTTAACAACACAGGAAGAGCTGACAGCCTTTCTACAGGACATGGCATCTTTGGGATCTGAACCTATGAACCCCAGGTTTGCTCAGCAGAAGTGCTAAGCCCTTAGCCACATACATGGAGCATCCATTGCTGTGATGTCAAACAGTCCTAAGTCTCAGGGGTGCAATAAATGAACCAATGTAGATGTACTGTGGAAGGCTGGATAACCATTGAACAACCTATTTCTGGCGTATGCCATCTATTTTAAAGGTTTGTTATGGCTCAGTACTGTGAGCATTCTGCTCTAGAACATCTCTCATTTTGGGGCATTTGCCTTGGTAAGAAGCTGCAATTATTGCTGGATGGGAAATGTTAAGGCGGATTATAGTCCTTGGCCATAGAAAACATATGACACAATTTGCAATAATGGTGGAAACCCCCTACACATAAATACTACATTTAGACATCATTTTGGTAAGGACATGAGTTATGAGAATTGAAATCTCTCTACATGAAGCGATATGCTCAGCATGCAAACCCAGAACCTCTATGTTCCTAGGTAGAAGTGTTAAGCTGTTAGCCACCAGTCTGCCATATGTGCAACCCATAAATACACATATACTGCATTTCTTTGCACATATAGGTGGTGGAATTACATTAGTATGGAGTTTATTCTGTGCTATTTGGTGTTGCCTGGAGTGTAGAAGAGTGATGTTATTGCAACAGCAATGGTATTGTTTGTGGTTTGTGAAGATACCTGTGTGAGTTTGGCAAAAGATTTTAATGAGATGGACAGCAACAAGCGAGAGACAGAGAAAAAATATTTTAACAAAAAACATGAGAAGGTTAAACATTCTAACATTCTTAACAAAATTAGATGATGAAATAGCAACATTATTGCAGGGACAATTTGTTTGAGAGAAAGATACATTTCATCTCAACATGAAAATAATTTCTTTAGGGAAGTTACAATTGTACCATTAGAATCAATGGCTAAAAAACTTGCATTGGACTATATAGCGCGAATTTGCCTTCTCAAGAAGGCATATTAGCCAACGCGAATTTGCAAATTTACTATACCGCCCTCTAAAAAAGGCATGGGAGTTAAAATTAGGGAATTTTCTTGTCTGAGCATGCTCAGTTGTGCTGATGAATAGTCAGGAAAAAAGGGGGAATTTGGCTCTTTTCAGACTTTCAATGATATTTCAGGTTATATATCACTTTTTTAAACAATTTAAAAGCAGATCATCATTAAACAAGATACTACATTTTTAGGAATCATTTAGGTGATCCTATCATACCCTAAACATGATTTCCATGTGCAATTCCCTTGCTTCTATCACGACTAGTTTTTTAGTCAGTCACTGTTTGGGCGTTATAGTGAATTTGATTCTGGGAGTATTTTTTCCCTCAGGGCTTTAGTGAATTAAATGTTCACGCTAATTAGCACGAATTTGCGATTCTGCGTGTTAAAATTTGCACGAAGGCAGAATCACGCTATAGTAAATGACCCCCACAGTATATTAAACAAAGAACATTCATTTGGTTGATAATATCAGCTCTGTAGTGTGCCTGTCCTTATAACAATTATGAGATTACATGCATATGTACAGGACATGAATGATTTCCTCTTAAACCATATCATGTCATTCAGGATGGTTGGCAGTTAGCTATAATGGAAATTTAGACACTTTATACCTGCATCTCCAGTGAAGTTGAACTACAGGCAGTGCTACTAAGGATTTTTACATCATAGAACAAATTACTACTAGACGAAAATTTAACAAATTTTTTCACTATATATTGGACTTTATAGTAACTTTCAGACTTTTCTCGGTTTAAGGGGGAAAAAAGGACTGATAAGTAGTCGTGTTGACTCGTACGAGTCTGTTCTTTTAAGGGATTAAAATTGAGGGTACGGAAAAAATCTCCCGCCATATCATTTAAACGTTTAAGCGCAACCGATTATACGGAAGAACTCTTCCGTTTAAGCGCGATATATCAGGTTACGTTCAAAAA
>BLSH010412621.1:651873-662993 GCA_018402905.1 Glandirana rugosa
AACATTTATTCTATTTTATACACACAATCCTTATAATATAAACGAGACATCCAGGCTTTTTCTGTAGTCGGGTTCGCTATAACCTAACTGGTTTACTGCATCAACCTTTTAGGGACGGAGCTAGGTCCCATCGTAAGCCAGTATCCTATCTGACAGACCCTATAGACCCAACTTCTCCTGTAAAACATTCCCCACCCGTTCCCCTACTCTCTCTCTTTGCAAATCTCGACTTACCTCATGGACATCTAGAAAAGCCCCAAGCAGATGGGCTGAAATAGAAATGAGTATAACCACCCCTGTGCACCCTTGTTATATGTTATGGACCACATCAGACAAACATTTATCTCAATTGAAAACATTATGCCTAGGGCCTATGCTCTTTACCCTCTCAATTTGGAACACATGCTCTAAACGTTTCTCTCTCTCATCCCCTTGCCCACCCCTTACAAAATGTCCTCTTCAACCCAGATATCCCAGACAGTCTATCCTATGACCGAATGCTACCCTGGATCGAGGCAGGGATTTTCCAACTACGTCATTTGGTCAATCCAATATCGCTTGGGCTGATGTCTTTTTCGGACCTACAGAGCAAATATAATATTCCTAACACACATATTTTATCTTATTTACAAATCAAGCATTTTTTCTCCTACAAATCTCCGTCTCTAACACTTGATAAACCCACTGATTTTGAACAACTGTGGGCCCATGCGAGCCCAGACAGATTTCATCCGTCTATAAAATGCTTCATGAGAGTATACCAATAACTAATATATCTCATAGTTATATGAAGAAATGGGAATACGTTTTGGGAAGGCCCATATCCTTGGTGGACTGGGGGAAAATCTGGGATTCGACTTCCAAAGTTTCTAGATGTGTGGTACAGAAGGAGACGGCAGTTAAGATACTTTATTTCTGGTATAGAACTCCAGATATTCTACATGCGCCTCACCGAGAGACGTCAAATCTCTGCTGGAGATGCAATAAGGACATAGGAACCCAGCTTCATATATTTTGGGAATGTCCCCCCATACAACAGTTTTGGAATCAGATCCAGGAGGTACTGCATATATTATTTCATATCAATATCCCTTTGTATCCTCTACATTATATACTAGGACTCCCAATCACGGATCTCAGCAAGACCGCAAGGAAGCTTACATCTTTTATTCTACTAGCAGCAAAGAGGGTGATACCCCGATGTTGGCTATCTACCTCTCCCCCATCCTTTGCTCAGTTTCTTTCCACCCTGATCGAGATACGCAGGATGGAACATCTGACAGCAATGGTTGATGATTCCATGGCACGATTCTCTAAGATTTGGGAGGTGTGGGATACATCTCAATACTCCTTGGAGGTAAATTGCCCATTCTAATAAGAGAACAATAACAGTGTTTTAAATCTACATGATATTATGACGTTAATGCTTCACAGACCTTGGAACCCCCCTTTAATGTCTCTTTCTTTTCTAAAACTCACTCAAGAGTGAAATGTGCTACATTGTCTCTGTTAACTCTGTTTTTGAATATATAGTTTGTTCGGACATGCTCTCTTTATTGGTTCAAATGTTACACTATACTTGAACAATTGTACTCAGTGCTGACTTTGTTATGGAAATAATTTAGCCCATAGACATGTTTCCTATCTGCAATATTGTTTCCCAGGTGGGATTGATATTTTCCTTGATCTATGGGAATACTAAAAAAAAAAAAAAGTCTGTATTTGTTGTATTCTTGAAAATACTATAAATAAACAATTAAACAAAAAAAAAAAAAAAAATGTTGTCGCTTCAGCCGGGACCAGACAAATCTTGACGCATGCATAGGTATTGTGGTTGTACAGGAGTCTATCCACTAATTGACTTCTGTACAAGCACCCTGTCGGATTTTCCCCTCTCAATCAGTGTTGCAGGCTACATCCTGCAAAGCTGATCAGTGTATTCTGATGGTGGGGAGACTTTGCTGTCAGAATAACGGAAAATTGTATACTTACCTGACGGTAATTTTCCCTTCCTGATGCAAAGCACGACAGCATATACGTATGGGACTTAGCAATCACCAAAAAGACAAGGGTGGGAAATGCTGAAGTGTTTAAATTGAGGATTATCTTTTTCCCACTGAATGCCTGATGTGACTTGTAGATAAAGCTGTTGGGACCACTTTAAAATGGTCCTACATGTGTTAGACGCAGGCTATGTCGCGGTTATCCTTTAACTCTACAGGTACTCCCTTGAGTTCTGTCCATGGATGAACCATCTGCCTAGTAAGCAGTTTCTGTATTCAAATTGATAGATTTGTTTTAGGCCATCTAGCCCCCTTGAACAACTTGATCCATCCAGGACAAATGTTTTACTGGACAGCTACTGTCCCCCGCTGTTGCTGTTAGACCTGAAGAGCCCCTTGTTTGATCCTTTATAGAAGGGCCACTTCTATGTATCAATTCGACCTCGAACCCCCTTCCAATCTTGTGGTAATTCAGACACTTTGTTTGGATAGGCTGGATGGATGATGTCTAATCCCTCTGAAAAGACGCTGACCCCCGTGTAGTGCTGGTGAGGAGACACGTGCCCCTTCTGCCTGAAAATGGTAGCAACAAGGTCGATTACGCTTGACACTTGGATATCTGAGACCTCTCCTCTAGCCATACGGACTACTGCTTCTGAGTTACTGGCCACCCTGAGGAAATCTTTCCAGATGAAATGGAGTGTAAGACAACATGTCCCTCAATATTTGGAAGACCCAAGGGAAGGGTCTGCCCAGGTCTCGGATTGGTTACCAAGATATGTAAAAGTTACTGTATGCCAAAGAGTGAGGACACGTTTGAGCCTACCTACTGCTTAATTCCCCGTCTAGGGTTACTTGCATCTGATTTGATCGTTCCACCGGGGGACAGAAGATTTCATCTTTCATTCTGCAAGGTCTTCTATGTTCTAGTATACCTGAAGTTTGGAGTATGTCTGTGTCCTGAACAGGGTTAACCCTAACAGTGAGGTCTCCAGATTTACTGCTTGATTTTCAGCATCTAGGAATACCTCATGTAAGTTTGGATGATACCGTTAACCACGCTGTGTGAGGTTTTAGACTTCAGGAAGGTGACTAAGAGGACCCTGACTCCGCACTGTACCTGAGGATATCCTGGCCTGCAGGCCACTACTATCCTTCTCGCTACTAGATGAATGTGGACCCTGATAAGGAGCCTGGAGACCGAGATGGATGTACCCCTTTGCTGATCGGCAGTCCCCGTTGGATGTTGGTGGCTCTACTACTTCCCCTTCAGGGAAGCCATCGCAGTTGATTTCAGGTTGATATCCTGATAGCCTTCTTTGTTGTAGAGAACGACTTAGACTGCCTCTAAAGCTCCCCTTGTTGCGCTTTCTGAGCAACTTCCACTTACAGACCATTGCCACTCTGATCTTGTTCTTCCTTGGCATGGCTAACCAACAAGTAACTAGACTGGTATGCCAGGTAGCTGTACAGCTGAAAGACCTGACTGGCTTGGCCACCATCCAGGTCTCCCTCGTGGGGTCACTTACTCCTGGTGCGGGAAGCAAGGCTTTCCATGATATAGACCCTGCTAGTTCTATATTTTCCAGTGAGACTCTGAATCCTCTGGATTACTATACACTTCCTCTCTGGCCTCCTGAGACCAGGGGATGGCGAAAGTTAAGTGCACGTAAGGTGTGCGAATATTTCCACCATCTGCACACTGTTCATGTGATGCTTTTTTTTTTTTTTGTCAGGCCTGAAGAGAGTGTTGAGGCAGCCAGCTGTGCCCAAACAAGAACGCCTGTAGCCCTTTGTTTTGCCACACGACCTCTACTGGACGTAAGGTCCTACAACTGCCTTGAATATGTGGCGAGGCTAACCTCTATCTAATAAACTTGCAGTGACATTCTCATACAGCCCAGCAAAAGGTACTTACAGGAACATGGATCTACTGAAGTGTGTATCTCCCCCTCTGCTGGGTCTCATGCCAACCTGCCATCTCACCTGATGGCTTGACTACTTGTCATGGTTCTATCTGATGAACTCGGGTCTTCATCCCTCTTTATGCTTTAAGTCAGAAACTCTGCTTTTGGCTAAGAATATTGGAGAGTAGACTCCTTCCTTGACATGTTCTTCTTAAATAGGTGGTCTACCGATGAACCAGATGTGGTTCTACCATAATGTAGGGACGCAGCCCACTTCTCTACCTGAAGTGGACTGTTTGAGATTCACACCCAGAACCTCAGTGCTGGTAGACAGAAGTGCTACTCCTGTGCGCCCCGTGCTGTCATTCCTGAATTTACATATAATTCTGTTGACCGCCCCCTACTGGGTTACCATGGTCGAATAGACTGTTGCTCCCTGAAAGGAGAGAACTCGGCTTTAGCAGCAGAGAATGATTATGGTTCCTTCCATTATCCTCTATGTTTTTCCCAGGATTAACCTGCCGCTCCTCCTCTGTTACTTTGCTTACCCTCTGGTCCTTGGTGATTCACCTGTTGAGAGAGGTATGTGTCGTCTTGTGGGATAACTCATCTGGGTTAACTGACCTGCCCGGGCTAGCAGCTCAACGGTATACCATTCTGCCTCCACCGTGGCTGAATTGTCTCAGTGGCCACCTTATTCTGCTCTTGGGACCCAGGCTACTGAAATGATTTTAACAGGTGACCGCCACGTGCTACTCAATAATAGTATAAGTTTTCCTCATTCACATTCGGTCACTGTTCACGAGCTCCTGCAAAGGATATTGATTCTGTAGGCAGACATCACCCCTGGTTCTTCTGATGGAAACTCCTAGACCGACCTCTTTGAGGTAGAGGTACCCCTTAACAACTTTGGTTGTTTGATTGGCTTAGTACCTGAGGTTTGGTGTACAGAGATCCAACAGCGTTAACTCCGCTTTATGAGGTTTACCTCACTGGCTTGTCTGATCAAGACTCCTTAGCCAACTGTTTTGAGGTAGAGGTCCCCTTTAAGCACACCTACCTCTGGACCATTGAGACTTCGTAGTCTCTGTCCCATTTTCTGCCATCTCTGGCCTGCCACTTGGCATCGCATCTTGGCGGTCGCACAGCCACCACAATCCCAATGTCGCTACGATGATTGGCAGTGAGTTTCTACTTTGTCTGCCTCTCCTGGCAGTTACCTCCATAGCGACTCCTTTAGGGCTAAAGAGGGCCTGTCTCTGTTGAAGGATCAGGTTGCTTATCCCCCTCTCGACAGCGGTGCTGGTGTTGAGGGCTGGGGAGCTTTGCAACCCATATGCCCATATTGTGCACTCTTTTTTTTTTTCAGATGTACTTACCTGCCCTCACCTTAGTGGACATGGCTGGTCTCTATGTAAGCTGATCGTCTCTGGTTCACCCTTGAGCTAAAATACTAGTGGTATAATCTCTGGAAGTATTGTTCATTCCAGCAGTAAACTACTACAAGTAACTTAATCGCATATCCACCTGCGGTGTATCCTACAACTCCTGGCATCTCCAGGCAGTCTCACATCCAGTCATTAACCAGGTCCAACCCTGCTTAGTCTCCCAGATCAAATGCGATCTGGTGCATTCAGGGTGATGCGACTGTAGGCCCCTAAGTAGCCCCAGACCACATGCTCCCCTGCAGCCCTTTGCAGAATCAGAACACCATACACCCTTATGGAGGATACCATCTGCCCCCAGCACCGAGGTCCCAGAGCCCGCAGCCAGCTAGTCGCAGCCAGTCGCAGCACCCCAGGAGTCCCCAACTATCAGCAGCAAATAGACCCCCTTGAAAACTTAGGTGAGGTGTAAGGCATTTCAAGCCAAAGTGACATGAGTTGATGCTAACAATCACAGGATCTGTGCATAAAACTAACATGTAAGCAACAGCTGTCAGTACATATGTCAGTTACTGGTTCTGCTGCATCATTTATAAATCACATGGAAGCAGTAGGGTTAACAGACCCCATATAATTGGCGCTAGTAGCTTACCTACCTTAGACAATGCACTGCAGTGGATATTATCGCAACCAAGCACTAGATCACAAATATATTGCATGAAGCCTACAGAGACAAGCCTTGCTCAGTTCATGCAAAAGATTCAGCTCAGCACAGCACAGCCAACACCTGTTATCAGCCTAATCATTAGCAGTCCTGCAGGCACAACCACAGCCTGAACTGACACCATGGCCAAACAGCAGTCTTCACCTTGTGATCTCTGCTTAGAGGTGCAGGTTAATCGCATATACCTGCAGACTTCTAATCACATAACTGTAGCTGCATACTATCGATTTGTGCACCATGTGGTGCCTTACCAACTCCATGCCCTATGGCTGACAGGAAGTCCACTGAAAGTCCATCCATGGAGACATGATGAGGAAGCAATCCTTAGAGACCAGCCGCCTTCCACCCCCCCAATCCCTGGAACATGGGGAGGGGGAGGCCTCCCCCATATAGGTAGATTTACTCCCTGTACAGTGGGGAGCGTCGCTAACAGGAGAGTTTGAACCTGTGCGGTTGGCTAGATGAATCCGGCAAGGTGAGGGAAAAAGAAAAATTTCTGCCTTTCAGCATCAGTGTAACCAGCTGAGCAGTGAGGAAAAAAAGGAGAATGAGGCCTGGTGGGAGGTGTTTGACTTTATAGTGTAACCGGATCCTGGAACTGGGCGTGGGGGCGGAGCCAGCCCATGCGTATATGCTGTCGTGCTTGTGTCAGGAAACAATAATTCAGCAGGGAGGATTCGCCCCATCCAAACATTGAATTACCAAATCAACAGGTTTACCAATGCAGCATGTTGTTATGTTACTAGCTAGTTCAAGCTTAACCCAGATCTAAATATGTGAACACCTTAAGGCCTCATACACACGGGCGTTTTTTGACGCCGGCGTCTACTGACGTTTTTTTCTGCTCCCCATGTTAGTCAATGGCCACATAAAAAACGTCGGCGTTTTTGAGCTGTAGATGGCGTCGGCGTATCAGAGAACCCACGACCAGCGCGTTCCTTGGCTGCATCGACGTCAAAAAGCACCGCAAAACGCCACGAAATGCCAACGAACGTCAATAATAATGTCTATCGGCGTTTTCCAGCGCCGGCGTTTTGTAGCTGTAACCACATGATTGGGTAATGTAAAACCAGGAAATTCCTGTGTAAAATTACCCAAGAGTCCCAGCAACAGGATAGAATTGAGGGTATTTTAATAAAGATGGCTGATACATGTGGGCAGAGAGAATTAATTGAGGCAGTGCAGCAGCACCCTGAGCTCTGGGATGTGTCCCATCCTAGATATGGGGACCATCATATAAAGACCAGTTCCTGGCAGCACATCTGAGTATAATGTCATTTTCATTCTCTGTTTGCTGTATTTCATAGCAATATTTTAAACCTTCTATCTGTCCTTTATTGCAGCCAAACAAGTACAAAAGCGCTGGAAGTCCCTCCGTGACCGAGTCCGGAGGGAACATACCCAGGAAGTTAAAGCGGCGAGATCTGGGGCACCAGCACTGAAAAAAAAGAGAAGAGCTCATGATGAGAGCCTCACGTTTCTGCGGGCATATTATGCCCGCGCTAGTAGAGAGTAAGTAATGTTCATTACCAACCTCACCTGGGGAATAATTTCCCAGTTTAGCACCAAAGCACATCTTGCGAATCAGCACTGCGTTGCTTTAACTGACAATTTCGCAGTTGTGCGACGTTGTACCCAAACTAAATTTGCGTCATTTTTTCCCCACAGAGGTGGTATTTGATCACCTCTGTGTCATTTCTGATCACTGCTATAAACAAAAGAAAAGCAACCATTGTCTTACAAAACCCATATTGCTTATTTTTTGCTAAAATTGAAATTCCCAAAAAAAAAAAAAATGTAAACAGTTTTATCTGGTACATATCGCAATCTGCGTTTATTGATCTTTTTGCACAAAAATGGCCGCGTTTAGGGATGGTGAGAATTAATTTCTTTGGTGTTTTATTGTTTATTATTTTCAGTAGTAATGGTGGCTATCTGTGATTTTTAGCGGGACTGCGATATTGCAGCGGACATATCGGACATTTTTTACACCTTTTTGGGACCAATGACATTTATTCAGCGATCAGAAAATGATTACTGTATAAATGACATTGGCAGTGAGGGGGTTAACCTGCAGGAGGAGATCTAGGGGTTCACTGTGTTCCCTGGGTGTTATTACTGTGGGGGGGGGGGGTTCGGCTACCATGGGCATGAGAGATCTAAATGATCCCAGTGACAGGGATCAGTAGATCTCCCATGCCTGCACTGTCAGAATGGGGAACCGTCGTGTTTACATCGGCGGTTCCTCATTTTTTCCCTGTGGCCACTCATCGCGACTCGGCGTCGGACATCGTGTCCGGCAGAGCCGCGTGCACACTCCACAGGAGTGTGGGTTGCCACCTAGCGGCCATTTGCAGATCGCCGCCTTTTCACGGCGTTTCCGGTACAACGTCCACACTGCGCCATAAATATGCGGTAGGCGTTGTGTAACTGCTTAATCAACCTCCTACGCTTTATTACCTCATTTCGTGTATTCACCATATTGTGTTTTTAGCAAAAATGTACATGGCTAACGACAAATTTTTTTCCTAAAGCATACTACTGCGCGTGCATGTATTGCAACTGACAATATACCTAACGTCATTCTTTGCAGGACCACATCAAACGTTTCCCAGCCCCAGGAGGAGGCGGTGGAGGAGGAAGAGGTGACGGGGCCAAGTGCATCCCCCATGTCAGCTGGAGAAGGACCGTCGCAGGCATCTCCCCATGAGGATAGTATCCCAGAGGCACCTGTACCAGAGGTAACTGTCCATCCATTCTGTACTGCATGGTATTTCCATCTGTACAGCAACCTTCAAATCTTTTTTCTGTTTTATTTTCAGGTCCCTGTGGAGCGTGCAGTGCCTCAACATGGGGAGATGCCTGCTGAAGTCCCTTCTCGGGGTCGTGGGCGCGGGCGTGGACGTGGTCGTGGACGAGGAAGCACCGGCCAACTGGCTGCTATTGGCCCAAATGAGGAGGAGGTGTTAGGGCTGTTGCAGGAGATACGGCAGGAGCGGCGGAGTTTGGATCCGTTTTTGGATCCAAACAATGCAACTGCCGTCTTCTGCCGTTCTCTTTACCTTGGCCTGCTCCCTGGCTCCCATAGGCTCCGACATCAATGGTGATAAATTTTAAATTGGCGTCAGCCAATGCTAAAAGCACCACAGAGAAATACTTCTTGTAGTTAAAGTAACAGGATCCTGAGTGGGGTGGTTTCTTGACCCTGATATGTTTCCCATCCAGGGCCCCTATGCAGTTAGGAAACTATGTCTTTTCCCAGAAGGTGTCCACGATATCTTCCCACAGATCTTTGGTGGGCTCAGGCATGACCACACCACGTAGCTCCTCCCAGATAGCAATACAGGTCTCCCGGACAATTTCCGACACCGTTGCCACACCAAGTAAGAAATAGTGGTGCAAACTGACGAAGCTTTGCCCCGTTGCCAAATACCTTGAATGTGAATATTAGAAATTACATTAGAATTAGTTTTCATGAACTAAGCCTACACTATCCTTATATTTAACACCTATGATGCACCTCAGGCTGGATTCACAAATGAACCGCATGCGGCTCACAGCAGGGGTCTGGTGCGTCCTGGTTCACAGTTTCAGGTCCGATTTAAGCCGAGATTTATGGCAGAATTCATACCTGAAATGGACCAGAAGTCGCACAGTGTTTGTGTGAAAAAAACGCATTGGACCTGCTATGGTGATAGGTGAACTGGCTCCATAGAGAGTCAGTTGAAATCTCATGCTATTGCGAATTGGATGATAGGAACTCGCAAACAAGTCGCAATGATGTAAAGACTGCCTTAACCACTTGCCGACCGCCAACCGCAGGTTGACAGCGACTAGGTGGCTCGATATCGCAAACCTCCATCATATGGCGGCGGCTGCAATATCATGCACTGTGAGTGCACGCGCGCCGCTGGTGACGCGCTCAATGTGTTCTGGGGGGGCCAGGGAGCAGGTGCGGTGGACTCTATCTCCGCCGGCTACCCATGATGCCCCCCCGCAGTGAAAGAACGGAGGTCCGTGTAAGTAAACTCGGATCTCCGTTCTGTGAGGGGGGGAGGGCTGTGATCACAGCCTTCCTGTAAATGGAAGCTGTGATCACGCTCCTTCCCCTGCCAGTCAAACATACAGTTAGAACACACCCAGGGAACACAGTTAACCCTTAGTGCGCCCCCCCAGGTTAAACCCTTCACAGTCAAAGGCATTTACACATTAATCAGTGCATTTTTAACGGCCTGATCGCTGTAGAAATGCCAATGGTCCCGAAACATTCTCAAAATGGTCCGACATGTCTGCTGAAATATCGCAGTACCGCTAAAAATCACAGATCGACAACATTACTAATGAAAAAATGACTAAAAAACCCACAGCAATGAATTCTCATCATCCATAAACACGGCCACAAAATGCGTAAACCAATCTATAAATGCCGAGTGAGATTTTTTTATCACAAATATGAGGAAGAATATAAATCGGGCAAAACCGTTATAAAAAATGTTTATTTTTTTTATTTTTTTGGGGTTTTTTTATTTTAAAGAAAAATAAGTAATGTGCGTTTTTTTGCATTATTGTCTCTCTGCTTTTGTTTATAGCGGCGATCAGCAATGACGCAGAGGTGATCAAATACCACCAAAAGAAAGCACTATTTGTGGAAAACAAAGGACGCAAAAATAAGTTTTGGTAAAATGCCACTCGACCGCGCAATTGTCAGTTAAAGCTACGCAGTGCCGAATCTCAAAAAGTGCTCTATTCCTAACGTGTGAAATCCTTCCAGGGCTGAAGAGGTTAACCTATCCCCTAAAAACCCCTCTTCAGAAACATACAACCTTGACTATATCCTATATATGGTACACCCCACCCCTGACTATATCCTATATATGCTACACCACACCCCTGACTATACACTATATATGCTACACCACACCTCTGACTATATACTATATATGCTACACCCTACTCACACCCCTAATGTGTTATAAAATAAAACTTACCACAGTGTCACCAGCAGACGTTCCTCTGGTGACACGGAGCGCCGCATCACGGTGTCCGTCCTCATCAGTCTGGGCCGGAGCTTCTCCACTAAAGAATCAAATGCTGACACTGT
>BLSH010412634.1:18907-35237 GCA_018402905.1 Glandirana rugosa
CTCAACTCGCTTGGAGACCTTCAAGCCCAAGACGACCAGGCAGGCTTGAAACCCTGTTTCCGGACCCGGACTTTGTCCCAAAGTTCGGACGGACCAGCAGAACCCGAACTTCCAGAGGTTCGCTCAACTCTAGTTATAATAGCTTTTGCCACTTTGCATTCCATGAGACTGTCAAATCTTTATGGTAAAGCGTTCACTTATTTCTCTGGATAAACATGTATGTAATAATACTACTTATACATCTGAAAGGAGATGTTCAACTCACGTAGTTGGGTATCTATAAGTGCCTAAAATCAGCGGGAGGTGAATTGGATGTCTCTCAGGACTCAACCGGACGCCATGTTATTTGCGTATATTGGGTCTGGGAGAGAAAGCTTGTGAACCCAAGGTGCGTTGAAGAATGTTAGGGTAGATTGAGCATTTCATGCATAGTGTAATCAGTTACACGTGGTGTCTACCTGACATAGCAATTTAGCAATTGATGGGTGATTGGGTGGTCCAGGATTGTGTCCTGTGAGTCAACCCATCCACCAGCTGTCATATAAAAACACAGAGGGAAACATATTACAGGCAGTCCCCTAGTTATGAACATCCGACTTATGAACGACTCCTACTTACAAACGGAGGGAGACAACAGCAAGTGAGAGGAAATCTCCCCATAGGAAGGGAAATTCACTCCTGTAAGAGTTATTATGGGAAAAAGGCGTCTCCACTGATGCTTTATCACCAAGGTTTGTTTCCACAACAACCCAAAATTTTCAAAATCCAATTATCATCAGGACAGGAAGTGAGGTGAAATCTTCTGAACAGAAACATAGACAGCAAAACAAACATTACAGGGGTGTTAACCCTTCCCTATGCTATCCAAAATATTTGTTTTGGCTGAAGCTTCACTTAAAAAATGAACCTGTTCCGACTTACAAACAAATTTGACTTATGAACAAACCTACAGTCCCTATCTTGTTTGTAACCCGGGGACCGCCTGTATAAACAATTAGGAAGCATAGACATAAAAAATACACAGTGACCTTATTGCATCCAGGGAGTAGGTAGGGGGGAAAGGATATGTGGGACATAAAGGGTTACATGAGTGTCCAGTGGTGTAAATATAACAGATCTTCTATAGATTATCAACTGTCTTGTGGAATACTCATCTTGCTCCTGCACCATGGTATAATAATGTTCAGTAGTTCAGCTTGGATATTCCATCAAGGAACAAAGAGCACGTGGCAGACTTCCAGAGCTGTGGGTGCTAGAGAGGGCCAGTACATTCATTTTCAGTTCTCCTCAGAATTTTTACTCTGACACATCCTACATTAGAACCGGCCATGGTCCGTATGACCAGAGGTAAGTATAGGGGGCCGTTTGTCTAAATAGGTTAGGGGTGTAAAAACAAGTGCACTGTCTGACAGGGTTCACAACAAGAAGTGAGGTCAGCCATCCATATGGTAGAGGTTGGGACAGATGGAAGTTCTAAGTATTGCGGTAGCCCGCTGTAAAGCCTTGTGTCACATCAGGGAGACAAAAACAAAAGAGACTGAAGAATTCGATAAGAAAGACAGATACTTATCCGAAGTGTTCGTAGCGAGGTTGGGGACCAACTAGTCACCTCGCCGTGCCCTTCATGGCTACGCAGGATCTCAATCAAGGAACAGAGGTCTCTGCGGTGCTGAAGGGTAATGGCAGATAGGTCTTGGTAGATGTGTATGTTGTTTCCTCAGTGGGAGGGCTGGATTCTGTTGCAGGATTTTCAGAGGATCTCCACTTTCACGCAGAAATCAGTCAGGCAGCAAACCACATCCCTCAGAGGATCTGAAATCTCTGCCTCGAGGCCTCAAGGCCCAGTGGATGTGTTTCATATAAATCACTGTGGTAGAAGGCCTGTCCAAGAGGTTATTGAACAGGCCCGTCACTGTTGGTAGTAGTTGGTCTGAATCGACTGATTTTAGGAGGCCTCTCTCAGCCTTAGATTATGTCTTCTCCCACAGTTATCCAGGCCCTCTATGTGGCACTGTAAGTCACGCAGCTGGAGGGTATGAGTGTCTACCTTCTGGTGGATGTGGCAGATGGCAGTATATTGGTGAGCGGTGGTGTGTTCAACCTCCTGTACTCTGCCTACAAGGGCCTGGATATCATGTCACAGATCAGTGATAGCTGCCGAAAGAATATCTTTAATGTCAGTAGCTATGGTGCGGAGATCCTTTAGGCTTGGATGCTGCTGTGTCATGGTTCCCTCTGCCATGGAAGGAGGCAGGCAAGCGGATGCCGGGTTGACAGTGTTAGAGCCAGTGAGGGGAGATTGTCCCTGCGAGGATACCACCATGCTGTTTGCTTGGATCTGGAATATCATTAGAATATTCTGGCTTAAGCACTTGCTAGCGTCTTGGGGAAAGTGGGATCTTGTAGCCAAGTTGCTGTGGGATGATCTCCACATGTTGAGCGGTCTCACAGAACGTTTGGAGCCTCCGATGGAGATGGATAGTGGCTGCTGTCAGCTAGAGCTCTAGGGTTAAGCGGCCATCTTCTTCCAAGCAAACCACGCCCACCTGGATTCTTTATATTCTAAGTGACTGACTCTGAAAAAATATATAGTAAGTAAAATTTAAATGTTTGATCTGCAGTGATTAAGAAATTATTGCAGTCAGAGAGTCAGGCAGACAGCCAGGTAATTAGCATTTTAGGCAATCTATTCTGGTTTACTTCCAGGAAACTATTGGACTGCAAGCATTTCTTTTATATTTTATTTAACACGTTATGAAAAGTAACTTGGCCAACTTTTTGGGGAATCCATAATTTACTTCTATACATTCTGTTACCTGATAAGGGTTAGTAGTAGAAGCATCAATGATTCCCTATCCTGTTTTTTAATTCATCAGTTGCTTTACATAGTTACATAGTTACATAGTTAGTCAGGTTGAAAAAAGACACAAGTCCATCCAGTTCAACCAAAAAAAAAAAAAACATTTTTATATATATATATATATATATATATATATATATATATATATATATATACACACACACATACACAACCAAATAATCCCATATACAATCCTTCACCCACAGTTGATCCAGCGGAATCTTTGAATATGTTTTTGAGCAACTACTAACTAGCAACTAATCTTAGTACTCACTTTTGTGAGATACTGTATACACATAAACATGGCATGTTTACTGTGTTGGGGGTTTGATCAAAGAAGAAGGAAGTCAGTAATCTTCTGTCTTCCCCCTCAGGTCCCCAGGAATTCTTTCTTCTCTCCCAGATTCACCACCTCTGAGCTGGTGAATGGGGGAGTGGGAATTCTGACAGAGATTGCCAGTTAAGTGCTCAAATCGCAGCTTCATAAACTGGGAGTTTCTGTGTCAGTCAGTGACAGCTTCTCTGTGTGCGGAGATGATTGGCGGAGAACATTTTCTTCACCGATCACCTCTGTTTCATAAATCGTTAATGGACTGAGATCAGCAGCAATCCTTGGGATCACCGCTATTTACAGGTTCATAAACGGACACCTATGTAACTATTTATGTATTTAAAAGATGGATATTATTGTCAGCCACTAGAGGTAGCATGCTCATTTAACTGTATGAGCTGTTTTAGTGACTCTTTCCTTTGCAGGAAAATTAAAAGGGTCATCTAACTCCCCTCATCCCAACAACATATGTTCTCATTTTCATAGCTCCATTGATGCTTTATTTGGCCATTGGGAGCAAATTGAAACATTTAGCATGTTCAGGCATGGGTGAACATATGACTTACCCCCTTCTTCCCTGTGGTGCCTTGTGATTTCCACTCATATACGGACAGTGTAGGAGTCTATAGCCATATGTAAGTGCTAGCATGTGTTCATTTGGAGATTGCACAGTGCTTTCTTTTCTTAATTTTGGAAGCCAAGCAGGCAACAAAGGAGAGAAGAAAAGAGAGTATATGCTGCTAGGGGAAGGGGGCATAGTTATATGACCCTTTATTATGTCATCCATGGGAAAAGAAATGTGTCACTTACTTAGATGTCTGCATATGGGTGTTATAGTGGCCACTGTGGAAAAGAATTATGTTGCTTAGGTGTCAGCTTCCAGGAAAAGGCAGAGGTTTGGCCATTGTTGTACTGGAATAAAAACTAGGCTACATGGCAGAAAGAAAGATAACATTTGTGTAAGACTTTCTGGACTGTATATTGACAAGCTATACAGCTAAACCAGTCATGTAGAAAAATAAGCGAGTAATAAATATTAACAATATAGGTCATATTTAGACACCGCAAAGGTTATGATGATGACAAGAGATTAAAGTCTAGCAAATTTTGTTGTCATAGATTTATTTCACACAAATAATTTAGAGTCAGATACATTACATACACAATATCATTTTTAAACACCGTAGGCAAAGCAATCTAATATTACATATTATAAGAACCTTGGAATTGCATACACCTCCCTTCCAGTAATCTAAAACACACACTATCCAATGATAAATTGTTGCAGTTCTATCTCTTACTATTGTTGATATGATTACATAATCTCTAGCTGAATGGATAACAGTTGAGCATTCTATAATACATTTACACCTTCAATTCTAATAAGATTACATCACCATGAAAAATATAATCTCTGTAGCTGAATGGAAGACAACTGATTATATCCTGCACATTTTCCAGTGTTAATTTGTTACAGTCACTGGGCAACAATGTTTCTTTGTGGGATTTTATTATATTTATGCTTAGATGCAGTTTGTTTTGCATAACCCGACTGCCATCTTTTAGCCTTTGTATTTGTAAAAACCTGATTTATTTGCAGCTGTATTTGCATGTCGGTCATGTTTTCTGCAACTTGGTAATATTCAATTTCTTTGCAACAATTAGGTGATGGTTTAACATCTATTTCCTGCTAGAAGTTTTTATTTGAATGTGTCATTGCATTATTTATTACAGTAAACTACAAAGCTTAACATGGGTATTTAGTGCTTTTCATTTTGATAATATTTCCCATAGGATATACACCATTGCCAAATAACTGCTTTTTGCAAAAGTGTGCACACTTTGCACTTTGTGTTGGTAATTCTGGGTAGAAAAACGACCTATAAAAAGAACATTTAACTGCTATGGCAAGGTTTATTATGTTATTATAAGTATGTTGATATATTTTACATATCACGCTGAATTATTTTCCAGTTTTCCACCATCAGCTTTGCATTCGGGATGGATCATCATGCAGCATGATTTCAATATAACAGCATTTTTACACATGGATTATTCAAATCAATTTAAATTGGTAGTGTTCAACTAATGCCCCATGATCACATGGAGTCTTCAATGCCATATTGATAACTCTTGTGATAATGAATAGGGACAAAAAGCCAAACTACAGCACTACTGAATTTTACATGTTACATGCTTTTATTTCTGACATAAATGATATAGATTGTAGTAAGCAGGCTACTACGGCTACTGAAGATCCCACGTAAATGAAGTTATGCAATTAAACATTCAGGCTTCTTACTAACAGTACTGTTTCCTTTCATCTTTTTCTGTCCCAGGCAATTATTTTCATTGTTTTTTACAAGTGATAGAAAATCTCCCCACTATCTGTTTATTTGACTGCATCAGAAAGTACAGCAAATAAGTGAAATTCCACCCTATGGGACAAATTCAGCATAAATAAATTAATTCTAGTAGATTGGACAAGAGGCAGAATGTATCTGAATCATCTATCCAGATGACAGATGACAGAGAAAACAGGAAACCAATCACTTTCATTGGGTTGAACACAGAATTTAACATTGGGCAAAAAAAAAATCCTCTTGTGGACAAAGACTGATTTGACTGGACTTTGACTGTCTGGAGTTGGGGTTTAATTGCAAAAAGTAATTTGATAACATATGAAAAAGGCCACACTTTCAAAAAAATGCAAGAAAACTTCAGTCTAAAAAAACATGAGGCGCTATAATACTCAAGCGTGCACCTTACAGCCGCACAGGGTTTCAGGGTCACATGGCACTCTAGTACACATCTAAAAACAAGAACAGGAACTTCTAGATGTACTGTATGAATATTTTCAGGTTACATTTCTTTTAAATGAAGAATGTACATTAATGTGGACCCATCAATAAAATAAGATCCTCTGTGCCTTTCCATTCTTTCTATTCAGAATGCACAAAATACATTCTTAGACCACAAAAAAATTGCTGCTCTTAAATGCCAGTGGAGATGCCAGAGTGGCTGGTTTTATGTTCACATTTTTAGGCATGATCTTTGATAAGGGGGATCAGAGTTTAGATTGCCTGATCCTATTCTCATTCTTTTTTTTTTCTGCTTCTTCTTCTTTTCCTTCTTCTTCGTCTTCTTCATATTATTATTATTATTATTATCATTATTATTATTATTTAACAGGATCTATATAATGACAATAGTTTGTGCAGCACTTTACAATATAAGGAGAGACAGTACAGTTACAATACCATAATATAAAAAAGGATTAAGAGGATCCTGCTCATAAGAGCAACAATCTATTAGGATGAGGCAAGTGGTACAAAAGGTAATAACTGTAAGGGATGAGCTGATGGAAGAATTAAAAGTTCATTTGTTAGGCAAAGGTGGGCCGAGATTATGCGATCAAATGCATGACATGAAATATCAGACCTTAGATGATCTCTGACACTAGAATCTCAATCTCTAATTTACTTAAGGCTAAAAGAGAAGGGGTATAAACCTTTAATAGGGAAGCCACAATTGAAATGATTCAAGTCATGGTTGGCTGTCCTTACCTATGAACTCCCATGTATGAATTTTACCTATAGGTAAGCCTATAATAAGGTTTGCCTCTAGGTACTGTAAATATACTGAGATAGTTACTTTATATGCAGGCGGTGACGTCACCGGTGCATGTGCTCTGAAGGAACGGCATGCCCATGCCATTCTATCAGAGCCATGCCCTAAACAGCAGTGACGTCATCACTGGTTTGGCAAATCAGATAGCTGGAGCCCGCGAACCCGGAAAGAATACCAGGTGAAGATGGAAACGGGCTCAGCGGTAACAGCACGCCACTGGATGGCTTAATTTTCAGATAAGTCTGTCATAATGTGTTAGTATGCGATGCATACTAGCACATATTCCCAGGCTCCCTAGCTTTTAGTGGCACCTGACAAATAAAATGTTGTCTGGTAGACAGTCTGCTAATATAAAATGTAAAATGGCACTTTTACTGTGTGGGAAAAATGATTCATCATTATAGAGTGTTTTGCTGTAGAAGTGAGTCTCCTATTACTGCACCCAAGGGCTGAGGCCCAAGGTGGTAACTGAGTGAAAAAATCCTACCAGTGGAATCCCCTTGGAAATAAGTATGGGATGGATGGACACTTTCAATCATATTTGTGTTTAACTTTTAATTATTATTATTATACAGGATTTACATAGCGCCAACAGTTTGCGCAGTCCTTTACAATATTAGGGCAGACAGTACAATTACAATACAATTCAATACAGGAGGGATCAGAGGGCCCTGCTCATTAGAGCTTACAATCTAGGAGGGAGGGTTAAATGATATGAAAGGGCAATAACTGTGGGGGATGAGCTGATTGAGAAAATAAGGAGTGTAGTTGTTAGGTGGTGGCAGGATAGGCTTCCCTGAAGAGAAAAGTTTTCAGGGATCGCCTGAAGGTGGGTAGATTTGGGGACAGTCTGACCGATAGGAGTAGGGAGTTCCAGAGGATGGGAGAGGCTCAGGAGAAGTCTTGAAGGCGAGTATAAGAGGAGGTGATTAGGGAGCTGGAGAGCTGGAAGTCTTGGGAGGAGCGAAGAGGACGGTTAGGTTGGTATTTTGAGACTAGGCTGGTGATGTAGCTGGGAGCAGAGTTGTTGCTCTTGACAGAGAAGTCGGGGGAAATGGCACGTGGGGGAGGAAATATTATGAGTTCAGTTTTGGACAAGTTTAGTTTGAGAAAGTGGTGTGACATCCAGGCAGATATGTCTGTTAATAAGTTAGTGATACGTGAGAAGACTGATGGAGTAAGTTGGGTCGTGGAGAGGTAGATTTGGGTATCGTTAGCGTAGAAATGATATTGAAAGCCATGGGAGGCTATCAGCCGACTCAGGGAAGAGGTGTATATAGAAAATAAGAGAGGTCCAAGAACAGAACCTTGGGGGACCCCAACAGAGAAAGGAAGAGGAGAGGAGGAGGTAGAATTGTACGTTACGCTGAAGGTGCGATGGGATAAGTAGGACGAGTGCCACTGAAGAGCACAGTCACGGAGACCGAGGGAGTAGAGTTTTTTGAGGAGGAGGGGGTGGTCGACCGTATCAAAGGCAGCCAAAAGGTCCAGGAGTAGGAGTACAGAGTAGTGTCCATTGGTTTTTGCGGTTAGTAGGTCATTTGTGAGTTTAAGAAGGGCAGTTTCTGTGGAGTGCTGAGGGTGAAAACCAGACTGAAGTGGGTCCAGAAGGTTATTCTTAACAAGGTGGTCACTCAGTTGGTTGTAGACTAGGCGTTCAAGGAGTTTGGAGGAAAAGGGGAGCAAGAAGATAGGGCGCAGATTGTTTAGATCGGTAGGGTCCAGGGATGGCTTTTTGAGTATGGGGGTGACCAATGCATGTTTTAGAGCATTGGGGAAGATGCCAGAAGAGAGGGAGAATTGAAGATGTGAGTTAGAGAGTGTAGGATAGAGTCAGAGGTTGACCGTAGTATTTGAGAGGGAATAGGATCCAGTGGACAGGTGGTTAGGTGGGCGTTAGAAAGGAGTTTAGCAACCTCGTTTATAGTAGTAGGTTTGAATAAGGATAGTGTCGATTGTGCTTGTTGACATGGGGTGTTAACTGGGGAAGATACCTGTAGAGTGGAGATTTCATCCCAAATTGTATCAATGTTGCTTTTGAAGTGATTAGCAATCTCCTGGGCAGTGAGTGTGTTAGTGGGAGGAAGTGGAGGAGGACGAAGTAGGGAGTTTAAGGTAGAGAAGAGTTGACGGGGACTGGATGAGAAGGTGTTAATAAGAGTGGTAAAATAGGCCTGCTTGGCAGTGTGAAGGCGAGAATTGTATTTATGGAGGGCAGATTTGTATTGGTTGAAGTCTTTGAGAGACTTAGTCTTGTGCCACAGACGCACAATGCGGTGGCTACACTTTTTGAGGTTTCTGGTGTCATCTGTTTGCCAGGGTTGTAGGGGTCGAGGCCTGATTTTGTGTGTGGTGAGGGGAGCAAGCTCGTCCAGGGTGGAGGACAGGGATTTATTGTAGATGGCAGTGGCTTGGTTGGAACGGGACAGGTGTGAAATTTTTTCATAGAGGTGGTCAGTAGCAGAATAGAGGAGAGAAGCGTTGAGTTGGCGAAGGTTTCTATGGGTAACGGTTAGGCGATTGGAGGGGAAGGTGGTGCAAGACAGGGAGAGAGAGAAACTAATAAGGTAGTGGTCGGAGAGGGGAAAAGGATTGTTGGAGAAGTTGCATGGAGTGCATAGATAGGAGAAGACAAGGTCGAGGGTGTTCCCATCAGTGTGAGTAGGAGGCTGCACCCATTGCTTCAGTTCAAATGAGGAAGTTAGACTTCTAACTTCCTAAAGAAATTTAGAAGTAGAGGTAGTGTTAGTGTTAACTGGGATGTTGAAGTCCCCAAGAAAGATTGTGGGAATTTCAGAAGATAAAAAGTAGGGTAGCCAAGCAGAAAATTCATCAAGGAAAGCTGACAGTGGTCCAGGAGGCCGGTAGATCACAGCAATTCTTAGGGAGGTTGGAGAGAATAGACGTATACAGTGGGCTTCAAATGGTGAGAGTGAAAGAGAGGGAGGAGAGTGAAGAATCTGAATGGTGCTCAGTGGGGATAAGAGGAATCCCACTCCACCTCCTTTGCTTCCATTAGGCCTAGGGGAGTGAGTCCAGAGAAGGCCACCGTGGGAGAGGGAAGCAGGAGAAGGAGAATCGCATTCCTGGAGCCAGGTTTCGGTGATAGTAAGTAGATGAAAGGAATTAGTGAGAAATAGGTCATGAACAGCAGTGAGCTTGTTGCAGGCAGAGCGGGCGTTCCAGAGGGCAAAGCGGAAGGGGAGGCTGGTTTTGGGAAGAAGGGGGATGGAGATTAAATTGCGTAGATTGCGACTACTGCCAGAGGGTGTGGGGTGGTGGTGATGTGTGTGGTTAAATGAGAGAGGCCCAGGGTTTGGGTAAATATCTCCAGAGGCTAGGAGAAGCAGAAGAGAGAGGGAGGCAACATGGGAATATGATTTATATGAGGGGACATGCTTGAGCATCCTGGTTTTGTTATCATGTGGGCATATAGTTAGAAAGAGGTGATGAGTGCAGTAACAGGGAGAGGGGAGAAGTGAGGATGATATGTACAGATTGTGGAGTGGGGAAGAGGGGTTAAGAAAAGATAGTTTGAGGAGAGAGGCTGCTATTGTGAAAAGGAGAGGTAAGGTATGCATGTTTCAGGAGGAAAGTGTGATGTTTTGGAAATGAGGTTACCTGTAGTCTGGTGTTTGAGTAGTTTCTTGTTAGTGTGCGCTTTGTGCAAATCACTGAAGTGCAAGAGCTTAAGTGCCCACTTATTTAAAGAACCCCACTTTTTTGGAAGAACTCCCTGCAATGCTATCTCCCGTAAGCAGGGGAGGGCTGGCAGCCTTAAGCCTGGGGGGCAAGTCCAGTCGAGTGGCCCATTGTACCACCGAATCAGCTTGCCATCCATGCACACCTGGTTTTATAACAGATATTGATGTTATGAAGCAAGACAAATATGACACAGCATGAGCCCGATCTTGGTAAAGAGCCGATGACGAGGCTCCTTACCCATGTTATTGGTGGTGTCCAATCACAGCCCATCACATGTAAATGCAGAAGTGCCATTTATCAGCTGACCTCACACTGACAGAGTGTGAGGAGAGCCGATCAGTGACATCTGCTCACCTGGGAGGGGCACTGATTAGAGTGCAGCCCTAGTAGTGCCTAGCAAGTGACAGCAGTCTGTGCCCATCAGTGACACCATTAAGTGCTGCCTTTCCTTGCCCATCAGTGCCCAACAGTAATGCCCATCAGTACCACCTATCAGTGCCACCCATTCGTGCTGCCCATTAGTGCCACCTATCAGTGTCCATCAGTGCCACCTATCATTTCCCATCAGTGCCACCCATTAGTGCTGCCTATCAGTGCCACCTATCAGTGCTCATCAGTGTGGCATATCAGTGCTCATTAGTGCCACCTACCAGTGCGGCATATCAGTGCCACCAATTAGTGCTGCTCATCAGTGCAACCTATCAGTTCCCATCAGTGCCACCTGTGCCCATCAGTGCAACCTATCAGTTCTCATCAGTGCCACCTGTGCCCATCAGTGCCACCTATCAGTGCTGCTCATTAGTGCCACCCTATCAGCGCTCATCAATGCCCCCTACCAGTGCTCAGTGTGGCATATCATTGCCACCTATCAGTGAGAAAAATTGCTTATGCACAAAAGAAAAACTTTTTTTTTTCAGGAAGGGAAGGGGGGGGGGTGCCTGGCAGGCAAGTGGTTAAAGTTAAACGATAAGGCTGAGGGAGAGGAATTTGGGAGAGACAGAGTAGGAAGAAAGAGAGGGAGGAGGGGAGAGTCTGGTCACAGCTCACTTACTTGCACAGTCCCAGCAGGAGGCTCACTGGCTCAGTAAGTGTCTTCATGCTGAGGATGTGACATTGTGAGTGACTGCTGACTTTAAAGTTTCCTGCCCACACATCCATTTCACAGCACACGGGCTGCATCGAGTGTGGGTGGGTACAGGGAGAGAGGGTGGGAGGAGGCAGAGCACATCCGTTCTCCCATTTGTGTAGAGGAGGGGGAGGGATGTGATTTGTAAGAAAGAAACACACAGGCTCTTAGCCCTGTGACAGGTACAACAAACAACATCCCTGTCAAAGGGCACATTGCCGGCTCAAAGCTGCAGCGCCAAATGGAGAGATCAACTCGTTCTTTCACTGCCCCTCCCCGCCGGAGCTGCCTGAACAGTAGCACTCGGCCAGCTCCGGAAACTGCACATGCACAGTTCAGAGCTGGCAGCACAGCAGCCCTTTTACAGGGAATCAGAGCAGCCCAGGGGGAAATTGCCACTCTGCCACCCGGCCCAGCCCGCCCCTGCCCGTAAGCAAAGCTTGGTTTTATACTGTGATGGGTGGTGGTGGAGGTGGACAATTAATCAATTAGGAGATGATATTAGGTACACCACTATCACAGCAAACTTCTAACACTGCAATAAAAATGCAACAGAGGCCAAGAAGGGCAAAATTTTAATAGCAATAAAACACCTGAAATAAATGAATCATATGCCCATAATGTATGTACTGTGTGTATATATTGAAGTTATCTTCTCAGATTTTCCAATGACCTTGCTTAGTGCTGAGCTGTTGTATAATATTGGTTGTCAATAGATTGATCTCAATACATAGATTTTTTTTCTCAGAAGTTTTCTCCATCTGTATACATGTGTTATTTATTAGATGTTATCTGCAAGGTTACAGCACTGGTGGGAAAAATATTATGATTCCTACATTTGTTGCGTATTGGAGACATTTTTTCCAGTAGAAAATTCATACATATACATATCTACTCTGCAATTTTTATGCTTGCAAATGTTCTCATACTGATGTAGCGGTTGAATGTGCTTCTTTCTGGCATAATGTAAAGGTTCTGAAAAGACATCTCTGTAGCTATTTTTTCAGCTGCAAGAAAAGTGTGATTACTTAGTAAACTAAACATGCACAATCATCTGGACTTCAAAAAGGTGTAGATTCAGGGCCACAACACAACACAACATATATACTGTATATATGTATATGCATTATGACATTACATTCTACATATAACACTGTAAAACAAGAAATCCCTAAGCTGTTAAAAGGAGGATGGTACCCTGTAAACATTAACAAAAAGCCGGACACATCATGCACTCGCAGAATCATTTACTTTCTTGAAAAACCTAAACATATTCAAATGGTTTAAACTGCCTCATTGTACTGTGGAGTATGTACTTTTTTTGTCACAAGCATTGTTGTCTGTAAATTTCAAGCATTTGCACAATTACAACAGTCCATTTTTTTCTTGTACAAAGGGTTTTATTAGCATTATAAGATAAATCATAACAGTAAATGACATTGCTGATGAGATCATATACTTAGCACCACACAAAACAAGCGATGGATAGATATGCATGAAACATTCAAAATTATGTAATACTAAAGTATAGCTCAGAGACAATGACATCTTGTTCTGTGATTGGCCTAAAAATATAAAACCTTTTGAGAGAAATAAAAAGGAAAGAGAATAGAGAGGAAAAGAGAGAAAAGGAAAGGAGCAGAAGGTTGTGAGACGAGAAGAATGAAACAGAGAAGAAGAGAGAAAAGGGAAGAAGAGAAAAAGATAGAAGGGTCTTAGGGCTGCAAGACAGCGCCATATCAGATCGAAAGAAGTGTATGATCAAATCGGGGAGGTTGGTAGTTGGCAATCCAGGGCTGCCAAACTCGCAAGAATTTGTCATGCTTGTCCGTGAGAATGGCCATCAACTTCTCATTAACTATAATATCATTCATTCGATTCTTAACCACCTCAAAACTGAGCGCTGGAGTTTTCCAGGCCCTTGCTATTGTCAATTTAGTTGCAGTAAACAAATGCATGGGCAATTGGCGCTCAGGATGAAGTAATTCTGCTATAGGTTTGCACAGGAGGGCCTCATAGGGGTCTTTCTTCAGATTGATATGGAATAAAGTATGAAGAAGGGAGTATACCCTGGTCCAAAGTCTATGTGCCCTTGGGCAGGTCCACCAAATGTGTGCCATAGTACCCTGTTGAGAACACCCCCGGAAGCAAAGAGGAGAATAGGTTGGGATGAAGCGTGCCAGTCTTACTGGGCTATAGTACTACCGGTACAGGACTTTATATGCATTTTCCAAGATAATTACATTTTTAGAAGATTTAGAAATTGCTACAGACATGGCCTGCCAGTCCTCTGGGTCAAGCTGCCTCCCCAGCTTCCCCTCCCATTGAGAATGATAACGGCTCATCGGTGGGCGTTGAGAAGAAATGATTGCCGAGTAAAGTAAAGATATCAGGCCGACGGAATGGGGTCTAAACCTACAAAAATTTTGAAAGGGGTCAGGGCATAAGGTGTGGGTTTAGACTTTATAAGTTGTTGAAGAAAGTGTCTAAGTTGTATATAACTATAGTGTTCCCTGAGGGGAATGTCATGAGAGGAACGTAAAGCATTAAAAGTGAGGATTCTAGTGGGGGTGAGCAATAAGTGTACATCAAGAAATCCACTCCTCATCCACCAGGAGAATTGGTGAGGGTTATTGATCCCCGGGGGGAACAGTGTGCAATGTAATAGCCGAAGTAAGTGCAGATGGGGGGAAAGGCCGAATATTTAATTGAGTCCCACATACACAGAGAATGAGACAAACGGGGCTCAAGCATGGGGAGACGATGTTCCCGAGGGAGCCATAAAAGAGAGGGGATCGGGATCGGGGAAGAATCTATCAGGTCTATCATAGCCCACAAAGGCATTTGGGTATTCTCATGTAAGAACGTAAGGGGGGCAATGTTTGCTGCTATGTAGTATGCCCACAAATTGGGGACCGAAAGGCCCCCATTGATCTTGCGGGCATACAATATCTGTTTAGTTATTCTAGGCCTATTTGATCCCCAGATGAATCTCAGGAGTCTCCGTTGATGTATGCGCAAAATATGGGAGGGAACAAGGACAGGGAGAACTCGAAAGAAATATAAGAGTTTTGGAAGGTAGGTCATGCGGACTGCCGCTATTCTGCCAAACCAGGACATCGAAAGATGTGTCCAGGAGAAAAGTATATCTGTGAGTTTTCGAACCAAAGGAGGAAAATTAGCCTGGTAAAGCCCCGAATATGCAGGAGTTAGCTTAATTCCGAGGTAGGGCAGGGAGGTTAACCATTGAAAGGAAAAAGACTCCTTCAAGGATACCAGCTCTGATTGGGGAAGGTTGAGTGGCATAGATTTGGATTTAGTCGGGTTAACCTGTAGTCCCGAAAGCGAAGCAAAGGCATTCAAAAGCGAGAATACGTTCGGGAGAGCAATCCTCGGGTTGGTCAGGGACAGCAGAATATCATCCGCAAAAAGGGATATCTTGTGGGTTATGCCTGCGATTTCTATTCCCGTTATGTCCAAGTGAGAATGAACCGCCTCCGCCAGAGGCTCCAGGGTCAGGATAAATAACAATGGGGACAGGGGGCATCCCTGTCTGGTACCCCTACCTATAGGGCATAGAGGGGATTCAAAGCCATAGTATTTAACTTTAGCCTGTGGAGAGGCGTAGCGTGCCGAGATCCAGGTCAAAAATGATGGACCAAAGCCATAGTGATGAAGAACTGCTTTCATGTTTCAAAAGAAGTTTATTAAGTTTTCAAGAAAGAGAGAAAAGAGTTACAATTACAACAGTGAAATAGACATGAAGTAGGAAACAGTGGCTATGTCTAGTATACATAAGAACAACATAGAAAACTTTTGGGCAATTGAAGGATCAAGCCGTTGCGTCTGAGTTGACATTTGGTGCGTATGCTGTGGATCTGTGTTATGACATTAAGGTAGCTGAGAATGTGAGAAACCCTCTGCGCAAAGTTCCGTTGGGGAGAGGTCAGCGCCGGGGGACGAAGGGCGGTATATGCCATCTCATCCATTGGTGTCGGCCCTCCCCATCATCCGACAGGACGCGAGTGTCTGAGTTTCAAGGTGACCGGCCTGCTGAGCCGAGTAATGCTCGGCGGGGTAGTTGGGGCTAAAGATACATATGAGGGCCCGGAGGGTCATCCTAGCTGTCCTGCGGGTGTATGTGGGTAGCAGTTCTGGAAGGGTATCTGGTATAACCGGTGGTATGTGGAGGGGGCTTGATGGGGCAGGGGGGTATAGAAACATAGAAACATAGAAAAGTGACGGCAGAAAAATACTGAGTAGTCCATCGAGTCTGCCCCTTTTTATTTATTTATTTATTTTTTTTTTACATTAACCTTGTTGTCTGACTATGGATTTATGTTTATCCCAAGCATGTTTGAAGCCATTTACTGTTGACTGTCTCACAACCTCTGTTGGTAGTTTATTCCAATCATCAACCACCCTTTCAGTAAAATAATACTTTCTAAGATTAGTTTTGAACTTCCCCCCAGTTAGTTTGAGGTCATGTCCCCGTGTTCTTGATTTTGGTTTCATATTGAAAAGACTGCCCTCCTGAACCTTATTCACCCCCTTGATGTATTTAAAGGTTTCAATCATGTCTCCCCTCTCCCTTCTTTCCTCCAGACTGTACATATTAAGTTCCTGAAGTCGCTCTTGATATGTTTTATCCCCCAGACCTTTCACCATTTTTGTTACC
>BLSH010412634.1:115172-141868 GCA_018402905.1 Glandirana rugosa
AAAAAAAAAAAAGGTTCTTTTAAAATAAATCATATTGTACTCATATGTTATTCTGGTATCAGTTTGGCGTTCCGTAACGTTCTTGTCTTGTTCTTTTCTATTATCGTTTCCCTTTAGTATTACACACCGTTCTGTTTCAGTCAATATTCCAGTCATGCCAGATAATATTGTTATAGTGTATTTTAAGACATCTGTTATGTGATATTGTTATAATAGACCGTACTGACCTTATAACTGACTTTGTCTTGCCACACATTATGATTTCCCTTTGCTATTATCTTTTCTTGTTCTGTTCTTGCAATGCCTTGCGGTTTGACTATGGTCTTATTGTATACTCATGTTATACTAAATAAAATTTTCTTGGAAAAAAAAAAAAATATACAATTATGAAAAAAAAATACATTAATTAAAATGAACAATCTGTAAAATAATTAGCAAGTGATATACAGTATAACATTGTTAAAATAATCCCAGGATCTCAAAATATACAAAAGTATGCAGCTCTGGATAGATACATATCTCCCACCTGGCTTACACTCTTCAGAACCATAACAACACCACAAAGGGTAAACTAATATCAGCCCCATCAGTACCCAATTTTTTTATTTTATACCTGCAAACCCCACTCCCTACCTACCCCCACCTGCCCCCATCCTGTCATTTGTTCCCCCTTTCTTCTGATGTCCTTTTGTGAAAAATATTTTCAGATATGAACATGTGCATTACCAAACTGTATATTTCAAAGATATATACGATAACGTATGTAAAAAAAAAAAAACTACACAAACAGTACACTTATCTTTATATATCATTAATGCTGCATGCATTAAACTGTAAACTGTGAATGTTTCTTAATACAAATATTGAACAAGAAAAATACTCTCAGCAGACAGGATAAGATTTATATTGTACCCACTTGACTCTTTTTATTGTGCTTAACACATAGCTACAGTATGGGGCTTGATATTTGTATGTTTATTTTAAAATAGATACATATATCCTGTCTTTAATAAAATGATAATTACTCATTGCTTCCCTGGAAATATAAAACAAGGAGCCATCTGCCTCCCTCTAGACTTGTCCTGCCCTAGGCATTGGCCTATGTTGCGTTATTAGAAATCGTGGCCTACTTGTACAAAACGGGGTGGGGAGGGGGGATTATGCAAGTTTTCAGAATTGAAAGGGTCTCTAAAATTAAAAGTGTAACGCATAAGGATTTAGGTGATAATCAATCACCACATGACATACGTTTTCTGCTAACCTTTTGTAAATAGGTCCCTTGAACAGAAATTAGTAACAGTGCCTTTGCCAGTTTTAAGACACAAATGGAGGGTAGTGGAATAGAAAACAGAAAAGCACAAATCTAGCGGCTGGTGATTATGCTGCCACCAAGAGTTTTAAAGACATAAATTGAGTGCTGACAGCTGTTGTCAGTGAGAAAAATAAAAATTGGCAGATTTAGCAGAGTATGAAGTATGATAAATAGCAGCAAAGCAAAAGGACAGCAGTGATGTACAGAGCTCCAAAGTGAAATGACATTTCTGAAGAGCATATGTGAATTGTGAGGGCTGCCTACAAGACGCAGAGTCAATGTTTTGCTGTTAAACAGCAGCACACAGATCACTATAGATGGTATTAAATAAATACCAATAGTACTGTATATAAAGGTCTGATCCAGTAGCATATGTTTATATGCAATAGAAGACACAGTGGAAAACAATGACAGTTGCTTCAATTCACATTGCATCCCTTGCAAAGGGGTAATAGGTGTTCAGCCCAGGATCTGCTTCCCTGCAAAATGTTGTCTCTTGCCTATGACCAACATTATGTAAAGAAAAAATAACTAAAAACCAGACTGAGCTCAACCTCAATGTGAAAAATGTGCAGTGTATCCCTAGATAAATATATTATGAAAAGACCTAGCAGTAGTAGTCTCACACATGTAACAATATGGGAAATGGGAATTTTAAGCCATATAACACTCAAGTAGAGAAAATGTACTTAGCCATCCATGCGGTTTTTGTGAAGCCCAAGCTAAATTTGTAACAAGCCTATGTTCATGAGTCCATATCCAAAAAGGTCAACATTCCTCAAGGTAAATGAAAGAGATAGGGGAGGAGGTATCCCAGAAGCTGGCAACATGGCAGCTAGGCTTTCAGCCTTGCTTTGTGATTTATACAGTACTGATGGGTCCCACACTGGGCAATAATTAATTATATACCACACAGTTGGAGTAGTTCTCTTGTGTCTATTCAGTTGCCAATAAAGGGAGGGCAGATGCCATGTTATAATTTATATCAGTGCCATATGTGATGACAGTGGCACCTCTCCCTGAGAGTTTCCAGTTATGCCTGATGTTTGATATGTATGCCATTATACACTCTGTCTCCATGCTGCCTATATGGGGGCTGCTCTTTTGACACACTTTATTGAAGGACACCCTCATTGACTTTAAATGCCAGTAACCACATATAGTGGCCCATCACTTTTTTCATATGTGGATTGATTTCATACTACAGCCCAAAGGAACCTAATACCACTGACCATGTGAAGTGGTCCACTAAGATTGCCTATATGTGGTTTGGATTTTCTTATAATCCATCAGTCCTTTAGTGGACTTTGAACAATATTCAACTATACAGTAGTCCTGAAATATAGTCTTTTTTTTTTCTTTTCCTTATATATGAATGCACCGACAGTTCCCTCATAATAGAACTTAATCCGTTCATCATTTAATAACAACATTTTTTTTCTCTCCCCCCACTCTGTCTTGAGGACACATTTTATTCCCCCTTTTTTCCCACCATTATGTAAAACTGACAGCAAAATTTTAACAATCAGAATAGGGGAGGATCGTACAGCGTTCTTTTCCAGAATCATACCTGCTATCTATAAACATGCTGAGGAGTAGCTAAACACATTCCCTATTGCTTTAAATCTTCTTTCTTAATGATAAGAGCCATAATGACCCATCAACAATATGTATGTTTTGAGTGAAGAACAGCTAAAAGAAATGGATGAGAGAACAATCTAAATAAGTGGCATATGTTTTTATTAGTACTAAAACTTCAATGTCTTTCATACTAAACACCACTTTCTTTAAGACTTCTGTTTAGCCTGAAATGGGTTAGAGGTTTTGCCTGCATGTACTGTACCTTGTTTCTAAGGTAATACCATTTGTGCAGCTTATGTTTGATTGTGCCATCATTTATTATTTTGGATGCCATTTCTCAGAGACCATCAGAATATGCATCTGGGTATGAATTTACAGGCAAGCTTGTACCCATCTGTAGTAGCATGGATTTCTTTTCCTAGGAGAAGTTTACAATAGAGTCCCTAATATGGAGAACTACCCTTTCTATTTGTCATTGTGGCTATTATCATTGAAACAGACAGTGAAGGGAATTCATAAACATACATGTAGAGGGGAATTTTTACTCACTGTCAGGATTGTAGGCTAGAAGCACAGAGAGATCTCCCAAATAGGGACATCTGTATCAGAAAAAAATCTTGACTCTGGTTTTCACACTTTACTACAATTGACAACAATAATAAAAAAAAAAACACGTTTTTGAAGAAGTTTTTGGCTAGAGTTCTACTTTAACTAATAAACTTGGTAGAAGTAACCATGAGGTGAATGATATTACTTTGAGTATGCTTCAAAACTCACTAATCTGCTACCAGACATCCTAGTAAACATTATGTAACTATCAATTTTTTGAAAGTCGGTAGTTACAAAGCTATCCAATATTCCATGCTCTCCATATGCCACTACACAGGCATGGTGATTGGCTGATAAGGCACTGAGGGCACTGAGAGCTAAAGTAGAGTTAGGTAAGGCATTACAGGTTTATCTTAAGCTGTGTAAAATGTGATCAATGTCTTTTGTTTGCCTTTTTGATTCCCAGTGGAAACATACACATCCTTGAACATCCCTGGATATCTGTGACTTTATAAGAAATTGAACTGCACAGGGAACTCAGTCTGAAATAAAGGTCAGGGAATCAAGCCACATTCATGCTATATTTGCACATTGTATTCCAAACAGAATAAAATAAGCATTTCCCTTTCTGACACATCCCTTTTTCTTTTTCTCCAACTTTGGTTTCAGACCTCAGTAGGCTTATAAGGTTTGGAAATATTACCCCTTTTATTAAGAATTAACCCAAGAAAGAGAAAACCAAAGTTTTTTTTTATAGAAATATAACTAGGGCTTCTGTTCAGATATTGCATCAAATTAATCTTCCAAAACAGGATGGACATACTGCATAAAAGCAACTCTATGTTGGGGCAAAAAGCTGCTGTCAAGTATAAAGTATAGGCACCCAGATGGACTGACTCACTAGCCTATATCAATGTGTGAAAAGTGGGAGGGTGGGGCAGCTCCAGCCTTCCAAAAAGTACCAGAACTTTGCCCATCAGAATGACCCAGTATTAAGCCATAACAGTGGGGACATAGATGCTGCTGCAATTATGAATAGGTACCTAGAGGCAAGCTAAAAATATATTTATTTATTACTCATTTGTTTGTTTATGTATTTGCCTGACAGATTTGCTTTAACCACTTCCCATCCTCCCCATAGCAGTTTTACTGCTACAGGGTGGCTCTTCTGTGCAGAATCATGTATATATACATGATTCTGCACTTCTGCCTGCAGGGGGCACACATGCCACCAGGGGGCCACTTGTGCTGTGAATATTCACAGCAGAAACCGATTTGTAGATGCTGGGCACTCAAAGTCCTCTGGCTCCCGCCGATTGTCTGTAATACACACATAACAGGGATCGCTATTCTGACAAAGGGATATTAATTGATTCTGTGTTCCTGCAAAGCAATTAGCAATAAAAAAGGACATTTATTGTCTTCAAGTAGATAGGTAACTGACTCAAAAATGCAATTTAGCCTGAAGACTAGCAGCTTTAAATTCTGATTACTAATTCCTCCCCTCAAGAAATCCCCACAGTGCACGTGTTATCCCTGTCTTTCCTTAAGAACAGCTGAATCAATCCGCTACTGAGCAATTGATTACACATGGTGGGGAGATTTGTTTGAATCTTGCCCTAAATACTTGGGCTTTAGGTTGGGCAGTAATAAGAGCCTTCCCCTCCCTGGTTTCATAACTGCATAAGATGCAGGATATTACCAAGTTTTTAAAAGCAATTAAAGAATGACTAAGTATGTGGGATTTTGTAAAGAGAAAATAAATATCAAATTACACAGAGACAAATAGCTTAGATATGCATGAACGTGTGCTTGGTGTTCCTTGTCTTCATCCTCATTGAAATTCTGTCAAAATGATGAATTCATGTTGTGCCATTTTCGTTTCTGGCTTCAGTGCTTGTCACAAGAATGAGTTATCAGAATTTATGTCCGGTAACTTCAATGAAATACAGTTGTGTGCTGTTCTCCTTTGATCATTCAGTACTTGAATGCTTTAGACCAATCTACCCTTTCCCACATGTAAGTGAGCCTGTGAATAAAGAACTGAACAGACATATCCTACCAAGTTCAATAAAGAATATTGAAGAGGTCAGTATGGCAGAGAACTCAACTTCAGAAAATTACACAGCTTCGCAGATTGAATAAAACCTTGTCATTCTTCATTTCCTTTCATATGTCATGTGGCACAAGTAAACAGGGAGAGGGCATTTTTAAATTACCAAGTTGAATTTGCCATTTGCAGTGCCAACCTGTTTTCTGTGGCCTTCCAGTTATTTTGTATTTTACATCACACATAATCTAATGTTAAATAACTACAAATTTATATGACTTTGTTATTCATTGCCATATACATTCCGTAGATGACACTTCACCCAGCATAATATTTCAAATAAAGCTATTCAGAAGAGAGAAAACTCATCCTCTAGTAGGCATGTATAGGAATGCACACAAAAAGGATTTAAGGTCCATTTTTTTTACCTGACCAACAAGAGGACAGTGACTGGTACAAGGGAGATATAAGCCAAGTTTATTAAACATACTGTATTTACATGGCACTTTAGTAGTAAAGAGGACAGTTATACACTGTTTACATTTTTAGAATATACTTATTCCCATATTGCTCATTTATGCAAAAAAAAAAAAAACTGTTCAACATATGACATATCACCATTAATATCAGCCAAAACCCATTTATGTAACTCCATTTTGAAAAAGAGAGGAATGAATGGACTTTACAGGCATGTTTTAAAATAAAAGGTAGAAATAGATTTTGTTTATTACAAAATTGTTATGAAAAAGAAAAATGTAACTCTATAGACATCCAAAACTCTGTGAATTTCAAGAATACCTTCTCATTATTTAGCCATAATCAGTTGGCTGGGTAGAGAACAAACTAGTGTTTCCCAGATCTTATACCATAAACATTTGACGCTTCCTACACATTCACGAATTTCTGCTTATTAATCCTCTATCTAACTGAGGAAAGCAAGATCATAACCCCTTGAAGGCCTATAACTTGACTAAAGCCATGTTCAGAATGCCCCAACATTCCATTCTTTGGTTGCTATTACAATATTACAAGTCAACCATATACTCTCTTACCAATACAATTAATATTAAAACCATAACAGCAAGTATTGGCTCAAGAAATGAACCTAACATTTTATTCAAAATATTTAATTTAAACCCATTAAAAAATAGATCTACTCATGCTCGCCAGGTGTCTAACCGCCTGTTACAACACTTGCACCTTGTTTACAGTAAATGTCCTCTTATGAGATCCTCATGATTTGAAATAAATGCGTAACATTTATTATCTGAAACCAGTCTGCAAACTCCACAATGAGCTGCGAAGAGCAAAAGGCTATCTGATTCATTATATACATTGAAGATTACCGATCCTGTCTATGAAGGGTTCACTATAAAAAACACATATACTCTAGTAAAAATGAAGGTCAGGGAAGTATTGGGAAATATTAAGGTTTTCCCTTATAAATATGGCAAGTATGACATACATTTACCCATGGAATTAAAATTTCAGAGCACTTCTTTCACATGGGAAATTAAAGTTATCTGTTGGGACCATTATCTGTTTCTCAAACATAAACTATACTTTCTGGAAGTTACAAAACAAAATTAAATGTATTAACCTTTTTGTCAAGGGAATTCTCTTTGTTAGCAAATAAAGTGAAGCTGTTCAGTGATACAGGAATTCTACTAACTTTAGAATAACTGTATGATATTGAAAGGGATGAGAAGTATTCTACTAAAGCAAACCTCTTCTGAAAAAGAAATCTTCTCAGAGTCTGTAAAGGGAATCCCAATAAGGAAAGGTTCCCCCAAAAACAGTTGAAGATATATGGTCACACAGTAAGGGATATAGGATCAGTGCTACAATACTCCTCAAGAGGGGTATCACATCCTGTTCACTAAGAATGTGCATTATGGCATTACGAACAATATCAAATTAAGAGAGAAGGAAAGAATTTGCACCCATTTCTGAATTGTTAGGGGTGGTTCCCCTAAATCACATAAGGAAAGCATAACCTCTAAAATGTTCAATTCTCTACATGTTTCATGGACGTGACTGCTTTTTATGGAGGCTTGGGGGAGCATCCAAATCTTTAAATGAAAACAAACAGTTAACATAATAAATCTAACAGTATATAAATTTGCACATAGTGCAACGTCAGGGGCTAGACATGTGCGGTTAGTTTCATTCTGAATTAAAATTTTCATTTTTCGGAAATTCTTATATATCCGAATTTCCGAATTACAATAGTACCGAATTTAAACAAATCCAAAATATTGAAAAGAAAATTCAGACGAAATTCAAATTCAAATAATTTTCAAATCATTTTCGAATGCTTTTCGAATTCGCATAGTTTTCAAATTCGAATTTGAAAAGTTTTCAAATCCCAATAGTTTTCAATTTCGAATTTGAAAAGTCATCGAATTTGAATAGTTTTCCAATTTCTAATGAGAACAAAATCCAATAGAAAACAAAGGAATAGAACAGAAAAAAAAACAATAGACTAGAAGAGAATATTACAGAAAACAAAAGAATAGAATACAACAAAACAGCTCTGTTCCACTCCACCATATTATATTCTTTCATTTTCTGTTATATTCCCCTCTATTGTATGCTATCTTTTTCCACGCTTTATTCCTGAAAAAGAGTTACTGACAAAACACAAATCACCAGCGGGGTTTAAATGACACTTCTAAAAGCAGCAGAAAAACAACAAACATCTACTTGTTGGAAGGCTCCATACAGCTTAGGGAATGGTTCTATCTCTTGACTATTAACCCAACTGCAGAAACCAGTGTGACAACCTAGTGTTTGCCAGATCTTATACCCTAAACATTTGATGCTTCCTACACATTCACAAATTTCTGTTTAGTAACCCTCTATCTAGATGAGGAGAGTGAGATCATAACCCCTTGAAGGCCTATAACTTGACTAAAGCCATGTTCAGAATTCCCCAACATTCCTTTCTTTGGTTGCTATTAGAAGTCAACCATATATTCTCTTACCAATGCTTTTTTAATGGGCAACTCAGATATTCATTTGGCAGAAGTACATTTGTTTAAACAACAACCACTTTCAGTTCAAGACTGCAGAGGCTGGGCAAAGTGTCCCATAAACCCTCCCCATTTTCTGTTCCTGTTAAGTGTCCTCAATCTTTGGAGCATATCCAAAAAGCAATTAAAAATGTGAAATCTTTAAAGGCTTTCTAGGTGTGTGGCTAATGAGCATGAGCACTAAGCTGAAAGCATCAGTTTATTTCATTCCTGTTTAATCACAGACATTTAGCAAGTTCATTGTTCATAGCAGCATTATACCTTTTCCCATTTCCTCTAGCTTTTCGGGCAAGGGGAGTTATACTGCTGATACACTCCCAACTTATTAATAGTGGCTTAGCTGCTACCCATTTGCCAGTCTAAAACTTTCACCCATCTCATCTACTTCCACACACACCAATATATACAGTATCTCACAAAAGTGAGTACACCCCTCACATTTTTGTAAATATTTTATTATATCTTTTCATGTGACAACACTGAAGAAATTACACTTTGATACAATGTAAAGTAGGGAGTGTACAGCTTGTATAACAATGTAAATGTGCTGTCCTTTCAAAATAACTCAACACACAGCCATTAATGTCTGAACCACTGGCAACAAAAGTGAGTACAAATGTCCAAATTGGGCCCAATTAGCCATTTCCCCTCCCAGGTGTCATATGAATCATTAGTGTTACAAGGTCTCAGGTGTGAATGGGGAGCAGCTGTGTTAAATTGGGTGTTATCGCTCTCACTCTCTCATACTGGTCACTGGAAGTTCAACATGGCACCTCATAGCAAAGAACTCTCTGAGGATCTGAAAAAATAATTGTTGCTCTACATAAAAATGGCCTAGGCTATAATAAGATTGAAAAGACCCTAAAACTAAGCTGCAGCACGATGGCCAATACTATACAGCGGTTTAACAGGACAGGTTCCACTCAGAACAGGCCTCACCATGATCAATCAAATAAGTTGAGAGCACATGCTCAGCATCATATCCAGAGGTTGTCTTTGGGAAATAGATGTACGAGTGCTGCCAGCATTGCTGCAGAGGTTGAAGGGGTGGGGGGGTCACCCTATCAGTGCTCAGGCCATATGCCACACACTGCATCAAATTGGTCTGCATGGCTGTCGTCCCAGAAGGAAGCCTCTTCTAAAGATGATGCACAAAAAAGTCTGCAAACAGTTTGCTGAAGACAAGCAGAGTAAGGGCATGGATTACTGGAACCATGTCTGTAGTCTGATGAGACCAAGATAAACTTATTTGGTTCAAATGGTGTCAAGCATGTGTGACGGCAACCAGGTGAGGAGTACAAAGACAAGTGTGTCTTGTCTACAGTCAAGCATTGTGGTGGGAGTGTCATAGTCTGGGACTGCATGAATGCTGCCAGCACTGTGGAGCTACAGTTCATTGAGGGAACTGTGAATGCCAACATGTACTGTGACACACTGAAGAAGAGCACGATCCCCCCCTTCAGAGACTGGGCCACAGGGCAGTATTCCAACATGATAACGATCCCAAACACACCTCTGCCTTTCTAAAGAAGCTGAGGGTAAAGGTGATGGACTGGCATCCTCAAACGGAAGGTGGAAGAGCGCAAGGTCTCTAACATCCACCAGCTCTGTGATTTCATCATGGAAGAGTGGAAGAGGACTCCAGTGACAACCTGTGAAGCTCTTGTGAACTCCATGCCCAAGAGGATTAAGGCAGTGCTGGAAAATAATGGTGGCCACACAAAATATGGACACTTTGGGCTCAATTTGGACATTTTCACTTAAGGGTGTACTCACTTTTGTTGCCAGTGGTTTACACATTAATGGCTGTGCGCTGAGTTATTTTGAGGGGACAGCAATCTTACACTTTTATACAAGCTATACACTCACTACTTTACATTGTATCAACGTGTAATTTCTTCAGCATTGTCATGTGAAATGGTATAATAAAATATTTACAAAAATGTGAGGGGTGTACTCACTTTTGTGAGATACTGTACATAGTCAAATACAGGGGGTTGTTAGGTGTGAAAAAGACCAGGGGCTCCAGCCTGAAGAAAGGTGTCACGCGAAGCACATTGCGGAGAAAAACTGGTGTGGGCATGGCTTAAATGGGGGCATGGCGTTAGGGGATGTGGCTCACGTCTGAGATGAACAAGAGATGGAGGAATAAAGCAAGAGATAGGGAGGGAAGGAAAGAGAAGAGAAGGAAGGAAGGAAAGAAAGAGGGATGGAGGGACAGCAGGCTCAAATTCTAAACCACAATAGCAATATATGTATTCCAGAAAGTTTAACAATCAGCAAATAAAGATACTCCAAACACCTGGTGTTGGAGCTTCAAACATCCTGGCACCATGGTTGGTATGGTAACAGGATGATTGAATCACATTATTTCTATTATTACATTGTAATATAAAATTAAATCATTCAACTCACCATAATGCAGAATAAGTGGAGCCCCGAGCATGTCACTTGCCACTGTCGCCTGCTACCAGATGCCATCAGGTGTCCCCAGCGGAGTCCCTCCTTCCATCGTGTGCCACAAGCGGAGTCCTTCCATCAGGTGCCCCCAGGGAAGTCCCTCCTTCCTTCAGGTGCCCCCAGCGGAGTGTCACTCCTTACATCACACAGGTGTTCCCCAGCAGAGTGCCTCCTTACACAGATGTTCCCCAGCGGAGTCCCTACTTAAACAGGTGTTCCCCAGTGGAGTCCCTCCTTACATCACACAGGTGTTCCTCCAGCGGAGTGCCTCCTTACACAGGTGTCCCCAGCGGAGTGTCTCTCCTTACACAGGTGTCCCCAACTGAGTGTCCGTTCTTACACGGGTGTCCCCAGCGGAGTGTCCCTCCTTACACAGGTGTCCACAGCAGAGTGTCACCCCTTACACAGGTGTTCCCAGCGGAGTGTCCCTCCTTATACAGGTGTCCCCAGCAGAGTGTCCCTCCTTACACAGGTGTCCACAGCAGAGTGTCTCTCCTTACACAGGTGTCCCTAGCAGAGTGTCCCTCCTTACACAGGTGTTCCCAGTGGAGTGCCTCCTTACACAGGTGTCCCCAGTGGAGTGTCCCTCCTTACACAGGTGTCTTCAGCGGAGTGTCCCTCCTTACACAGGTGTCCCCAGCGGAGTGTCCCTCCTTACACAGGTGTCCCCAGAGGAGTGCCTCCTTACACCTGTGTCCTCAGCGGAGTGCCTCTCCTTACACTGGTGTCCCCAGTGGAGTGTCTCTCCTTACACAGGTGTCCCCAGCAGAGTGCCTCCTTACACAGGTGCCCCCAGCGGAGTTCCTCCTTCCATCAAGTGCCCCCATCGGAGTGTCCCTCCTTACACAGATGTCCCCAGCGGAGTCCCTCATTCCATCAAGTGCCCCCAGTGGAGTATCCCTCCTTACATCACACAGGTGTCCCCCAGCGGAGTGCGTCCTTACACAGGTGTCCCCAGTGGAGTGCCTCCTTACACAGGTGTCCCCAGCGAAGTGTCTCTCCTTACACAGGTGTCCTCAGCGGAGTGTCCCTCCTTACACAGGTGTCCCAGCAGAGTGTCCCTCCTTACACAGGTGTCCCCAGCAGAGTGTCCCTGCTTACACAGGTGTCCCCAGCGGAGTGCCTCCTTACACAGGTGTCCTCAGCATTATGCCTCTCCTTACACAGGTGTCCCCAGCAGAGTGCCTCCTTACACAGGTGCCCCCAGCAGAGTCCCTCCTTCCATCAAGTGCCCCCAGTGGAGTGTCCCGCCTTACACAGGTGCCCCCAGCGTAGCCCCTCCTTCCATTAAGTGCCCCAGTGGAGTGTCCCACCTTGCACAGGTGCCCCCAGCGTAGCCCCTCCTTCCATCAAGTGCCCCCAGTGGAGTGTCCTTCCTTACATAACACAGGTGTCCCCAAGAGGAGTCCCTCCTTACACAGGTGTCCCCAGTGGAGTCCCTCCTTACACAGGTGTCCCCCCCAGTTGAGTCCCTCCTTACACAGGTGTCCTCCAGTGGAGTGCCTCCTTACACAGGTGTCCCCAGCGGAGTGTCTCTCCTTACACAGGTGTCCCCAGCTGAGTGTCTGTTCTTACACAGGTGTCCCCAGCGGAGTGTCCCTCCTTACACAGGTGTCCCCAACAGAGTGTCCCTCCTCATACAGGTGTCCCCAGCCGAGTGTCCATCCTTACACAGGTGTCCTCATCGGAGTGTCCCTCCTTACACAGGTGTCCCCAGCGGAGTGTCCCTCCTTACATAGGTGTCCCCAGCGGAGTGCCTCATTACACAGGTGTCCTCAGCGGAGTGCCTCTCCTTACATAGGTGTCCCCAGTGGAGTGTCTCTCCTTACACAGTTGTCCCCAGCAGAGCGTCACCCCTTACACAGATGTCCCCAGCGGAGTGTCCCTCCTTACACAGGTGTCCCCAGCAGAGTGTCCCTCCTTAAACAGGTGTCCACAGCAGAGTGTCTCTCCTTACACAGGTGTCCCTAGCAGAGTGTCCCTCCTTACACAGGTGTCCCCAGTGGAGTGCCTCCTTACACAGGTGTCCCCAGCGGAGTGTCCCTCCTTTCACAGGTGTCCTCAGCGGAGTGTCCCTCCTTACACAGGTGTCCCCAGCGTAGTGTCCCTCCTTACACAGCTGTCCCCAACAGAGTGCCCTCCTTACACAGGTGTCCCCAGAGGAGTGCCTCCTTACACAGGTGTCCTCAGCAGAGTGCCTCTCCTTACACTGGTGTCCCCAGTGAAGTGTCTCTCCTTACACAGGTGTCAGCAGGAGAGTGCCTCCTTACACAGGTTCCCCCAGCAGAATCCCTCCTTCCATCAAGTGCCGCCAGCGGAGTGTCCCTCCTTACACAGGTGTCCCTCAGTGGAGTGCCTCCTTACACAGGTGTCTCCCAGCGGAGTGCTTGTTACACAGGTGTCCCCCCAGAGGAGTCCCTCCTTACACAGGTGTCCCCCAGCGGAGTTCCTTTTTACACAGGTGTTCCCCAGCGGAGCCCCTCCTTACACAGGTGCCCCCCCAGTGGAGTACCTCATTCCATCAAGTGCCCCCAGTGGTGTATCCCTCCTTACATCACACAGGTGTCCCCCAGGGGAGTGCCTCCTTACACAGGTGTCCCCAGTGGAGTGCCTCCTTACACAGGTGTCACCAGCGAAGTGTCCCTCCTTACACAGGTGTCCTCAGTGGAGTGTCCCTCCTTACACAGGTCTCCACAGTGGAGTGTCCCTCCTTACACAGGTGTCCCCAGCGGAGTGTCCCTCCTTACACAGGTGTCCCCAGCGGAGTGCCTCCTTACACAGGTGTCCTCAGCGTTGTGCCTCTCCTTACACCTGTGTCCCCAGTGGAGTGTCTCTCCTTACACAGGTGTCCCCAGCAGAGTGCTTCCTTACATAGGTGCCCCCAGCGGAGTCCCTCCTTCCATCAAGCACCCCCAGTGGAGTGTCCCTCCTTACACAGGTGCCCCCAGCGTAGTCTCTCCTTCCATCAAGTGCCCCCAGTGGAGTGTCCCTCTTTACATCATGCAGGTGTACCCCAGAGGAGTCCCTCCTTACACAGGTGTCCCCAGTGGAGTGCCTCCTTACACAGGTGTCCCCAGTGGAGTCCCTACTTACACAGGTGTCCCCCAGCGGAGTCCCTCCTTACACAGGTGTCCCCCAGCGGAGTCCCTCCTTACACAGGTGTCCCTCAGTGGAGTGCCTCCATACACAGGTGTCTCCCAGCGGAGTGCTTGTTACACAGGTGTCCCCCCAGAGGAGTCCCTCCTTACACAGGTGTCCCCCAGCGGAGTTCCTTTTTACACAGGTGTTCCCCAGCGGAGCCCCTCCTTACACAGGTGTCCCCCAGCGGAGTGCCTCCTTGCACAGGTGTCCCCCAGCGGAGTGCCTCCTTGCACAGGTGTCCCCCAGCGGAGTGCCTCCTTACATAGAGGTCCCCCAGTAGAGTGCCTCCTCCTTACACAGGTGTCCTCAAGCGGAGTCCCTCCTTACATCACACAGATGTCCCCCAGCCAGGGCCGGTGGCAGGATTTTTGTGTACATAGGCGAAGGTGCATTTTGGTGCCCCCCCCCCCCCACTGTGAACCCCAGACAGCAGCTCTGCTGGGGGGGATGGGACTTAACCACGTAAGCCCCGGAAGGATTTCCCACTTTAGGACCAGAGCACTTTTTGCGATTTGGCACTGCGTCGTTTTAACTGACAATTGCGCAGTTGTACGACGTTGTACCCAAACAAAATGTGCTTCTTTTTTTTCCCACAAATAGAGCTTTCTTTTGGTGGTATTTGATTACCTCTGCGCCATTTCTGATCGCCGCTATAAACAAAAGAAGAGCGACAATGCAGCGATATTGCAGCGGACATGTTGGACCATTTTGACACTTTTTTGGGACCATTGGCATTTATACAGCGATCAGTGCTATAAAAATGCACTGATTACTGTGTAAATGCCATTGGCAGTGAAGGGGTTAACCTGGAGGTGGCGCTCTAAGGGTTAACTGTGTTCCCTGGGCGTGTTCTAACTGTATGTGGGCTGCCCTGGCTGGGGGAAGGGAGTGATCACGGCTTCCATATACAGGGAGCCTATGATCACCGCCCTTCCCCCTCTAACAGAACGGAGATCTGTGTTTGCTTACACGGACCTCCGTTCTTTCACTGCGGGGGGGGCATCGTGAGTAGCCAGCAGCGATTGAGTTCGCCCTACCCGCTCCCTGGCCCCCCTGAACACAGTGAGCGCACCTCCGGAGGCACGCGCGCACTCACAATACTAGTTATCGCAGCCGCGGCGTTTCACGATAACGAGCCATCTTGCCACCGTCATGCTGCGGCGGTCGGCCGGCAAGTGGTTAAAGAAACAAAGAAAAAACATCCATTATATAAGTGTGAACCACAATAAAATGCAATGTGATAGATATCAAGAATAATTAATGGATGTACATTCCAAAGTGCTAGTGCAATCAATAATATGCATAAAACATACATATCAAATAAAAACTCCAATGAAATTGTGCTATGATAAACTTGTGTAGATCCACTGTAAGTTGTTTGCACCAACTTCAGTGTAACATCGCCAAGACACAAGAGCAAACACCATCTGCTTACAAAAAAATTAGACTTTAAAAATTATGAGGTCATGTGTGCTTGTCATCTGATGGATATTTGCAGCCACTTCACTCAAAAAAGCAACACAATACAGGTATAATGGCTTTTTCCCAAAAATGGCCTTTGGCCACTCCGTCCAGTCCAGTACCAGCCATAGGAAACTCCGTATATGCAAAGAAAAATTCTATAGTGCATTAGCAGGGCAATTAAACAATTTGTCTCTTTATCCAAGTAAAGTTTGCTATAAGTACAGCATGTTACTTTAATAAAGAAGCACAGTATGACCTGCTAATTGCATTATTCTTTGAATATATGGGGTTTCCTATGGTTGGTACTGGACTGGACGGAGTGGCCAAAGGCCATTTTTGGGAGAAAGCCATCATACCTGCATTGTTGCATTTTTTGAGTGAAGTGGCTGCAAATATCCGGCAGATGACAAGCACGCATGACCTCATAATTTTAAGAGGACACATTTTTTCGTAAGCATATGGTATGTGCTCTTGTGTCTTGGTGATGTTACACTGAACTTGGTGCAAACAGCTTGCAGTGAATCAGCATAAGTTTATCATGACACAATTTTATTGGACTTTTTGTATGAAATGTTATTTACTGCACTAGCACTTTGGACGTACAGATATTAAAGCGGTTGTCAACTCAAAAAAATAAAAATAAAAAAAATAAAAACCTGCAAGACAATAGCATAATGAGCTAGTATGCACTGCATACTAGCTCATTATGAAATACTCACCTTTAAACGAAGATCCGACTGGGCTGCTCGGTCCCCTCTGTGGGAGCGGACATCTTCCCTCGCGCGCGGGACCCGTCTTTCCGGCAAGGTCCAAAACTAATGCTGGGCCTTTGCCGGGACATACACGGCACATGTGCCGTAACGCCACATTGAATTAGAAAGGGAATATCTTCTAAACCGTATAGGTTTAGAAGATATTCATTTTACCTACAGGCTTTAATCATTCTCTCTATCACATTGCACTTTAGGCACTTTTACATGAAAAGTCCAATTGGATTTGTCTGTCTGTTTTTTAGGCGGACTCAATTGGACCCTCCATTCTCTTGGAGCAGCGGGTGTAATTTCCAATCCAATCCACTAAAATTAAATGAAGTTCAGATATGTGAAATGCGAGAACCAGTGCGATTATAGAGTGGGCTCCCGCATCGCATTCTTTCCACAGGCAGTTCACACTGCCCTCTGCGAACCACTGCGGGTGTCATTACAAAGTTAATGACACCCCAGATTTGTTCACAGATCTCAGTGCGAACTGTGGATTCATACAGGAATTGGATTGCATAGGTGAGAACACCCATGCGATGCGATTCCACTGCGGGAAAAAAAGGTTCCTGTATCTTTTTTTGTGCGAATCCAATGTGAGTTCAGCCACACAACTGTATGGCTGAACTCGCATTGCTCAGAGATCGCATGTGATCGGCACCTGTGGTGCGTGTGCGAATCATATGCGATCTCTGAAATTGCACTAATGTGAACCCAGGCGAAAGGAGATCTGTTCCCCTCTGTCTTGGCGGATCGGATCAGATCATAGTCAGGTGTAAACGGACAGCCCATACAGCAGAGCGAGCTCCATCCCACCCTGCTCAGCTGAGATCAACTCACAGATTCCCCACTGAGCAAAGCAGAGCCCCCCCTGTCTTTTGTTCTGTCCCCATCTCCATATACCTTCCCTAATTGCCCCCCCCCCCCATGTCTCCTTCTGCCCCCATTCCTCCCTTTCCCCTTACTCTATCTCTCCTTCTCTATCCTCTATCCCACATGTGTTCACCCCTAAATGTACATGCAGCAGGCTGTATACAATAAAAGCACACACAGTCACACATAGAAAGGCATGTAATCCATGTCCTCCTACCTTCCATGAAAAATCTTCATCTATGCCATTCCAGTCCCTTCCTGTGCCTGCTGGCCCCGCCCCCTGCTCTCACTCGACCCCTCCCCCTGCTCTCCCGGGCTCCTTCTCATCTGAATTGCCTCCAGTCCAGCGACAATTGTTTATGTGCTCTGCGCTGGACTGGGGGGTGGGACTCTGTGGCAGGGGATGGCTGTAGCAAAGGCTGGAGGGGGAGAAACGAATATCCATCGTCTCCCGCAACTGACTGTAATAGGAGGAGGAGGATGAGCCAGGAGAGCGGATGTAAAGGTGTGTGGAGACCACTCTAAAGTCAGTGCCCGGGGCTGTGCTGCCTTCCTGTCACTGATGTGCCGAGTGAGTTAAATGGGTGCGAGCAGGGCCTGCGCCAGCATAAGTATTTCTTAAGAGAAGTCCAGGCTTTAGCGCCCCCCCTCCTGGCGCCCCCAGGCGGCTGCCTTATGCTGGTGCCGGCCCTGCCCCCAGCAGAGTGCCTCTTTACTGTACAGCCGAGGTGATATGTCCCCGCCACACCACCCACATTGCAGAGGCCAGGTGGAAGAACAGTGATGCGGGAGGGCAAAGAGAGATGATGTCATCTCTGCTCACCCATCCCGCTCGTGGCTCTGTAAAGCCGCCCGCCCCTTAGCTCTGTGAAGCCGCCTGCTCATGGCTCTGTGAAGCCACTCGCCCATGGCTCTGTGAAGCAGTGAGCGGGCGGCTCTGTCAAGCAGCTCGCCCTTGGCTCTGTCAAGTCACCTGCTCGCTTGGTGGGTGACTTGACAGAGCCGTGGCCCCGCTATTAGGGTCCCCTGGGGACAGTTGGGCTGCAGCCAGAACATTTGGGGCTGCAGCCCTGATAGCCACCCCCTGGCGATGCCCCTCGTCAAATATATTACATTTTAGTCATAGAATATAATACATTATTATTTTGGAAAGAATACAGTGTCCTAAGCAATCCTGTCCAATTCATCCTTTCATCATTATATTTATTAAACAATCTTTGTACCTTTTCTGCACTTTATCAGGTCAAATAACTCAATGGTTTAAGTCTCAGTTTATGACCTCTCATTCATTATTATTCACATTTTCAGGTTAATCATTTGGTAACTCCATTTTTGTTGAGAAATAAAAACAATTTCATCTGGGTGATCAATGAACATTACAAGGATTTTACCCAACTTTCTTGCAGATTCTTTTTTCCATAAAGAGTTTTATTGAAATATACACTTCAGCAAAAACATATGAGTACATACATTTTGAATTTTGCCAGACATAAAGCCAGTAAAAATACAATTATTTTTAAACAATGTATAAGATCGAACTTCTTGCAGATTCTCACCTGTTTCTGTTCTAAAGAAATAGCTATTTGTTGGATCATGTGTTGTATAGGACTGATTCAGAATGGGAGTAAATAATTAATTACAAGCAATTGATGCACTTTCAATGTTTCAATGAGAAAAATTGCAGTGTCTGCATCCTATTAGAAGTGACTGGCCCTTAGGAAGTATCTCACCATCACAGCAAAAATACAAATTTTCATTGCAGAGGTATTACTAAAACCTGACTTATAGCTTAGTGCAGAGTTCTTCACCTAAGCAGGAAATGACATACAGTATCTGGGGGTGTACTTTATACTAGCTGTGTACATAACACCTCCAGTTTAGGGGTGGCTAGCTAGGGGCACATACGTGGCATGACTCTGGGGGGCAGCATCTCTCTGTAGCTCAGGGACAGAACAGGACAATTTGCCTGCAAAGAGGGGCCATCTTCGCTCATCATAGGCTGCAGCTACAATAGCCCCCTAGCAAAACACTGTGCATGCCATTGCCTACATCGCAGAAAAAATGTCATGGCAACGCACATACATCCCTTACTACTCATCTCCTCTATGACTGTGAGAAGTTTGACATGGCTCAAGATGGTCCTTCCTCTTCAGCTCTTTGCCCGCACACTGAAGCGCTTCCTACTACAGCTCAGCAGGGCTGTGAGTATTCAACACAATCCGCTAAAGGGGACTTAGAGCACAGCCTATAAGCAATGTATAACAAACCTGCAGCTAAGTTCCAATCAGAACTACAAAAGACTACCAGTACTCTCCCCACAATACTCAAGACACCTACGGACAGGCTTGAGACTAAACACGGTGAGCTTAGGCTTGCTTACAATGAGCTTCACAGAGAGCACAAGATCATCTGTGACTCTATTATCTATCTTATAGGTTTATTCAATTAGCTCAGTGGATTATTCCTTACTCTTAAGTGCCTTGGATTAGGTATGAATCATCTTCTATACAACCCTATTACTTACTGTAATAGGCCTATTGTCACCCACTTTATATAAAAAAAATATTTCCTCTGAACTTTCTGATAGATATGTAAGATATGGTCTCTATAAACATAAATACCAATTGATCTTGGAAGCACCAAGATTCCTTCATTCCTAGGTGACCCTGCTTTTCCAGCTGCTTTTCCCAACCCGTCACCTTTACAGTGGTGTAATTTTAATTATTTATACATGCTTTCACTTTTTTGTCCCCTTTTCACATTTTCGACAAACCAAAAATGCCTCACTTCAAGAATATTTTCACATCCTTCAAATTATATATTTTTTTCTCTATGCATTACAAATGTATACCCAACTCTCTCCCCACTATTTTTGCAAACATTTGCAAAAATTCATGTGGTAAAGGTTTGATTGCTTCACTATACTTTTACCTATTAAACATTTATACTCCTGATAAATTGCCACAGATGCTCAAATGGGAAGCTGACTGCAAGCTTCAATTCCCCTCCCAGGAATGGGACTTTATATTAGAAAATCTTGCTAAATGTAATAGATTTCTCACTATTATGGAGACAGCAATAAAACTTTTTAGCAGATGGTATCGTGCCCCTTCCAAGCTCCACACCATTTACCCTTCAACTCCCAACTCTTCACCTTCAGGCGGTAATCGCCCCAAATTGGAGCAATGTGCCTCAGTTCTCCTCTAAGATTATGGACTAATTTATGCAACTAACAGTAGTTAACTTCCTCTGAATTGGAGATCTAATACGGTTCCACTTCCTTTAATTATCTCCAGTATGGATTCCATTATGCTAACGGAACAAATCTTCCATACCCTCAATGACTCAATGTCAAAATTCTCTGCTAAATGGGATTATTGCAATACATTTGAATTCTATAATATCTTGTACTTTTTTCTTTACTGTATTTTGTACTTGCCAGAATTGACACTCTGTGACACTGTATCTTCATTCATTTATTATGTTAGACCCCTTTCAAACCGGAACGTTTTTCAGGCACTGCGGCAATAAAAATGGCGCATGTGCAGCGCCTGAACTCCCCCCCATTCTCCCCAGTGTGAAAGCCTGAGTGCTTTCATGCTGGGGCGGTGCGCTTAGAGGATGGAAAGAAAAGTCCCGTGAGCCGCATCTTCAGGGTGGTGCGGGGAGAGGTGTTTACACCGCTCCTATACTGCTCCCTCCATTGAAAGCAATGGACGGCACTCCCAAAGCGGCTATACACCGCTTTGGAAGCGCCGAGCAGCGGCGCTTTTAACCCTTTGTTAACCCTTGGGGGTTAAAAGCACCCCACTCCCGACTGCCATATCACTGCTATAATAGTGGTAAATGCGCCACTAATTAGCAGCACTTTACCGCTACCGCCCCTCGCCGTCCCAGTGTGAAAGGGGCTTTAGTTTTATTTCCTATGTTACACTTTGAATTTTCCTTTCTTCTGTACATGTATGTACTTACTGTATTCAAAGATTGGTTCCTCTGCTGTTTTTGTAACTTTATAACGATGTCTAATAAACAGTTTGTAAGCAAAAAAAAAAGGGAACTAGCTGAAAACATAAAGAAAACTTAACTATAACATCATCTTTATTCTCTCACCCTCTTTTGTTTGCAAACTTTGCTATCTGGCCTGCCTGTAAGAAATAAGAAGGCACACAGGAAAAAAATACATTTATCTGCTGTGGTACATGAAATACAACATAGTGGTGTATTTCCAGTGGTTTCCATCCTTGCATTGTATTTTAACTATTTTTTCGACCAGCCGCCGCAGTTTTACTGTGGAAGGTTGGTTCGGCTGCGCGAATCGACATCCTGGTACGTTGGCCGGTCGTGCAGGACAGGGGTGGCGCACGTGCGCCCCCGCTGCCCCCCGCCACCCCCCACAATGATTGGATTCATTCCAGAACCAATCAGTCTCCAGGCCCAGACCAATGATTTCTGGTTTGGACCTGGTGATTGGTTGTGGTGAATGGCATTCTGTCCTCTGCCTGTGTAAACACAGAGTAAGTAATGTCATCTCCCCTCGTGGAGCCCTTTTGAGTTCCAGCATGAGAGAAGATAGCTGACTGTGAGTACACCAACACTACACTGACACCAGTACACGCAGACACACAATTAACCCCCTGATCACTGTCTGATCATCCCCTCCTGCCAGTTAACCCCTTCACTCCCTGTCATGTAGTACAGTTTTAAGATTTTTCACTGATCACTTTACTGGTGTCACTTGTGACATAAACAGCGTTAGGGCAGTTAGTGGTAGGTGCAGGTAGGTTTGGGGTACCCACCATTAACCCCCTATTAAAGGTTTTTACCACTTGATTGCACCCAGTTAACCCTTTCCCCCCTGTCACCAGTGATCACCATATTAGTGTCACGGGCGATGCTAGTTAGTTAGTTAGTTAGTTTTTATTAATAGCGTCAGGATACCCTCCATATATTACCTAATAAGTGTTTAACCCCCTGATCACCTGGTGGGTGACTTCAGTTAGGTTTTAGCCTCAATCCCAGGACGGTCAGATTAGTGCAAGTACTCTAACATGCACACACACACTAGATAACTCTGTTACTAGTATAGTGTCTGAGCGGATTAATATCTTTGATCTGATCAGAACTATATTAGCGTCCCTAGTAGTTTAGAGTTCACAAAAATGTGGCGTTAGCAGGATCAGCCCAGATACCTGCTAGCACCTGCGTTTAGCCTCTCCGCCCACCCCAGCCCAACCAAGTGCAGTATCAATAGATCACTGTCACTTACAAAACACAGCACCAAACTGCAGCATTCGCAGAGTCACCCCTGATCCCTGCGAATGCTAACAGTTATTTTGCTAGTGATTGAAGCAGGCTCTGACAACCAGGTGCTATTTTACCTGTGAGTCACACTAATTGTATAAATTTAGAGGCCAAAATGTCCAAACAGGCATACACTAGTGAAGAGGCCTAAACGTTGCTGAGTTTGACACATGAGAGCGATGGGGAAGCTCCACTGTCAGATTCAGGCACCCTGACAGATAGTTCTGACGATGGAGTAGTGGTCCTTGCTAAGGTCAGGCATACCCGACCCTGTTCTTCTGCTGTTGAGGTGCAAGAACAGCAGGGCTCTTGTATGGAGCAGAGAGCCAGTACTAGTGCCACTCATCCTTCTAGTGAAATGACAAGCACCAGTGGCCTAGTACATCCTGGTCGTAGACAAACCAGCACTGCAGTAACACTTGGTGATGTGGTGAGTCCCATAAGTGCAGTTCAAGCTGGTGAGGTGGCTAGCAAAAGTAGTGGCCTGCAGCCACCAAGAAGACCAAGACAGGCCTGTAGAGCCCACAGTGCCCTTCCTGCTGCATTTGCAAGCCCTGATTGGCAGCCCACCACTTCTGCAGCGCCCGTACTTTCCCCATTCACTCCACAAAATTTGGCCCCTCGTAAACCACTTCAGCCAACAATTTGCTGCCTTTCTTTATTCCCGATCAAGTTGTCTGTGTAGACGAGTTCCTGATTACATTTTATGACCATCTTGCTTTCAAACAGTTTCTCCCCAGCAAGCGTGCCAGATATGGGGTCAAGATGTATAAGCTCTGTGACAGGGCACCAGGCTATACATATAGTTTTATGGTTTATGAGGGAAAAGACAGTCATGCGGAGCCCTTAACTGCCTAGACTACATAGGGACCGCTGGCAAGATTGTTTGGGACTTGGTGTCACCCTTATTCGGAGAGGGGTCCCACTTGTACGTAGACAATTATTACTTTTTAGTCACCTTTTTGATCATGGAATTGAAGCATGTGGCACCGTGCAATCTAATCTCCGAGGCTTCCCCCAACGGCTTGTAGAGTCCCGACTTAGACAGGGGGAGAGAGCCTGCTTGAAAAGTAATAATCTGCTTGCAGTGGAGTGGAGGGATACACAGAATGTTTTCATTCTGTCCTTCCTTCATGCAGACACAGCAGTCCAAATTCCAATGGCGACTGGTGTTGTTGAGAAGCCCCTCTGTGTCCACAAATACAAACTTAATATGGGAGGGGTGGACGTCAAGAACCAGTTGTTGGCACCGTACCTAATTGTCCGTAAGACCAGACGCTGGTACAAAAAAGTGCCTGTATGACTATTTCAATTGGCTCTGCTGAACACTTATGTGCTATACAAAGCGTCAGGATGAACTGCATCCTTCCTTAAATTCCAGGAAGAGATCATCACAGCCTTTCTGTTTCCAGACGGTACTGTGCCCCAACTTCCCCAATCCAAATGCAGTGAGCCAGCTGCATGAGAGACACTTCCCAGAAGTCCTCCATGGTACCTCTACCCAAAGATCACCTCAAAGAAGATGTCATATCTGTAGGAAAATAGGCGTGACACCCACTTTTATTGTCCCTCCTGTCCTGACCAACCTGGTCTCTGCATCGGTGAATGTTTCCATCACTACCACACACTGTGGAGTATTAATATAGGGTACAGTACTGCATAGTCCAAAGATGCCACCGCATTTATAAAGACGCAAACCTGGAACCTTTACAGTTACAGTTACAAATAAAAGTGTAAAAAAAATGTAAAAAAACAAAAAATATATAAAATAAAAAAGCCAAAAATAGTTGTCATGTTCTTGTTCTTCTCTCTTTATTGTTCTCTCTCTATTCTCTCTCTATTGTTCTCGCTCTATTGGTCTGCTCTGTTTTTTATGCTTAACTGTAAGTTTTTATTGTTACTGTGTTTTATCATGTTTGCTTTGCAGGTATGTAATTATTTCATACTTTACTGTTTACTGTGTTTTATCATGTTTGCTTTGCAGGTATGGTTTGCAGGTTATACTTTACTGTTTACTGTGTTTTATTGTTTAACATTATTTGCTTGGCAGGTACACCAATCAGCTGCAGCACTGATTTACTTATCTTGACAGCAGCAGCGTTTGCTCCCACGATATGTGAATCAGTGACTCCAGTGCTGTATGAGGTGATTTCATTTCCACAGTTAAAAAAAGAGCATATATGCCGAAGCATAGGGGCAGGGGTGGACATAGGGGCAAATCGCCCCTATGCTTCGGCGTATATTTTTAGAATGGTGCTATGCCCATCATTTGAAGTGGGTGGATGCAGGGCAGTATTCTAATGGTAGGGCATACCACAGATTTGTTTTTTCATTCACAGGCTGCGTGAAAAGTAAGAAAATTATATTGTATACCCAACAAGGACCAGCGATGTACTAGTATGTTGCTTGACTTTGAGTGGTTATACCGGAATGATTCCTGCAGGTTTAGGTATCATCTTGGTATCTTTCTTTTCAGCCGGCGGTTGGCTCTCATGTAAAAGCAATTCTAGTGGCTAATTAGCCGCTAGACTGCTTTTACAAGCAGTGGGAGGGAATGACCCCCCGCCGCCTTCCATGGTTTTCTCTGCCACTCCTGTCCCACTGGGGAACCCGAGAATGCAGCCAGTGGTTCCGCCAACTGACCATAGAGCTGATAAAAGTCTAGAATAGCTACAATCATCTCAATGGCCTAAGAAACCTGAATCTATGAGCATTTCATGACTGTGGTTTTGCCAGAGAGAAACAGCACCATTGGGAAATTGGGAAAGCATCTTACCACACCGATCTTGGTGTAGTCAGATGCTTTAAGGGCTGAGGAGAGATCTAGAGTCTAATAGACCCCACATTTTTCAAATGTCCCCATATCATAGGGGATATTTAAATTCCCTGTGATAACAATAAAAATGATGAAAAAAAATTATAGGGACAGTGTAAAAATAAAAAAAAGCAAAATGAATAATGAAATAAATAAATAAAGCACCCCTGTCCCTCAATGCATGCGTGCAAAGGTGAACGCAAGTGTCGGTCCTGGGTCATATGTAAACAACAATTGCACCATGCATGTGAGGGTATCACTGCAAATGCCAGATTGAGGGCAGTGATTCTAGCAGTAGACCTGTAAAGGCTTTTAAAGACTTTTAAAAATGTATATAGTTTGTTGCTGCTGCGCAGGTGTGCGTAATTGTAAATCATGTCGTGTTTGGTATCTATGTAGTTGGCATAAGATCATCTTTTATATTTCACCAAATATTTGGGCAATATAGTGTGTTTTTGTGCATTAATATTCAAAAAAAGTGTTTTCCAAAGAAATTACGCTTGAAAAATCGCTGTGCAAATACCTTGTGAAAAAAAAAATTTCAACGCCCACCATTTTAATCTGTATGGCCCTGCTTTAATGTTTGGGGGTTCAAAGTAATTTTCCAGTAAACAAAAAGTGTCAGAAAGGACTTGGTGGTTCAAGTGGTTAGAGTGGGTAATGTTGAGCATAAAATTCCAGGACAGGTTAACCTCCCCCCCAATGACCCCTTTTTGGAAAGTAGACACCTTAAGCTATTTGCTGAGAGGCATATTGAGTCCATGGAATATTTTATCTTTTGCCACAGGTTTCGGGAAAATTAATTTGTTTTTCTTTGCACAGAGTTGTCCCTAAATGTTATACTGCTCGAACATGCCATGGGTATATGTGGAATTACACCCCAAAATACATTCTGCTGCCTCTCATGAGTATGGGGAAATGACCCCATTTTGGAAAGTAGACACCCCAAGGAATTTGCTGAGAGGCATGTTGAGCCCATTGAATATTTTATTTTTTGTCACAACTAATTGAAAAATTACAAAAAACTGAAAATTTACTACCAGATACTTACTGTAATTTTCCTTTCCTGATAGACTCCATGGCAGCATACGTGTGGGTAAGGCTCCGCCTCCACTACTACCCTATAGGACCCTTCTCCCATAAATCTTTGCACCAGACCAGCTTCTCCGTCGTCTTACATAAAACCCCACATTAAGGTGTATATGGGTACCGTACAAGCTCGTCATATTGTAAATCCCTGTTGAGACACGTTTCTTTTTGTTTAATTAAAAGGGCTTTGGACACCGTTTTCTATTTTATAAGGTACCTGAGTTATACGGAGAGTCGTTTATCGAATTCCACAGATGAAAGGTTTTTC
>BLSH010412634.1:159393-179563 GCA_018402905.1 Glandirana rugosa
TTATTTTCCCTATCCCCATTTATTTGTAGGGCACTTGCCCTAGTTTGAAGATGATTTTAGAACAGTTATATGGCTTCTACCGTTAATTAATACTTTTCAGACACAGTTTGAAGATGAACCACATTCATCTCCATTTTTGCATTTTTTATGTTTTTATTTTTTTAAAAATATTTAAAGTTATTTCCCTGTCCCCATTTTTTTGTAGGGCGCTTGCCCTACCCTTACCCCCATTTTACTTCCTTTTGCAGCCCTCTGGGGCTTTCCAGGACTTTCCTACAGCCATTTTTGTGCCTAAAAGTTCGGGTCCCCATTGATTTCAATGGGGTTCGTTGTCCGTGCGATCGTTCGGGTTCCGTCCGGACCCGGACCCGGACTTTGTCCCGAAGTTCGGACGGACCAGCAGAACCCGAACTTCCAGGTGTTCGCTCAACTCTAATCAGGACAGTACACAAGAACTTGAATAGCAGTAAATAGACAGAGACAAGATAGGTGTTTTCTTGCAATAAAAATTTGGGAATGTTATCTGAGAAACAATAATCAAACATATTGTTCAGTGGCTGAGTATATAAGCAGATTGGTTAGGCCATTAGAGGGTATTTTTTTAGAGAAAATAGCTGCAGATATTGTACAGTGTTCCAGTGTCGGCTGGTGAAGATTTAGGATGAGGGGGTGCCAGGCCCCGCCCCTTCCTTTTTGACCCATCCTACCTCTCAAAAGCCCTACCCCTTATAGAATCCACCCACTCCATCCCCTGTATTCCACATATTGTGTCAGGAGTATATAGCTTGGCACCACAGGACAGAGTATATAGCCCCAGCATCACAGGACACAGTATACAGCTCAACATCATAGGACACAGTATACAGGTCAGCATCACAGGACACAGTATACAGATCAGCATCACAGGTGGGGTATATAGCAGCCAGTATGACAGATGGGGTATATAGCAGCCAGTATCACAGGTAGGGATATATTGCAGTAACACAGGTATTATGCAGCCAGTAACACGGTCATCATGCAGCCAGTAACACAGGTATTTTGCAGCCAGTAACACAGGTATTATGCAGCCAGTAATACAGGTGGGGTATCGCGGCACTCAATCACACATCCCCCCTCCCCCGGGCAGTCGGGACATCAAAGTCCCACACTTACCCCATCTATGAGCGGACACAGGCAGCGTGCAGAGTCCGACGAGCGGGGAGCGTGCTGGCAGCGCGCAGAGTCCAGCGAGTAGGGAGCGTGCTGTGTGTGTGTGTCCTCCTCCTTCTCCGAGAAAGGCATCCAATAGGATCGCATGTCTTCTCCGCCAATCAGGAAACTGGTAACATAACGGTGCTTCCTGATTGGCTGAGAGTCGTTCAGCGGAGCTTGTGGAGCAAAGCGTGCCGCCAGTATCACAGGTGGGGTATATAGCAGACAGTATCACAGGTAATGGTATATTTCAGCCAGTATCAAAGGTAGGGGTATTTTGCAGCCAGTAACACAGGTTGGGTATATTGCAGCCAGTAAAACAGGTATTATGTAGTCAGTAACACAGGTATTATGCAGCCAGTAACACAGGTATTATGCAGTCAGCAACACAGGTATTATCCAGACAGTAACACAGGTATTATGCAGCCAGTAAAACAGGTGGGGTATCGCGGCACTCAATAACAGATCCCTCCCCTCCCCGGGCAGTCAGGACATCAAAGTCCAACACTTGCCCCATCTATGAGTGGACACAGGCAGCGTGCAGAGTCCGGCGAGCGGGGAGCATACTGGCAGCGTGCAGAGTCCGGCGAGCGAGGAGCGGGGAGTGGGGAGCATACTGTGTCTGCTCCGGTGGCATCCTGCTCCTTTTCTGAGAAAGGCGTCCAATAGGATCGCGTGTCTTCTCCGCCAATCAGGAAACTGGTAACATACCGGCGCTTCCTGATTGGCTGAGAGCCGTTCAGCGGAGCTTGTGGTGGCACGCTTTGCACCACAAGCTCCACTGTAATGAAGCCAATTAGAGCCTACGGCTCTAATGAGATGCTTCATAGACACCCCCCGCCACAGTAATTCATGCGGCCGGCGCCTCAAAGGGGCAGGCCGCATGAATGGGGGGCTGTCATGGGCGGCCATGGATAGATTCATGCTATGCTATGCATGAATCTATCCATTAGCATAGAGGAGAGAGGGGGTGTTGGCTGGAGAGAGGGGGCAGCGCCCGTGCACCCTAATGGACAGGCTGCCCCTGCAGTGTTCAGAACTAACATTGGTTTGAGAAAAAAACAGCCAATTGGGGAACCTGGCAGATGAATGCACCATTTTGCTGCTGTAGCAACCAACTATCAATAATACATATTATGGCCTTTGATTTTAGGTCAGGTGGCTTAGAATAGCCAATAAGGGGTTGTTTGAATAGGTCAGCCCCCTCTATATAAAAGGATTTGTTTCTAGTAGCCAAATTGACATAGTTCTTAGCTGTGATAGGGAAAGCTTAGCAAGTGCTCACGATATAAGGTGCATAGAGATAGATTAGTAATGTAAACACCAAATGTACTTCCTGCAGTGTATCTTAGAGGTGTGTGTGTGTGTGGGGGGGGGGGGGGGGGTACATGTTAATGCTGCTGAAGTTTTGCAACTTCTTTACAGCCTGCTCCAGTCCACATGTAGTAGTGCAGTCATACAGACTGCATTCATTTTTTCACAAGCCATATTTGCTAATTGTTGCTGGTTGCAATTGTTTTCTCTCACAGCATGTCCCTCTCCACATGCACAACATAAATAACAGGATACATGTGTTTACTCACCGGGCATAATACTCAATGTTGCAGGTTGTAACAGTAGTAGAGTGTGCAATGTGCATCAGAACAGAAGCCTATAGATTTATTTGGGAAAGAATGTGACAGGGTGATTTACAGGCAGGAGCATGAGGGAGACAGAAGCAGAGCATTGGTAACCCATCACACAAAATGCCAAGTCAAGGATCATTAGTTCAGTATCACCAGCTTTTAAAGCTTATATGAGATTTTAGTGGTTGGGTTTTTATCTATTTTAAAAAAACGTGCTTGAGTTCTTTGAATTGCAGAGCTGGGATACATTTTTGTGGGCACAGACCCACGCACCTTAAAAATCCTTTAGGGCGGTGTTCCTCAACTCCAGTCCTCAAGACCCACCAACGGGTCATGTTTTCAGGATTTCCATTATTTTGCACAGGTGATTTGATCAGTTTCACTGCCTTAGTAATTACCACAGCCAATTCATCTGAGGGAAAACCTGAAAACTGACCTGTTGGTGGGCCTTGAGGACTGGAGTTGGGGAACACTGCTTTAGGGAACAAAATCTTCCTGTAACAACTTACAGGGCTAGGCAACCTGCGGCCCTCCAGCTATTGCAGAACTACAAGTCCCATCAAGCCTCTGGGAGTAATTGTAACAGCCAGCCTTGCAATGCCACATGGGAAATGTAGTTCCACAACAGCTGGAGGGCCACAGGTTGCCTGCCCTTGAACTAATATATAGCTAGCTCTTCACTGGTCAACACCTCAGGTAATTATTTAGCTGATGTATTTTCCCTTTTTTTTGCAATATTTGAAAGACGTGCAAGAAATGTGTCCATCAAAACCACTTCACAAAATATCAGTCACAATCACCACATCCTTCTATCCTTATAAATAAAACAAAATGTAGGCATACACCTATTAGAACTTTTATCCCTGTTTAAAACTGTCCTATTTGCCACTTTTAAACTGTTGTATCCTCTGTAGTATTTGAATTGATGTATTAAAGCTCCAGTTTGTGCTCATTGCCTCTAGTAAATGGGGGGGGGAGGGGAGGGGGTTGCTATTTAAAATTGTCCAACTTCTAGCAAATTTGACCCTGCTGTGTTACCTGTGATCTTTTAATTCTTGTGGTAAAACACTTTCCTGTGCTCTTTGGGGCTATTTCTAAAACATTTGTTTCACAAGTGGCAGAAGCATTTATGTTAGTTGAATGAAATGTGGCATTTTTTTTCTAAGAGAGTAATGTCTATATGGTCTGTTCCAACTAGTGGCCAAAACATGGTATAGCTTTCTCATTGAGGTATTTCAGAAAACTATACCACATTTTCAGCGGAGGAAAAGCTGAACTAATAACATGAAAGGACATTTTTATCAAATAATTGTGAAAAATAGCAATTATTTTTATTACTATTGCAATACTGTTATAAAATGATGATATATGCTGTGACCATAAACACCTGTAAAGATTCCCATAGGCAAATAGGTCACTGAGCTACAGTTTTTTGGTTTCTAATTGGTTTGTAATATTTCCAATAGGGTACAGTCAATAAGTATTTTTTTCAAATGCAAAGATTAATAGTTCTACAATCTGTGATTGTGATTTGATATTGCCTACTTGAACTTGTTTGCAGAGTGTCACTCACTGACGCTTGTGTTTCTATTCCACTGTACTGTCCTTCCTTAAATGAATATATTAAATACATTATTTAAAAAGCCAATATTTTTCCACCATTTCACTGAGTACTGCAGTGTTGCTGACGTCATTGTTCTTTATTGGCTCTTCAATGCGATCAAATGCACTCCTGTCATGAAATCTAAGTATGATGGAAATGAAAGTAAGTAAAGTTGAAGAATTAATAATAGAACCATTCCCTCCAACTCCAAAACAACTACACAGGAATGTTTTCCTCTTACATAGTATGTACTGTAAATAGGTAGGCAAGCCCCAAATTAAATAAAGTTGCTGAAATGATGTATTCCTATTAGGAAATACAGATCATTATGGGAAGTTGTTTTAGCAGAGACATACAAAAGATATTACTAGATAGATACATAAAAAAACACATGTACATCAGCAATCATATCAGTAGAAGTATTAAACCCTCAGCCTTACTCTAACATTGATCACAACAAAATAAACATATGCAAGGGTTAAAAGATAAGGAAGCTGCACACTCAGTAAGTAATTTAAAGAGTTTGTTCACCTTTACAGAAAAAGTGAACCAACACAGTACATTCTACCCACCCCCTCCCCAGTCCTTACTGTATTTAGCCCTGGGGAAGCTGAGCCAACTAAGCCAGTCCAGTGGTACAGGAATTTGAAATCCCCACTCTTCTCCCTCCTCTCTGTGCAGCACTTCCAGAACAGATTAGAGTGCTGCTCTGTGTCGGTGCTGACCAATCAATATTGCTCTGATCCATCCAGGAAGCACTACACAGAGAAGAGGGGGAAGAGCAGCCTATGCATGCCTATGTTTTGTGAGTGGGTGTGTGGCCTGTATGGATGAGATCAGTCTGCATTTTGTAACTGCAGTAACTGCAAGTGCGCACTTCATGTAGGATTTTCCTTTGTGCTGTGACTAAGTACAGTGTCTGTGCTCATGTGTGAAGTGCATTTGTTTTGTGATGTAGGTAGGGTGGCCCTCAGCCTTCACTTCCTGAAGGTGCAATTACTACCAAGGATGTGCATGCTTCCCATTTGTCTCTCATTTAAAGGGACACCCTTTTGGTGCCAAATCCATTTGTCTCTCCTTGTTCCTCAGTTGTCCCTCATTTTGTTTCTGGCCTCTATAAAATAATTTACTACTTAACTACCAAATATGTTATTCTACTCAAGCCCACTCATCCAACATCTAAACTATTGCTTTGTTACTTTGAAAAATGGGAAAAAACGAAATAATTTGCATTTCATTTTACATGTTTTACTTATTAAATCTTTGTGGTCTGTGTTACTGGGGGGCATGACAGGGAATTTGTCATTTTGCCATATAGCTTTTACGTAAAGGTGTCACCCTATCTCATCTCATTTCAGCCTATACAACTAAAGCTGGCAACTTGCTATTTAGCCCTGAAAAGGGGGGAGTCTATTCCCCTGAAAAAATGTTGGCTTAATGTACATGTTGCTCATTTTTAGTAATGGTCTATGAGCCATAATCTAGAAGTCACATTCTCTGGACACCGGATACTCCTTTCTAACTCTTTCTCATCTCGGAAAGTTGGTGGTTATGTCTGTGAACTTCAAAGAAAACATGAGGTCACAATGCTGGGGAAGAACAGAAGCACAGTAGGAGAATATATCTTTGTTAAGGACATTGTGTGGGGGGTGCAACACTGAGTTAGAAAAGAGAAAATCAGGGTGCAGTATTACCTTTGAGATTGTAAATTTCACTTTATGTAGACAATCTCCAGTATTGATAGCAGAAAACAGGGTTTTTTTCTCCTGCAAAAGGAGAATTTGGAGGCCCCCACTGAGTGTAGACACTCACATCAATAAGTCTCCCAACTCTGGTCTCAGGACACAGCAACTCTTTGTAGCTCATTCTCTCAGCTATGTTTAGGCATGCATGGCTCTAAAGTCTACACAGCTTCAGCCCAGCACTCAGAAATCCAGTCCTCATAGGTCCTCAGTGGCTCTGGCCCACCTCTCACAAACTCTCTCTCTCTCTCTTTCTGTGGGAATGCAGATAGCAGCAGGTCTACACTTTCTCATTCCCTGCTTGGCACTGCCCCAATCTCTCCAGAATTGCCCAGGAAAATGCTGTCCTCTCTTCCTCTTGTTTGCCTGGATTTCTTGGTCTTGAAGTCCAAACCCACCTCCATTTGTATTGTACAGTGCCCCTTGGGGACTACATGCCCCATGATCCATTGCAGTGGCATAGCAAGTCTTTTCCCCTGTTGATGATTGGCTGGCCACCTCTGCCAGGAGGATAAGGGGAGGGGGTGGAGAAGGGAACGGGGGATTTCACATTCACCCAGCCACAGCTACATACTCTGTCTCTCTCTGCAGCAGTGGCTGGGGAGTGAGTGGGGGATCACACACAGAAGTAGTTCAGCCCACTCTGACAGCAGCCCAGCAGGGAGAAAGGAAGGTGGATGGTGAACACATGAAGTATACGCCTGCTCCTCTAACAGCCAGCAACACCAGCAGCGGGCGGGGGGGGAGGGGGGGAGCAGTTTACAGACACTTTAGCCATCACTTCATGTATATTTAGAAATGCCCACCTAAAGCCACTTAGCATATAAAAACACATTTGTTGGTGTCAGTGTTAATGAGACCTAAGAGGAAGAGCAGAGAGGGAGATGGCAGTATAACGGAAAATTGTTTCATAATTACCGTAATTTTCCTTTCCTGGTGCCTATCCATGGCAGCATACCTGTGATAGAGCTCCGCCTTGACTCCTCCCCCAGGATCAGTGAATAGCATAAATCAAAGACATAGCCCTACCCCCAACATTCTCCATAATATAGAATACCTAGGGTGGGGTGTATGCTGTCCTGGATAGGCACCAGAAAAGGAAAATTACGGTAAGTATGAAACAATTTTCCGTTTTCCTGGCGCCTCCATGGCAGCATACCTGTGATAAATAACTAGCATACAAGGGTGGGATAAATGCAAGAAAACAGAAATTTTATTTTGGAAACTGTCATAGCGGTCTTCATTGCCTTTCTTCCAAACTCTGCTGAGTAAGAGCCCCTGGGTCGATTCAATAATGCCTGAGGAATGTGTGTTGGGAAGATCAGGTTGCGGCCCTACAAACTGTCTCCAAAGACATGTTTGCCCTTACTGACCACGAGGCTGATACTGCCCTTGTTGAGTGAGCATTCAGATGAGAAGGTGGCTCCATATTCCTCATGCTGTAAGCCTTCTGTATTATCTTCACAATCCAAGAAGCCAGGGTTCGGCTGGAAGCCTCCTTCCCTCTGTTCCTTCCCCATGGAATAATAAGAAGCCTTTCTGGGATTCTAAAGTTTTGGGTTGCATCCAGATATCCCCAGAGGACCCTGATAATATCTAATTCATGGCAGGATTCTAGGTCTGAGTCTGAAAACACCGGAAAAGACCATGGCTCCATTAAGTAGGCAGGAATAGCAACTTTCGGTGTAAAACCTCTGATAGGGCGAAGTTCCATTCTGTCTGGAAAAAAGGAGATGTGTTTTTCTTCTATTCCTAGTAGTACGTGTAGTTCTGAGATCCCTCTGCCGGAAGTAATGGCCAGCAGAAAAGTCACTTTTAGGGTTAGGTTCCAAATTAAGGATTCTTCAGTAGGTGCGAAAGGATGGCTGGCTAAAACTTCTAGCACAAGTGGGAGATCCCATTTTGGAAAATAGCGCCTGTGAGGCGGTCTTATCTTCAGGACCCCTCTAAGAAATCTTATCACTAGAGGCTCCTCCGCCCACTTCTTATTGGTTGCTGCAGAGATCGCTGAAACCTGAACCTTGAATGTTGTTAGGCAAAGGTCCATATAAAGACCAGTCTGTAGGAAGCCCATTATTTTTGAAGTAGATGGGTTTACTGGGTTGAAGCCGTTTTTAGTGGCATAGGCATAGAACTTTTCCCAGATCCTTGCCTATATCAGGTTTGTTGTAGGCTTTCTGGCACTGAGAAGGATAGAAATGACATTCCGAGAGCAGCCTAATGATTGAAACCTCCTCCTCTCAATTGCCATAGCCGAATATTCAGCTTCTGTGGGTCCGGATGTGATATCTCTCCTTGCGTTAGTAGATGTGGAAAAGCTGGGATTCTGATGGGAGGTCCTATGCTGAGATGCATGGCTAGGGGGAACCACGGCCTCTTCGGCCAGTATGGTAGAACTGCCAGAATTTGTACTGGCTCCCTCAGGAGTCTGAGCAGAAACTTTTGAGATCAGCTGGCGAGGAGGAAAGGTGTATGCCATCCTAAAGTTCCATGGACAAGAAAGGGCATCCACTTTCTCTGCCTGCTGCGGGTGCCTCCCTGTCTCTGCAGATAGGCGACCGCCGATGTATCGTCTAGGCGTAGAAGTACTCTTTTCCCCTTGATATGTATTGTCAAAGAAATTAAGGCTAGGAAGGCCGCTCTCATTTCCAGTATATTGGATACTACCCCCTTGGGGTGAAAGGACCATCTTCCCTGTATCCTGATATCTCGGCAATGAGCATCCCATCCTTGCCCGCTTGCATCTGACGTAATTGTGATCCAGGAGTGGGTACCCAATGTATGTGATCTTAAGAGGTTCTGCATACTGATCCACCAGTGGAAGCCCCTGTGCATACCTGCTCACAACAAGATTCTCTGGGAAAGATGTTGCCTCTTCCACTGTGTCAGGAATCCCACTTGGAAGTGTTTCAGGTGCCAATGTGATCAAGGGACTAGTGGTATGCATGATGACATCCGACCTATCAGGCTCAGGCACTGTGAGGCAGTCAAGTGCGATTTCTCCATGACTTTTATCATTCTCTGGCTGATCTCCTCTGCTTTCTCCTGGGGCAATGATACTGTGCCCCACTGAGTATCAAACAGTGCTCCCAAGTAAACCATTTGTTGTGATGGTGACAACTGGCTCTTCTCCTTGTCTATGAGCCAGCCCAGATCCGCTAGGGAACTCAACAGGATATCCCTGTGGGCCAAGAGTTGGCTCGGATTGCTTGTCAATAAGAGTATGTCATTCAGGTTGTGGTAAACTCTGAGACTTTGCTCTTAGAGGAGCCAAAGCTGAAATCAGAAGCTTTGTGAATACTCGAGGGGAAGTACACAGGCCGAAAGGAAGTGCCTGAAATTGCAGATGGACACGACCTACTGCAAATCTTAAATATTTCTGGAATGAAGCCAGAAAAGGGCTGAAAGAACTTTGCAGAGGCCGCTGAGAAAAAGTCCAGGAGTGCCCAAACTGGATCGTGTATAGGACCCATCGATCTTGACAGACTTTGCCCCCTCCCGGGGAGTGGAGAGGGACTTATTCCTCTTAGCTCCCAAAAAGGATGCCTGAGTGCTCCTCCAAGATCCTGCCTTGCTGGGATTGCTTGTAATCTCTGTAGCCTGTCTGGCGAAATCTTGAGAGGTAGGTTTTAGATCTTCGAAATTTCCTGTCTTGGAGAATAAACCCTGATTTTCCTCCCGTAACCCTGGAGATTGCTTTGTCCAACCTCTCTCCGAACAAGGACTTTCCATCATACGGGATCTTGCACCAGCTCTGCTTAGAGACCAGTTCGGCTGCCCAAGATTTAAGCCACAAGGCCCTCTTGGCCATCACAGAATGTAGCATTGAATTGGCTGAACACCTAATTGTGTCAATGGCTGCTTTGCCAACAAAATCTATGGCAAGCTTTAGCTCCTCTAGGGCCTTAACTATGTCATACTTGGGGACCTCCTGCTTTATTGCTGTCTCAACATTCTCGGTCCAAGCCCTGATGGCATTGGAAACCGACGTTAAAGCAATAGCTGGTCTGCAGGCTGCTCCCAAAGCTAAGTAAGCCCGCTTCAGATCCAGGTCAATCCTTCTGTCTAAAGGATCCTTGAATGATGTGGAGTCCTCCATGGGCAGAGTCACATTTTTAGCTAGTCACGCTATAGCCACATCCACCACCGACGTTGCACTAAAGGATTGGCCCTCTGAGTCCGCCACAGGGTACAACTTCGAGAAACGGCCTAAAGAGAGCTTTTTATCCATCTTGTTCCACTCACCATGAATGATTTCTTGGATCTCTCCCATCAGGGGGAACACCACTTGCTTTCTCTTTGAGAAATGAAAAGTAAACTTTCACCTTGGAAGGCGGCTCTACTGGCTCCTTCCATCCAATGGCCTGCTTTACGGCCTGAATAAATGAATGGACTAGCTGAAAATTAAATTCTGGAGATTCTGCCTGTGAGGATTCTGCAGAAGACACGTCTGGAGGTTGGTCCCTTGCCACTCGTCCCGAAGCAGGAAGAGGGGTACTGGCTGTAGATGGACCTGGGATACTTGGCTCAGTCTCGAGAAGAGGCTGGTCTTTCAGCAATTAAAGCCGCCAGTTCTGAAAATGAATCCTTCATAGTTTGCTTTAGGAAGTCTACCACCTGCTGACTTTCCAGCTCCCTATTGGCTGCGTAATTTCTGAAGCAGTCCTTACAGACCAACTTGTCTGAGAGAGGAGCTGCACCGCATGCCCAACATTTCCTTGTGGCTGGCCGGGCTGGAGGTGATGGGGAGTAATAGGATCTCCTGGACCTTGATCTCTCAGATGATCTATGCCGCGAGGAATGCGACCTGCACTCTGGACTATAATCGCCACGATGCCTTGACGACGTCCTTGATCTCTAGGAAGGCACAGGGCTGAAACAGAAAATTAATCTGTTTAAAATTGTAATCTTCTCTTCTTTTTTTAAAAAAAAACTTACCTGCAGGTGGTCCTGTACCTTTTAGATCTATGTGGATCTTTACCTCTCGATGAATGGCTCATAGTGAGGGCCGAGGGATCAGCTGGAAATAAAAAAAGGCAAAGAAAGAGGATACATTTATAGAGTATTGGCCCTTTAAGAGAGGGGAAAGTGAGAAAGGAGGGGAGAAGAAAATAAAAAAAAAAGCAAAAAGGTACCAATCCAGCCTGCAGAGGGCGCCTGGGGCTGACTTGGTCCTAGAGCACAAGCACAGCCTGGTAAACCACTGGGAAAGGAGCCCTTCATTATATGCTACCTGATTCAAATCCCCCCCCTTCTTCCCGCCAGGCCTAGGGAACCGAACATCATAAAGGTTCCTTTTGCCAAGATGACGCCGGTAGCCTCGCCGCTGGGCCGCGCATGCACCCTGCAAGCGCGCCAACGGCCCACCTCGTGGAGCGCAGGACCCCGGACTTCCTGATCGCTCGTGCGTGTGTGGAAGCCCCGCCTCCCGCTACAGACTCCCAGGAGCACCGAAGACAACGAGGGGGAATCCCCCAAAAGGAAACAAACAAGATGAGAAAAAGAAATAAACTAGGGGGGAAAAATCAAAAAAAGGAACAGAGCATCTTCAAACAAAGGGCAAAAAGTGCAGGAGCCAGACCGAGTACGGCACGACCCCCCCAACCGCCCCCCCCGCTTCCTATGAGAAAAATAAACGTCTTAAAGGGGACGTTTTTTCCTTTTTGCAAAAAAGAGCAGAAAAAAAAAGAGGAAAAAAAATGAGGGAATTCAGGGAACTCCATGGCCTAGAAGGGGGAAAAAAAAGAGAGAGAAGAAGCTGATCCCTCAGGTTAAACACCGCATCCATGTGTTTGATCTCCTGCAGACTGTGTTCCTGTGAAGAAGCTCTGCCTTACCCCAAAAGATCCACAGAAGGGGTTCCCAGCCTTATTAGCGCTGAGAGCGGCCCAAGGAACAGGGACTGCGCACGGGAGAAGATGAACCCGGAGGAGGCTGCCGATCGCAGAGGTAGGGACTGCTGCTGCTTCTTCACTGATTCAAGAGGTATGAGGAAAAAAAAGAGAATGTTGGGGGTAGGGTAATGCCTTTAATTTATGCTATTCACTGGTCCTGGGGAGGAGTCGAGGCGGAGCTCTATCATAGGTATGCTGCCATGGATAGGCACCAGGAAATTCAGTTGTATTCTCTTGCATTGTTTAATACACTTTATATGACACATGATGGTGGTTGAAGAGTAACTTTAAATAATTCATAAGTCTTTTTTTTACAACATATCTAACCACCCTCAACATAGCCCTCTTCCCCCCACCCAGTCATAAGCTGTGGCTTGACGCTTATGTAAAGCCCAAATTTTTTGGGGGGTAAAGAGATGTTGCTGCATGTGTCCCTTGTTAATCTAAAGCATTTTTTTTTTTTTCTTTTAAGGCCTCTTGCACACGGACGTTTTTTGACGCCGGCGTTTTCTGGCGTTTTTTGCAGCTCTCCATGTTAGTCAATGGCCCCAAAAAAACGTCAGCGTTTTTGAGCTGTAGGTGGCGTCGGCGTTAGTGAGCAGAAGGTAGAACCCATGGCCATTGCGTTCTGAGGCTGCAACGTTTTGACGTTTTTTGACGCCGACGCCACAAAACGCCAACAAACGCCAACAAACGCCACCTAATATTGTACCGGCGTTTTCCGGCGTTTTTTGACGCCGACATTTTTAGGTTGAAAAATAGCAGAGGGATGATTTTTTTTTAAAAACGCCTATTGACGCCGATGCTCACTAACGCTCAAAAACGCCAATGCATAACGCAGAAAAACGTCGACTTTTTTTCCTTGACGTCGGACCCGACGTTTTGTTTATTTTTTTAGATACGCCCGTGTGTATGAGGCCTTAGATTGCGTGCAGAGGGATTAGAACATCTTTCAGGTTTTTATTGCTGTCTGTGACTCCCTTTGTATAATTTACACCCTCTGTTTGTCCAGGTGACCATTATTACTGAGAGTGAAAGAATATCCCAATATTTAGGTGGAAATTGAAACAGGAATATAGGGTAAATTTTCCAGTAGTGGCACTTGTTTTGGTGACAGCTGTATATGAGGACATTTCCTGGACTTGATGCATTTTTTTCACCTCTTGTTGTCTTTACAGGACATGAAGTGAAGGGATATGTCCTTAATGGGACACAGGTGAGAAAAAATGATAACTATTTTACAATTTTTACCGTATCTAAAAGGAAAATACATGGTCAAGCAATTAACTATACTATTTTTATTGCAATTCTTACTATTAGCCTAAATCATTTTTTTTTTTTTTTTTATAATTTTGAAGCATACAAATATGTTCCATGCAGAGCAGTTTAGTGACAACATCATTTTCAGCATTTATCCAGTGCGAGTGACATTATTTCTCTATGGTTACCATAAGGTCCAATCTTACATTACATAACATTCTGTCCATTATGAAAGTTTTACTGCACACATTTGTCACCTGTACCTTAAGTCTGAACCTGTGGGTAGCATGGTCAGTAAAAAAGAGGAAGCTGAGCAGAACACCAGGGACTAGGAGGCTCAATGGATATTTTGATTTTGATTTTTGTCAGCCACATTAGCTAAAACACACACATTATGAAGGTTACAAAAAAAGGGTTTACAATTGATTTAAGTCAATTTTTTAGACTCACATCAACTTTAACCTCCCAATGTCTCATCTATCTGCTGTCATCTATTTATTAACCTGGAAGAGGATAGAAGGTAAACCATAGGTACCTCCAATGCATGCTCACCTCCAGGACTTCACTAGAGCCTCTCCGGAGCTCCCTGCCCAGGTATGTCTGATCAGCCCCCACCCTGTCCACCTTCAGGAGATCCCTGAAAACTCATCTATTCAGGGAAGCCTATCCCACACCCACCTAAGAACTGTACCCGAGCCACCCCCATCAAATCATTCCTGCAGCTATTACCTTTTGTACCACCTCCCCCCTCCCTTTAGAATGTAAGCTCCACGAACCGGGTCCTCCTGTCCCTTCTGTATTGAATTGTTTTATAATTGTGCTGTTCCCCCTCTAAATTGTGTATAATAACAATAATAATATTAGGTAGCTATGCATGTAACAGAAAACCATCATTCAGTCATGTTAGCTGCACGCTCGTCTTTTAATGCCTATTTACATGAAATTGGTTATGAGTAGAGTTGAGCGAACCTGAACTGTAAAGTGTGGGTCCGTACCAAACTTTGGGGTGTCCGTTACCCGGACCCAAACCTGGACATTTGAAAAAAGTTTGGGTTTGAGTTCTGGGTTCAGGCATTTGATCACACATGTTGAATAGCTGCAGGGCAGCCAATCAACAAGCGTTTCACTGGTTTGCCCTTAGAAGCCATCACAGCCATGCCTACTAATGGCATGGCTGTGATTGGCCAGTGCATCATGTGACCCAGCCTCTTTATAAGCTGGAGTCTCTTAGTGCTGCATGTCACATGCTCTCTGGGTAGTGTAGGGAGAGGATGCTGCCGGTGCTGTGAGGGACAGATTGCAGATAGATAGATAGGTAGAGATTACTACTACTACTGCTTTTAGGGACAGATTGCAGATCTCATCCTGCATTACAGAACGATCTGACTGGACTAGGTAGAGTCTACTGCTTAGAGGGACAGATTATTGTTCTAAAATCATCTTCTAGTTCTATAGGGTCAGGTTCCTGCTCTTGCTGTAAGGGACAGATTATTGTTCTAAAATCATCGCCTACTCCTATAGGGTCAGGTTCCCGCTGTTGCTGTAAGGGACAGAATATTGTTCTAAAATCATTTTGCAGCCCCCTTGCACTTTCCAGGACTTTTTTACGGTCATTTTTGTGCCGAAAAGTTCGGGTCCCCATTGAATTCAATGGGGTTCGGGGTAAAGTTCGGGTCAAGTTCGGTACCGAACCCAGACTTTTTCCCGAAGTTTGGCCGAACCCCCCGAACATCCAGGTGTTCACTCAACTCTAGTTATGAGACTTTCCTGTCTATGAACAGCAAATTACCATCTTTAGTATATGTTGAATGATAATGTTGGGGTCAATATCAACTTTTACAGTTTTGGCCTTTTTCAATGCAAACAGTTAACATTTAAAGTCATATGACCCAAAGGAGAAGGGATATTTTTTAATATTTCACCAGCCAGGACAAAAAATATGAAAAAGACTGTGTTCAGCTGTAAAATCTCAGTCCAATTTTCTTTTATTATATTATTATGTCTTATTAGCACTTCTCTGTGCTTGAAGTTGATTATATTTTTATGACTATCTCCCTCAGTTTCCAAGGTTTCACTTCTTGCAGATAAGCAGATGCATCTAGATGATATTGTTCTCTCTATCCAACACAATCTTTGCATATTACAAAACTACTTAAGCAGCTTCTGAAAAAAAATCCCTGCACTAAGAACCTGACTTCCCTTTCAATCAAAATGTAAAACATCAACAGATTGGAAAAAAAAAATTAAAATAAATCTATATCTGAAGCTAGTGAAATGTTAATTGTTAGAGAGTATATTTTAATGCAATTGACATTTAAATCAGAACCAAGTATTTACTAATCAATGTCCTTGTTAGATATAAAAAGTGAATAAACTGAATTCAGTAGACTGGAAGTGAACGCTGGTTGTACATTTTTAAACAGGGGTTATATTCATGTTTATTTGTAGATATGAAGCAATTAGGAACAGATCCATATTTTTTATTCAATACATTTCTTTTGATAGAAAAATGCTTTCCTTATCTGAAAAATAATCATGATAACAATCTCCAATTCAATCGTTATGCAAAAATGTAATGCACAAAACACTGCGCCAAATGTTAAACTAAAAACCAGCTGCTACTTAATAAAGATACTGATAAATTATAGGTGAAATGAGCTGTAAAAAACACTGCAAACATTCACAGTAGAGCATAAATAAACTTATTCAATAAACAGTGAAAATATAAAAAAATAACAATAATGTCCATAGAGTGATGGTGCTTCATTAAAGTCCAATTGTGAAATAGCCTGTGAGGTAAACTGCATGAGGTGATCTCCACAAAGAGAAGAAATCCTTCACCAGTACTCCAGAAATAGACACCCCTAAGGAAAGAGGCTTACCAGATGCCATATATCACAAAGCATGGATCTCAATACATGTCACAATGACTGCCCAATCTCCAAACACCGCTGGTAATCTCGTTCCACATGTAGAAATAGACCACATATAGCCTCTGATAGTGTAAAACCACTTTGAAAACAATTTTATTCTAATAGTAATGCTCTTACATGATATTTCATCTTTTATGTCACATGTATAATACGTTACTGGTCCCAGTAGTGCATCTCCGTGCTGCCAACACAATCCCCTAGCCTGCACAGACGATACCACATCTAGTCCAGACTTCCTATTGCCATATAGCCATGCCCCTGACAAGTTTCATCACTTCCAACTTCGTCACAAAGGGGGTGGCTACACTGCACATCAATAGGACTTAAATACTGATCACCGCCCCTGTATCAAGCTCCGTAGATGTCTATTTGCATGTGTCAACACCCCAATAGAGCACATCACTCTGTATTGCCCTCTCATAGTCCTTTCAGACCACAGAGAATGCTGACAGTGCAATTAACCCTTCAGATCACATGGGGTTTGTTATCTGTATATACCATTAACCCGTTATAAGTCAGTGCATATGCTTGTACAGCCGCAGCCTGATCTCAAGGAAAGAAAAAGCAACCATAGACAGTGGAATAAAAACCAATGGGTAACACTATCTTTTTAGTATACCGACATCTTGATAAAGGTTGAGTGGAATACGCTGAATACACTATTTTAAGTGTCGCTTAATATGGGGCAGAGCTACAGCATTATAGAAAAAGCTGCGCCAACCCCTCTAGTCATAGGTCCACATCATCCTGTGAACTGTGATATTGTGTTCAGTGAAAAACATGATATATAAAAATAAAATTCTTAATACAATAATAGTCCAATTGTAAAAGTAAATATAAACAGTCCTGCTTAAAAGTGACAATAGTGCTCCACAGTGCTCCAGACTGGTCCTGATACTCCCACTCCAATATTCTTTGCTGCATGTGTCCACTGGACACATGCAGCAAAGAATATTGGAGTGGGAGTATCAGGCTACCTCTCATCTGGATGGCTACCTCTATCCACGCTGAGGACTCACAATCCTGCCACCACCAGTACTTAGTCTGTCTGACCCCTAGACTGAAAAGCTGGGGGTCCATTATTTTTTGGTGAGTGGGGCCACATGTGGGGGCTGTCACTAAGCACTGCGGACCGATCTGGAGCACTGTAGAGCACTATTATCACTTTTAAGCACTTCAGTCACTTATTATTTTATTATTAGTATTATTTTTTGGAACACTTGGTCACTATATGATACCTTTTTGCTTAGTTTGCCCTATGATGGATTGTTAACAGGACTGTTTATATTTACTTTTACAATTGGACTATCATTGTATTAAGAATTTTATTTTTATATATCATGTTTTTCACTGATCACAATATCACAGTTCACAGGATGATGTAGACCTATGACTAGAGGGGTTGGCACAGCTTTTTCTTGTATTTTATATTCTACTCAGGCCCCTAGGGGCTTGTGGGCAGCAGCAGCCCCCCTATGAGAACCTGTCATTAGTCCCTTTTGTTTGGGAGTTTTTTGGGTTTTTTTTTTTGTGAATCTCATATACCTTTATCCTTAGGGCAGAATGGTTGTGCATTGAGCATTATAATGATATAGACATACATAAACATAATACCCCGCCCCGGTGTACAGAGAACTATTCAAGTCTTTGGGTGAGAATGCATGTAGGAAGTGAGTACTGAATGACAAAGAATGACGGTATCTTGTCCCAAGTGTTTGCAGAATTCCTGTTATCTATACACTACCAAAAATACACAAGAATACCAGATGCCCCCCAGCCAGGTCGATTGTTAATGGAATTGGATCAGTCTCGGTTAGACTGGGGGAGTATCTGGACAAATTTGTTGGTGACATTTCAGGTGGTGTATTAAAATATATACAGTCTAATATATATATATATATATATATATATATATATACACAATGGGGGTCATTTACTATAGCGCTCCCGCAAAATAGCGGCAAAATTGCCGCAAAATAGCGGTAAAATTACCGCGAATCGCGGTAAATAGCGCTAAACGGTATTCACAATAGCGCTGGGCGGTAAATAACGGCCAAAATGGAATTCACTAAAGCTCCCAGCTCACAGATAATGGCCAACTCCTTACTCCAGCCCAGACCTGGAGTTGTGCAAATAGAAATAATGTTTGGAGCATAATCTGATCCCCTAAATTGCGCTAAAATATGCGGTATATTGTTTAAAGATAATCTGCTTTTAAACTGTGTGAAAAAGTGATTTCTACACTGAAATATCTTTAAAAGTCTGAGAAAAGAAAATTCCCCGTCTCTTTACACCTAGGCACAGAGCACAGCTGAGCACAACTGAGCATGCTCGGACACAAAACAACTCTCAAAATAACTCTCATGGAGTAATTCCTTGAGTAGTTAGTAAATACCAAAATCAGTGTTATTTTACTCTGTGTGAAGTGTAAAATAACACTGTGAAGAGGAGAGTTATTTTGCCAAGTGCAAGTTTCTGCCATTCATTCCAATGATGCAATTGTTACTTTATCTAATAAATCCATTCCATGTTGAAAATAAATGTATCTTTTGCTCAAAGAAATTCTCCTGGCAACAATGTTGCACATTTGAGGATCTATTTTGTTTTTAGTATTGCTAGAATGTGAAATTTCTTCATGTTTTGTAAATATATTTATTTTTTCTTGGTCAATTTCACTTTGCTGCTGTCCATGTCACAAAAATATTTCCCTAAACTCACACAGATGTCTTTACAAACCACAAACAATACCATTTCTTATGGAAATTTAAAATGAGTGCCATTTTTTTTTATTCTGTTCAAATGATCCTAATTTGAGCCCCAAAAATATGATATGTGTACCAACATCAGAAATAAAAATGTCATTACCAAAAATCTGAGGATAACTTTAATATAATTATTTTTTTTTATTATATAATAATTTATTATATAATAATTAATATATTCTATGCTCACGCAGCAAGAACCACCAAAAATCTCAGATTAAATTTAGAAGTTTTACTCCTGACTAATGCAAGTCCTATATATTCCTAGACATGCAGTATCTGTGTATTTATGTGTAGGAGAACTTTTGGTGTGTAAGCCCTGTGGTTTAAAAGGTAACAACTCTGCCAGTCATTGGAGAGGTCCTGAGTTTGATTCCCAAGCACGTTGCTTTATGTAGAGATGTTGTTTGTGCTCTCTATGTTGTTAACATGACTCAGGGCCTTACCTAAATTATGGCTAAATGTAGTATTTATGTGTAGGAGGGTTCCAACACCATTGCAAATCTTGCCAGATATACAAGCTAGGCAATGGGGATGCCTGCCTTTACACACGCATGATCTTTAGTGGCATCCCAGTATTAGTCCGTAGGGTTCAATATTGAGTTGGTCCACCCTTTGCAGCCATAACATCTTCAACTCTTCTGGGAAGGCTGTCCATAAGGTTTAGGATGTTTGTCTATGGGAGTATTTGGTCAATCTTCCAGCAGTGCATTTATGAAGTTCAGGCACTGATGTTGGATGAGAAGGCCTGGCTCACAATATCCGCTCTAATTCAGCCAAAAGGTGTCCTATCTGGTTTAGGTCAGGACTCTGTGCAGGCCAGTCAAGTTCCTTCACCCCAAACTCACTCATCCATGTCTTTATGGATCTTGCTTTGTGCACTGGTCCAAATCATTTGGTGGAGGGGGGACGGTCCGGAAGAGTAGGTTGTAGTCACGGACTTGAAGTATTTACGTGACGACCTTCTAACTGGTTTATGAGGGTATCTGTTTGTAGGATTTGGAATACCTGTCGGAAGGGTCTTCTCAACTTCTACAATACCGACGTTTCCCACCTGGTTGAGTTATAACTTGGGATGCCTGATTATGACCCTACGGTGATTTCTAGTACGCACACATTTCCGTCCGTAGGGGTAACGGATCGAACATATAGACCGTTCT